>CM057337.1:358692437-359292437 GCA_030015575.1 Agapanthus africanus | reverse complement strand
AATTCGTTGTAATTAGTGATATTTGAGGAAATTGCCTGGGTACAGTTTTCAACCTACGATGTACAGGCTTTGAGTTATTCAACTCAGCGGACTTATACAGAGTATTGTATATTGTCCAGTGTCCGTCAGGATAAAGGGGTTGATCCTCGTACTCTGTTCTGTTTACTTGTGACTTCTCTAGCTTTTAGACAAGTGTTTCGTAGAAATACAATGTCTAAGTTTTGTGAAGTTGTGGGTATAGGAATAAAGTAGAGAACCAGGTGTCGCAAGTATCGGGATTCTTCAAAGAAATCGAAGATGTAGATTCTTGTTATTGGTATTCAGTTGAGAGTAACGGTTTTGAGAAACTTGTTTCTCTTTCGGGTTACTCATAATTGGATGTATTCCTAAGTTGAGTAATGCTGATTAGCCTCTCTCCATTAAGTTGATATGCACTGGAGACAGCTGCATGATTAGAATCTGGTTCCAGTTAAATTAGTGCCAAAGTTTCTATATTGGATATAGAATGGTTCATATCTTAACGATGTTAAGGTACGGGGAGTTGTCCAGCTTATGCTTAAAACCAGACACTGGATAACTCAAGGCACGTTTCTGTAATGCCAGTTTATGGGTTGACCCTGGCTTTGACAAGGGTTGATTTTCTACCATCTGGAAGATCAATAGTGATATTGTTCTAGACTCGCCATAGTTTTAGTAAAATGTATTTTTTTCAGAAAACAGTAGTGGGAGTTTGGTAGAACTGGAAGTGATTCCAGAACCGCAAACGATTACGGAAAATTTAATATGACCTATATATTCAATCAGGTTTGACATTCCAATAGCCACTCCGCAGACATGGTGGGTAACCTCAGACACCCGAGAGGTACTCCGGTAGCCTCAAGGACGGTGACAGGGAGGTTCTTGTTTACCCAGACTTGACACTACTGTTGTTTCAGACTATGAGACCCGGCAGGAGGATATGTATAACATCTTTCTAAACTAGTTTTAGAAGTACACGTATATATTATTCTGCCAGATGGTTGTTGTGATCAATGGGAGCAGCGGAAGCATAGTGGGCAAGTAGCTTTTGCCTATTTATAGGCTTGAGCAGATATAGCGGATATAAGATCATCAAATTTTGATGTAAAAGCCATGGCTTTGACATCATCAGAATAGGGGATGGATCTGTTAAGAAGGTAGTAGGGTGTGATGTCCTGCTATTTGGATGACATACACGGAGTAGAAAGTAAAATTCCTATACTACGATCGGTTGTACTATGGTCATCACACAGTTGTTTCTCCACAAAGGATATGGATATAATATGAAACATTCTGGTAACTAGATCCATGGTTTTAGATCTAGATTTGAGTAGTTTCCCAATTTGGGTACTTTGACTGTATTCTAATAGTTTTAGAATAGATGACTCTATGCATGGTGGTGTACCTGCAGGTGATGGAGTCACCCTCTCTAAAGGTGTCTTACAGACTAAAGGGGAGAGGGATGTGCATGATTGGCAGATCACTTGCTTAGGCAATTGAGTCAATCGTGAGATGTCAAGTACCACACTAGATGTTGTTTTTGCACCAGATGCGATAAGTTTATATTAATCCAATCCTGAAGAAACATAATGATGCAGTTTTAGAACATAAGTGCATGTTCTACGGATTTGATGACGGCGGCCTCCTTCGGGAGACGGTTATCATTCCAGGCTTCAAAGATGACATGGATGACAGAGTGATTGTCAGAGTTATAGTTTTCCCACTGACGAGGGACAGTATTATGGATAGATGGTCCAAGAGGATACTGTGGGAGGCATGGTGCTGGATACTGATTAGGTTCAGTGATCACTACAGTCTAAGAAGTTTTGATTTGGAGTTTATTTATGAACTAGGTCCCATCAGATATCCAGACATATTCTAAGAGAGGTATTACTCGATTCGGGAGATGGCTTTCTCCGCGAACTTGAGAATAAGAGAGACATAGAAAGAAACATCAGGGCGGATCCACTCACTGAGGCTATTTCTCGAACACAATAGTTTTTCAAACGAGCTTTGCGAAACTGATTAGTAGAGGAGTTGGATGTTCGGTATCACACGAGCTGTGAGTACGCGACATCGTAATAATTAGCCTTAAGTGCAAGTGGGAGATTGTTGGATATAGTGCCCTCAAAGTCAATTATTGGATCGCAGGTACGTGATTGTGATGATTGAGGAAGGGCCTGTTAGTGTATATGCCCTAGAGGCCATTACTTGTTAGTTATATGTACGCCCTAGAGGCCATTACTATACATAGGATGTATATTGTAGTGGATGCTGGGACATATATAGGGGGGACTTCCTTGCTCGACATGATAGTATGCTATCTGGTTGATCTTTACCTTAACGTGTACACTGATTGTCTCTCTGTTACATGTTGGTAAAGCCCTTAGGATGTGTACTTGACTACCTGGACTATGATGTAGATCATACTAGTGGGGACATGGTAGTCCATAAGTACATCCTTCAAAATCCCTAGTCGTGGGTATATCGAGACGGGGCATCGATATACCAGAGTAGACTAGCGTATACCTTCTCGACCCATACAGATGGGCGATGGATGATCCCATATCCATTAGTGTTTGACATCAGAGATGATATACGGGTGCTCAGTGGAGACTGGGTACACTGGACGGACTCGCCGAGAACTCCCAGATGGTATTATACCATACGTCAGATGGCAGTTCTCTGGTGACACTGGTACAGAGTAGTCTGTTGACCCGAGATCGTCATAGAGTCTTGTGTGGTTCCCACTGTGCTTTGATTTCCACCTTACCACGTCCAAGAGGGCGTGCAAAATGGTGGTTTTTGGGTACATTCCCGAATCACATGGAGGCAATGAGCGATAGGAGGGGATTCGTCTCTCCCGGTATAGGGGGTTGATGTTGCGCTGTGTTCGATTGGCTATAACCGGAAATCACTGGCCAGGGTTGTTGAGATTTACTGGTAAGTGTTACCTGTAGTTTCTCGAAATGTTATAGACTTCATATCGACACGACTTATCGAGCTATTGGGGTCTGACGTTTACCACCCTAGGCGAGATATGCGACATATCAGACTACGAGACCGGACTGTACGGCAAGTGTTACTGGTTGGATTCACAGGAGTATGAGCGGGCTTGCTCGTCGATCTTCTGATCGCTCAATACCCGGGTGGCCGTTACGTTTGGCAGACCGCTTGCGGCTTGTGGGTGTTTGATATGATCATCATCTGCTGCCGGCGTATTGACGAGTCTTTAGAGTCCTACACAGAGGTTTCCTGGCTCAAGCAAAACGAAATAGGGGCGCATATGAGATATGTGCGGGACCAAGAATAATGCGTGTATGTGATACCGTATTCCATTCTCGCGATGAATGTATCGACTGGTTATATGCGATATAACCTAGTTATCGAATCAAGGATTGATTCGATAAGCCGATACATTGGATATTAGTCGGTTATATGCGATATGACCGGATCGTTAAATCAAGTATTGATTTAACGATTTAATGCATAATTATATATTTGATATATTACTTTGCATTAACTAGTATTGGTTCACTTAAGATGGATTTTCTCACTCGGATGTGCACATTGTATATACGATATAATTTTGTGCACTAGTTTGTATCATATTTGATGATGCATGCAAAATTGGCTAAGTGTAAAGATTAAACCATGGTTGTGTAATGGTTAGGGTTTTGTTTTTACTTATTCATTTATTTATTTATCTATTCTTTTTGAGAAATGGATAAAAGAAAAGCAAAATGGTTTCTTTCTTTGTTTTCTTTCATGAAGCTTGTTGAAGCTTCATGAAGCTTTGACCAAGTGAACATTTTGTCTTCTTCTTTTAACCCTAACCATTCACATAACCTTAGTTAATTCTCTACACTTGACCATGGTTAATGATATGATAAGTATTATTTTCTTTTCACTTATCATATTATGATTTTTATCTTCTTCTTCTTCTTCTTCTTCAAGAAGAAGCTTGCCTCCATCAATGGCAACTTGAGAAAATGAGTGAGAAATCCAATTGTAAAGTGAACCCACTTCTTATTTCTTCATCCTCTACCTCTTGCCAAGAAGTATAGGGTGTTTTCTTCACAAGTTTCATGACTTGGTGAAGTGGGAGCTTGATCTTGTGATGCCTCGACGTAGATCATCTTCGGCATCGAAGTCGATGACCTAGCCCGCCCATTTCTCCGATGAAGCCGACGCTAGAGCCCGGGATTCAATTTGGACAGCGAGGAGACTTCATTGCGGAGCTATGGAGGTGGAGGACCGGATCTACAAAGGTTTTATTTCCGTTTACTTAGTTAATTTGTTAACTAGTTGCATCTTTC
Source organism: Agapanthus africanus (assembly GCA_030015575.1). Classification (NCBI taxonomy): domain Eukaryota; kingdom Viridiplantae; phylum Streptophyta; class Magnoliopsida; order Asparagales; family Amaryllidaceae; genus Agapanthus; species Agapanthus africanus. Next base: position 359,288,100 of record CM057337.1, on the reverse strand, counting down.
GCCTAAAATTCTAGTTAACGATCTAGTCTAGGGTTTCTCGGCACCGTAAAATTAGAAATTGGCATGGTTGATGCCTTGTGAGACCTCATTAGAGTGCCTAGGAACCCTACAGTGGTATCAGAGCCTAGCTAGAGCCTTAGGCAAAGCGTAGACGGAGTTTGAAGTCCGATCGAACCAAAACCCTAACCCGAAAACGGCTCTCTCTACATTTTTTAAAAACTGGGTTTTTTCCAAATTAAAAATATGCAGAAAACTCAGCAGGGGATTATAAGAATTACTGTACAAAACGGGACCCATGATTCAACTAAAGAGCGGCGGAACCACGGCACAAGCATGGCTTGTGCGGCGGTTCCGCGGCCATTTTGTCACATCAATTTATGGATTTTGCACAGTAATTCATGTTTTCAGGTGCTGGTTTTTCTGGGAATTTTTAACATTTACTCAAGAGTTGAGTTTTCTGGGTTGTATTTGTAGGGTTCCTAGGCACACTAGTGAGGTCTCACAAGCCATCGACCATGGCAATTTCAAAATTCTAGGTGCCGAGAGACCCGACTACGGATCGTTTGCTAGAAAACTAGGCGAAAATATAATCTAGTTAACACTTAACTAATGAGAAACGGAAATACAACCTTTGTAGATCCGGTCCTCTACCTCCACGGCTCCGAGATGAGGTCCTCTCCGCTGTCCAAATCAAATCCGGGCTCTAGCGTCGACTTCATCGGAGAATAAGCGAGCTAGGTCGTCGATGTCCATGCCGAAGATGATCTACGTCGAGGCATCGCTAAATCAAGCTCTCACTTCACCAATTCATGAAACTTGTGAAGAAAACACACTCTACTACTTGGCAAGAGGTAGAGGATGAAGAAATAGGAAGTGGGTAGACTTTAGATTTGGATTTCTCACTCTTTTTCATCACTTGCCATTGATGGAGGCAAGCTTTCTTTACTTGAAGAAATGAAGAAGAAAAAGGAAATTGTTATGATAAGAATAATATAAAAAAGAAAAGAAAATCCATTCTTATCATAAACAAACCATGGTTAGGTGTAGAGATTAAACCAAGGTTAGTTTGAATGGTTAGGGTTAAGGATGAGATAAGAATGGTTGACTAAAGTCAATGCTTCATGAAGGTTCAAAGAATAAAACAAAATTAGCAACCATTCTTCTCATAATCATTTCCATAATAAATAAATAAATAAATAGATATGAAAAAGTAAACCCTAATCATTTAAATAACCATGGTTCAATCTTTACACAAACACAAGCAAACATGTATCATCAAACATGATACAATCAAGTGCACAAAACTATATCGAATATACAATGTGCACATCCGAGTGAGAAAATCCATCTTAAGTAAACCGATACTAGTTGATGCAAAGTAATATATCAAATATATAAATATGCATTAAATCATTAAATCAACACTTGATTCAATGATCCGGTTATGTCGCACACAACCGACTAGTATACAATATATCGGCTTATCGAATCAACGCTTGAATCGATAACTAGGTTATATCACATACAACCATTCGATACATTTATCGTGAGAATAGAATACGGTATCACATACACGCATTATTCTCGGTCCCGCACATATCTCATATGCGCTCCTATTTCGTTTCGCTTGAGCCAGGAAACCTCTGTGTAGGACTCTAAAGACTCGTCAATACGCCGGCAGCAGGTGATGATCATATCAAACACCCACAAGCCGCAAGCGATCTGCTAAACGTAACGGCCACCCGGGTATTGAGCGATCTGAAGATCGACGAGCAAGCCCGCTCACACTCCAGTGAATCCGACCAGTAACACTACCGTACAGTCCGGTCTGATCGTCTGATATGTCGCATATCTCGCCTAGGGGTGGTAAACGTCAGACCCCAATAGCTCAATAAATCGTGTCGATATGAGGTCTATAACTATTCGAGAAACTACTGGTAACACTTACCAGTAAATCTCAGCAACGCTGGCCAGGGATTTCCTGTTATAGCCAATCGAACACAGCGCAACATCAACCCCCTATACCGGGAGAGACGAATCCCCTCCTATCGCTCATTGCCTCCATGTGACTCGGGACTGTACCCAAAAACCACCATTTTGCACGCCCTCTTGGACGTGGTAAGATGGAAATCAAAGCACAGTTGGAACCACACAAGACTCTATGACGATCTCGGGTCAACAGACTACTCTGTACCAGTGTCACCAGAGAACTGCCATCTGACGTGAGGTATAATACCATCTGGGAGTTCTCGGCGAGTCCGTCCAGTGTACCCAGTCTCTACTGAGCACCCGTATATCATCTCTGATGTCAAACACCGATGGATATGGGATCATCCATCGCCCATCTGTATGGGTCGAGAAGGTACACTCTAGTTTACTCTGGTATATCGATGCCCCGTCTCGATACACCCACGACTAGGGACTTTGAAGGATGTACTTATGGACTACCATGTCCCCACTAGTATGATCCGCATCATAGTCCAGGTAGTCAAGTACAGATCCTAAGGGGTTTACCAACATGTAACAGAGAGACAATCAGCATACACGTTATGGTAAAGGGTAACCAGATAGCATACTATCATGTCGAGCAAGAAAGTCCTCCCTATATATGTCCCAGCATCCACTACAATATACATCCTATGTACAGTAATGGCCTCTAGGGCATACATATAACTAACAATCTCCCACTTGCACTAGGGCCATCTGTAGCAGTGGTTGCAGTATCTCATACTCAACCATCCCATAAAAGTCTCTCTCTGGGAACAGGCCTTTGTGAGTGGATCCGCTGTGTTGTCCTCTGAGTCTACTCTCCTTACCTCGATCCTCTGGAGATTAACCATCTCCATGATCAGGTGATACTGCCTTAGAATATGTCTGGATCACTGATGGGACGGACGTTCCTTGGCATAAGCCACAACTCCATTGTCACACAATGGGAGGAACTAAGTTCATCTCATGAACCAATATACACCCAAACAGCCTCTTTGGTAGCATCTTAAGTAGCGATGTATCCTGCCTTTATCGTCTAGTATGCCACGGTATCTAGCTTGGAACTCTTCCAACATACCGTCCCTTTACTGAGGGTAAAGACAATGCCTGCGACTGACATTCAGTCGTCTTTATCACCCTGGAACCCTTCCAGTGATTCTCCCCAGGATCAATTGATACCATCTCACTACAACTAGTGAGAATCCTAACATCCATTTAGATCTATCTAATAGATCCAAAATCCAGGAGTTAGTAGGTATCATTATGATCCTATATGGAGAATCATTGTGATAAACGGAGTTTGACCGAGCGTAGCATAGGAAACTCCTTCCCTATCAAGAGTATGTCATCCACGTACTCTACGAGGATCGTCACCATACTCCCTACTACCTTTTTGTATATACAAGGTTCATCTACCATTTTGATGATGTCAACTTCTTTGACTAATCCATCAAAACAGATGTTCCAACTCCGCGATGCCTGCTTTATCCTATAAAGCATCTTGCACACGTTTCCGCTGCTCCCACTGTCTACGAAGCTCTCTGGCTGTGTACTTATAGACACTCTCTTCTAAATCATCATTTAGAAAAGCAGTCAAGACACCCAACCACCAGATATCGTAGTCATGGTATGTAGCCGTGACAAGTAGGATCTGGATGGACTTAAGCATAGCTACTTGAAAAGGTTTCATCATTATCCACACCTGGTCAATGATGCAAACTTTTAACAAGTCTAGCTTTGAAAGTCTCAACCTTTCCATGTACACCAAGTAATCTTCTCAAGATATACCTGCTCCTAATGGGGATTTAACCCTTCAGATATAGCAACCAAAGTCCATACTTTGTTGGTATATAAGGATTCCATCTCAGATCGATAAACATCCAGCCATTCTTACAGAGTCTTACTCTTGATGGCCAGCTCAAAACTAGTTGGGTCATCATCTCATGAGGTAATCCTCACTCCCACTGTCATAGAGAAACCGAAGTATCTCTCAGGTGGGTGAGGAACCTTACTAGATCGGCGGAGAGGCTGAGGTTCGTTGGTAACTATTGAATCATTTGGCTCTATCAAATCATCTTCTGTAGTTTGCATAGCTGTAACCTTTCCAGTTGTACATAACAGACCTTGCTTCGAGCTTGTCCGGATTTTGCTTTTAAACATAGGCCGGACAACCCCAAATCTTAACTAGCTTAAGACATGGGCTCTTCCCTTTCCATATCACATATGAAATGGTAGGTAACTGATTTGATTGGAACCCTATTCAATAGGTATGCAACTTCATAAGTGCATAACTCCCAAAAGGAAAAAGGTAACTCAGTATTACTCATCATAGAGCACACCTTATCACATAGGGTGTAATTGCTCCACCCCGATATACCATCGTGCTATGGTATATACGGAGGAGTAATGCTGAGAGAGAATCTCATTCTCCTTTAGAATAGTCCAGGAATTCCGTGCTCAAGTATTCTCCTCCTTGATCTCATCAAAGGACATAATACTTATACCCGTATTTTGGTTCTCTACTTCTCGCTTATATTCTGTGAATATCTCAGAAGGCTCGGACTCATGTTTCAACAGGAACATATGTCTGAATCTTGAGAGATTATCAGAGAATGTAATGAAGTACAAAGAACCTGTCCTGGCATGTGTAGACAGGGGACCTTACATACATCAACATGTATCATCCCAAGAGTTTACTAACACTTTCTCTGTTTCCAATAAACAGAGCTGTGGTCATCTTATCTTTGTGACATGACTGGCGAGTTTCACAAGATGTAAGTTCAAACTAATTTAAATATGCATCTTTATGTAACTCTAGCCAGTCGGGTCGCATTGATATGACCTAGTCTACAATACCATAAGAAGGATCCGTTCATTTCTGAACTCTTCCTCTTATGTGTGTTCCATATACTAAGAACTGTAGTTTGATTTAGAACATCAACGCTTTTAGATAACGTGCCTGAACCGATCAACTTTTGATATAGGAAATGTTCAAAACATTATCCAACAATACAAAATTATATCATTTCTTTACTAATAAAGAGACTGATATGATTTTGTATATCAGGTTCGGTATCTAATAACATTCGTTCAGAATCAATGTATTGGTAATACAGGGTGACAGTGACCAACAGACTTGGCTGCAACTCTTGCCCCGTTTTCTACCTCATGAAACTTATCACCCGATCTCAGTTCTCTACCTATCTGTAGCCCTATGTAACAGATTACATATCTGGGATCCTGATCTGGTATCACATACCCAGGACGTAGAGAATACAGAGAAACAGTTCTTTGTAATGAACACACCCGAAGATGATGCATCAGCATGCACTCTCTTCGTTTGGGCGGCATGGGAAATCTGGTATTCCCCAATTTCCTTCTTTGTCTTATAACAATTATAAGTTGGAGCGGGACCAACGTTCCCCAGCTCAGTATAACAAGCGGGTTCGGTCAATATTCCGTATTATTATCTTGATTAAGGCGTGATATGGTCGCTACCTGGAGAGAGAGAGAAGAAAACACTCAGCGTGCGCTCTGTCAAGAATATATTGGTTATTATTTTATCTAATCAGGATGGCTCCCACTGCTTTTTATCAAATCTTCCTTCAAACCCTAAAAGGAAAGACTAGCCGGGATTAATTACACACTATAAGTTCGCCAATCTTTCAGCCAGGCCAGTGTCGGTACTTTGAGGGAGGTCCCCCGTGCTTTCGCACGAACCTAATTAATGTAAACCTCGTTTTCCCAGAGGCGTAACCCCGTTGACACCTTTCTAGACACCTACTTGATCGGCTAATCGTAATGTATAAAACTCTCCCAGGAGTAACTCTTACTCGCAGCGGGTATCGGGATCCAACTATCTCATAGAAGGTATGCAATCTCATTGCAAATTTCAACACTTGAAATTCCCGATAATATTTTGCCCCTAGCTCGCTATGACCTTGACGGAGGCCAAACAACCCATAGTCCGCTAGTCAAGTTCAACCCGTCATTTCCTGATTGAATTAAACCCACCCGCACGACCCTTGACGGAGGCCAAACAACGCCGTACGAATACCCTAATCCAATCGCATCATATGCTAGCAGATAAGCACTAGTTAGCTACCGTACACTACGCCTTGACGGAGGCCAAACAACCGCAGCACGAATACTAACTAGTACGTATCTGAAATGACGGAGGGCTACGACAGGTTTTTTTTCTGAAAACCTATTGCGTAATGAACTTGATATCGTTGTAGAATCAAATGATTTTAAAATGGAGTGCTTTTGAGGCTTTTCCAGTTTTGCTAAAGGAGTCACTCCCGGTGAAGGGATCGTCGGTCCTTTCCTCGTCGAATGAGGTGCGGGATATATCATATATATCACTGTGCAAAGCAAAAACACTTAAAAGCAATCAAAAGACAAACCGAGTGTGTAGCATCTGCCAGTTATTGCTAAAGGAGTCACTCCCGGTGAAGGGATCTCGGTCCTTTCCTCATCGAATAAGGTGCAGGATATATCACATATACCGCTGTGCAAAGCAAGAACTGTAGCTACCTGTTTTATTTTGAAATTCGATTCTACAACATCTTAGGTTTCTTTTATTTCATTAATCACATTAATGAAGTCCCATCATTTAATTACCTAAACATCACAGATAAATACGACGTACACTTATGCCATCTGCATTCGCCTCGATGTCCCCTCGTGCACCGTTAGGTTAGGTAACTAACGGCAGAGCAGGGCAGGGCTAGCGCGAGTGTAAAACATAAGTAACGTCTATATAATATATCATATATACTATATATAATATCTGCCATAGAACATCGCATGATCTCATCACAGATAAAGCACAGCAGAAGAAACATATGAAATATTGGATATACTAGGACGTCCGTGTTTTCAATACGAGCCAGTATAAAACACGGATTCCACGGCCGTGATGAATAGCCAATCCCACACCCCTAGACCCCTACGAGAGCGGCAAGCAACCCTACCAATTCTAGAGTTAGGAGACCCGGACTCGACTCCTCGAGTTGGTCTCCCACTGGACTCCAGAACCCGGTTACTTGTGCCCTCCTCCTTGGGTCTATCCTAGTGCGGAAAAGTAAATAATATACAAACGGTGACAACTTCCGCAACCTGGAAGCGCCCCAATAAAAGAATATTACATACAAGTTTTTGCATGAATGAAAATGAAAAACACTCATCTCACATAAAAACCCCCGGCTATTCAAACACGACGATCCAATATAACATATCCAGCAACACATAACATCATATGTCATCAACGTAAGTAAATATGTCCATCCCAATTGTCGTTGACATATAGCAACGAAACCGACGATATCACATATTACACTTACGGTCACAGAAAAGAAAGTGTAAAACTACAACAGTTGGAATCCGCAACCACCTCAGACATCGCATGCCTGACCAAATGAATTCCTTAGACATCACATGCCTAACAATTATAAACCCCGCATTTTAGTCTCAAAATCGAAAACACTTTTCAATATCAAGTCGGGTAATTCAACAAGATTCCCGACATCCTGATCGAATACTCGTCGCAAACTTCAGTAGGCGGCCGCACCCCCGATACCGTCGACGAAGTGCACCAAGGCGGAACACCGCCACCGCGAGCACCCGAACGGATGCTTTCGGCGACGGGGTTCTCCTACAGTTACTTGGTCGGGGCTATGGGGTGTAGCTGTCTATTAAGTTTACCCGGCGACTATCCGCGTACGCTACGTGATTGCGACGGACTTTTGATCACATCAAAATTCCGTGGCAACCGATCAAGTGAGACTAAACTGCTACGTTTATAATATTCATTCCGTTATCTCATAACAACTTGTGAATTCCAATTATTGTATCACATTCCAGATAAATAGAAAATGTTAAACTTTCCGATCGAACGATCGAACACCCAAGTTTTCCCGATACAGATCAACACATGAAATAAGTCTAACAACATTCAGTTCGTGCCTCAGTACCAACGGTCCAGCCGTAGAAGGGTCAAGCCAACGCCTCACATGTGGCACGCCGTACTGCCCCAAACCCGAAGGTTCAAAGGGCAGTTCAAGACGGTCACATAATCGAGTTAAGGTTTGTTGTCTTCTAGAGGGTCCATCGCGTTAGTTGCACTACTTAGAATGTCGTTAAACTACGGAAAAATCCAACAATTGGAAATTTCCCGGCAGGGGAAAAAGTGGGTATTTATATCCGGTCGAACTTTTTAACATATTCTAAAAATACCCGGAAAAGCACACCGACAAACATTAGACAGTCCGATCGAATACACCGAGTCCCCAATACCACTCAGAAAATACAACTCTGGAATAAATATTAAAATATCCCCAGGAAAACCAGCATTAAAAACTAGGAGTTACTGTGAAAAAGAATCATGCTGATGTGACTAGTTGGCCGCGGAACCGCCGCACGAGCCTTGCTCGTGCCGCGGTTCCGCCGCGCTTTAGAGGAATCGTGATCACGAATTTCACAGTATGTCTTAGAATTACCTGCTGATTTTTCTGAATATTTTTAATTTCGAAAAAACCACATTTTACAGAGATGTCCAGAGAGCAATATTCGGGTCGGGGTTTTGGGCCGATCGGACTTCTAACTCCGTCGGGACTTCGCCTAAGGCTCTAGCTAGGCTCTGATACCACTGTAGGGTTCCTAGGCACACTAGTGAGGTCTCACAAGCCATCGACCATGGCAATTTCAAAATTCTAGGTGCCGAGAGACCCGACTACGGATCGTTTGCTAGAAAACTAGGCGAAAATATAATCTAGTTAACACTTAACTAATGAGAAACGGAAATACAACCTTTGTAGATCCGGTCCTCCACCTCCACGGCTCCGAGATGAGGTCCTCTCCGCTGTCCAAATCAAATCCGGGCTCTAGCGTCGACTTCATCGGAGAATAAGCGAGCTAGGTCGTCGATGTCCATGCCGAAGATGATCTACGTCGAGGCATCGCTAAATCAAGCTCTCACTTCACCAAGTCATGAAACTTGTGAAGAAAACACACTCTACTACTTGGCAAGAGGTAGAGGATGAAGAAATACGAAGTGGGTAGACTTTAGATTTGGATTTCTCACTCTTTTTCATCACTTGCCATTGATGGAGGCAAGCTTTCTTTACTTGAAGAAATGAAGAAGAAGAAGGAAATTGTTATGATAAGAATAATATAAAAAAGAAAAGAAAATCCATTCTTATCATAAACAAACCATGGTTAGGTGTAGAGATTAAACCAAGGTTAGTTTGAATGGTTAGGGTTAAGGATGAGATAAGAATGGTTGACTAAAGTCAATGCTTCATGAAGGTTCAAAGAATAAAACAAAATTAGCAACCATTCTTCTCATAATCATTTCCATAATAAATAAATAAATAAATAGATATGAAAAAGTAAACCCTAATCATTTAAATAACCATGGTTCAATCTTTACACAAACACAAGCAAACATTTATCATCAAACATGATACAATCAAGTGCACAAAACTATATCGAATTTACAATGTGCACATCCGAGTGAGAAAATCCATCTTAAGTAAACCGATACTAGTTGATGCAAAGTAATATATAAATATATAAATATGCATTAAATCATTAAATCAACACTTGATTCAATGATCCGGTTATGTCGCACACAACCGACTAGTATACAATATATCAGCTTATCGAATCAACGCTTGAATCGATAACTAGGTTATATCGCATACAACCTTTCGATACATTTATCGCGAGAATAGAATACGGTATCACATACACGCATTATTCTCGGTCCCGCACATATCTCATATGCGCTCCTATTTCGTTTCGCTTGAGCCAGGAAACCTCTGTGTAGGACTCTAAAGACTCGTCAATACGCCGGCAGCAGGTGATGATCATATCAAACACCCACAAGCCGCAAGCGGTCTGCTAAACGTAACAGCCACCCGGGTATTGAGCGATCTGAAGATCGACGAGCAAGCCCGCTCACACTCCAGTGAATCCGACCAGTAACACTACCGTACAGTCCGGTCTGATCGTCTGATATGTCGCATATCTCGCCTAGGGGTGGTAAACGTCAGACCCCAATAGCTCAACAAATCGTGTCGATATGAGGTCTATAACTATTCGAGAAACTACTGGTAACACTTACCAGTAAATCTCAGCAACCCTGGCCAAGGATTTCCTGTTATAGCCAATCGAACACAGCGCAACATCAACCCCCTATACCGGGAGAGACGAATCCCCTCCTATCGCTCATTGCCTCCATGTGACTCGGGACTGTACCCAAAAACCACCGTTTTGCACACCCTCTTGGACGTGGTAAGATGGAAATCAAAGCACAGTGGGAACCACACAAGACTCTATGACGATCTCGGGTCAACAGACTACTCTGTACCAGTGTCACCAGAGAACTGCCATCTGACGTGAGGTATAATACCATCTGGGAGTTCTCGGCGAGTCTGTCCAGTGTACCCAGTCTCTACTGAGCACCCGTATATCATCTCTGATGTCAAACACCAATGGATATGGGATCATCCATCGCCCATCTGTATGGGTCGAGAAGGTACACGCTAGTCTACTCTGGTATATCGATGCCCCGTCTCGATACACCCATGACTAGGGACTTTGAAGGATGTACTTATGGACTACCATGTCCCCACTAGTATGATCCGCATCATAGTCCAGGTAGTCAAGTACAGATCTTAAGGGGTTTACCAACATGTAACAGAGAGACAATCAGCATACACGTTAAGGTAAAGGGTAACCAGATAGCATACTATCATGTCGAGCAAGAAAGTCCTCCCTATATATGTCCTAGCATTCACTACAATATACATCCTATGTACAGTAATGGCCTCTAGGGCATACATATAACTAACAGTATTGGGGACTCAATGTTTCGATCGGATTGTCTAATTTTGTCTGTGTGCTTTTCCAGATAATTTTAGAATATGTTAAAAAGTTCGACCGGATATAAATACCCATCTTTTCCCCTGTCGGGAAATTTCCAAATGTTGGATCTTTCCATGGTTTAAGGACGTTCTAAGTAGTGCATGTAACGCGATGGACCCTCTAGAAGACAACAAACCTTAACTCGATTATGTGACCGTCTTGAACTGCCCTTTGAACCTTAGGGTTTGGGGCAGTACGGCGTGCCACATGTGAGGCGTTGGCTTGACCCTTCTACGGCTGGACCGTTGGTACTGAGGCATGAAGTGAATGTTTTTAAACTTGTTTCATGTGTTGAGCTGTATTGGGAAAACCTGGGTGTTCGATTGTTCGATCGAAAAGTTTAACATTTTCTATTTATCCGGAATGTGATACAATAATTGGAATTCACAAGTAGTTATGAGATAACTAAATGAATGTTATAAATCTAGCGGTTTAGTCTCACTTGATCGGTTGCCACGGAATTTTGATGAGATCAAAAGTCCGTCGCAATCACGTAGCGTACGCGGATACTCGCCGAGTAAACTTAATAGACAGCCTCACCCCATAGCCCCGACCAAGTGACTGTAGGAGAACCCCGTCGCCGAAAGCATCCGTTCGGGTGCTCGCGGCAGCGGTGTTCCGCCTTGGTGCACTTCGTCGACAGCGTCGGGGGTGCGGCCGCCTAGTAAAGTTTGCGACGAGCATTCGATCAGAATGTTGGGAATCTTGTTGAATTGCCCGACTTGATATTGAAAAGTGTTTTCGATAATGAGACTAAAATGCGGGGTTTATAATTGTTAGGCATGCGATGTCCAAGTATTTCATTTGATTAGGCATGCGATATCTAAAAAGGTTGCGGATTCCAACTGTTGTAGTTTTACACTTTCTTTTCTGTGACCGTAAGTGTAATATGTGATATCGCCGGTTTCGTTGCTATATGTCAACGACAATTGGGATGGGCATATTTACTTATGTTGATGACATGTGATGTTATGTGTTGCTAGATATGTTATATTGGATCGTCGTGTTCGAATAGCCTGGGGTTTTTATGTGAGATGAGTGTTTTTCATTTTCATTCATGTAATAACTTGTATGTAATATTCTTTTATTGGGACACTTCCAGGTTGCGGAAGATGTCACCCTTTGTATATTATTTACTTTTCCGCACTAAGATAGACCCAAGGAGGAGAGCATAAGTAACCGGGTTCTGGAGTCCAGTGGGAGACCAACTCGAGGGGTCGAGTCCGGGTCTCCTAACTCTAGAATTGGTAGGGTTGCTTGCCGCTCTCGTAGGGGTCTAGAGGTGTGGGTTTGGCTATTCATCACGACCATGGAATCCGTGTTTTATACTGGCTCGTATTGAAAACACGGACGTCCTAGTATATCCAATATTTCATATGTTTCTTCTGATGCGATATCTGTGATGTGATCATGTGATATGTTCTGTGATGGATACTGTATATAGTATATATGATATATTATATAGACGTTACTTATGTTTTACACCCGTGCTAGCCCTGCCCCGCTCTGCCGTTAGTTACCTAACATAACGTGCACGAGGGGACATCGAGGCGAATGCGGATGGCATAAGTGTACGTCGTATTTATCTGTGATGTTTAGGTAATTAAATGATGGGACTTCATTAATGTGATTAATGAAATAAAAGAAACCTAAGATGTTGTAGAATCAAATTTCAAAATAAAAAGGGGTAGCTACAGTTCTTGCTTTGCACAGCGGTATATGTGATATATCATGCACCTTATTCGATGAGGAAAGGACCGAGATCCCTTCACCGGGAGTGACTCCTTTAGCAATAACTGGCAGATGCTACACACTCGGTTTGTTTTCTGATTGCTTTTAAGAGTTTTTGCTTTGCACAGTGATATATATGATATATCCCGCACCTCATTCGACGAGGAAAGGACCGACGATCCCTTCACCGGGAGTGACTCCTTTAGCAAAACTACAAAAGCCTAAAAAACACTCCATTTTAAAATCATTTGATTCTATAACGATATCAAGTTCATTACGCAATAGGTTTTCAGAAAAACCTGTCGTAGCCCTCCGTCATTTCAGATAAGTCCTGTTTAGTATTCGTGCTGCGTTTGTTGACCTTGTCAAGGCGCAGTGTGCGGTAGTTAACCAGTATTTATCTGCTTATGCATATGATGCAGATTGGGTTAGGGTAGTCGTATGACCTTGTTGACCTTGTCAAGGGTCGTGCGGGTGGGTTTGATTCAATCAAGAAATGACGGGTTGAACTTGACTTACGGTCTATGGTTTGTTGACCTTGTTAAGGTCATAGATCGTTTGGGGCAAAATATTATCGGGAATTTCAAGTGTTGAAATTTGCAATGAGATTGCATACCTTCTATGAGATAGTTGGATCCCGATACCCGCTGCAAGTAAGAGTTACTCCAGGGAGATTTTTACTCATTACAATTAGCCGATCAAGTAGGTGTCTAGAAAGGTGTTAACGAGGTTACGCCTCTGGGAAAACGAGGTTTACATTAATTAGGTTCGTGCGAAAGCACGGGGGACCTCCCTCAAAGTACCGACACTGGCCTGGCTGAAAGATTGGCGAACTTGTAGCATGTAATTAATCCGGGCTAGTCTTTCGTTTTAGGGTTTGAAGGAAGATTTGATTAAAACACTGGGAGCCATCCTGATTAGATAAAATAATAACCAATCTATTCTTGCAAGAGCGCACGCAGAGTGTTTTCTTCTCTCTCTCTCCTGGTAGCGACCATGTCACGCCTTAATCAAGATAATAATACGGATTATTGACCGAACCCGCTTGTTATACTGAGCTGGGAAACGTTGGTTCCGCTCTAACTTATAATTGTTATAAGACAGAGCAGGAAATTGGGGATTACCAGAATTCCCGTGCCGCCCAAACGAAGAAAGTGCATATGATGCATCTCCTTCGGGTGTGTTCATAACAAAGAACTGTTTCTCAAATGTCCTCTACGTCCTGGGTGTTTGATACCAGATCAGGATCCCAGATATGTAATCTGTTACATAGGGCTACAGATAGGTAGAGAACTGAGAACGGGTGATAAGTTTCATGAGGCAAAAAACGGGGCAAGTGTTGCAGCCAAGTATGTTGGTCACTGTCACCCTGTATTCCAAATACATTGATTCTGAACGAATGTTATTAGATACCGAACCTGATATACAAAATCATATCTATCTCTTTATTAGTAAAGAAATGATAAAATTTTGTATAGTTGGATAATGTTTTGAACATTTCCTATATCAAAAGTTGATCGGTTCAGGCACGTTATCTAAAAGCATTGATGTTCTAAATCAAACTACAGTTCTTTAGTATACGGAACACACACAAGAGGAAGAGTTCAGAAATGAACGAATCGTTCTTGAGGTATTGTAGACTAGGTCATATCAATGCGACCCGACTAGCGGAAGTTAAATATAGATGCATATTTAAATTAGTTTGAATTTACATCTTATGAAACTTGCCAGTCATGTCACAGAGATAAGATGACCATAGCTCCGTTTACTGGAAACAGAGAAAGAGTTGGTGAACTCTTGGGATGATACATGTTGATGTATAAAGGTCCCCTGTCTACAGATGCCAAGACCGGTTCTTTGTACTTCATTACATTCTCTGATGATCTCTCAAGATTCAGACATATGTTCCTGTTGAAACACAAGTCAGAACCTTTTGAGATATTCACAGAATATAAGTTAGAAGTAGAGAACCAATATGCGTATAAGTATTATGTCCTTTGATGAGATTAAGGAGGAGAATACTTGAGCACGAAATTCTTGGACTTTTCTAAAGGAGAATGAGATTTTCTCTCAGCATTACTCCTCCGAATACACCATAGCACGATGGTATATCGGGGCGGAGCAATAACACCCTATGAGATATGGTGTGCTCTATGATGAGTACTACTGAGTTACCTATTTCCTTTTTGGGAGTTATGCACTTAAGAAGCTGCATACCTATTGAATAGGGTTCAAATCAAATCAGTTACCTACCATTTCATATGTGATATGGAAAGGGAAGAGCCCATATCTTAAGTTAGTTAAGATTTGGGGTTGTCCAGCCTATGTCTGAAAAGCAAAATCGGTTCAAGCTCGAGGCAAGATCTGTTATGTAGAACTGGAAATGTTCCAGCTATACAAACTGCGGCTGATGATTTGATAGAACCAAAAGATTCAATAGTTACCAACGAACCTCAGCCTCTCCGCCGATCTAGTAGGTTTTCTCACCCACCTGAGAGATACTTCTGTTTCTCTATGACAGTGGGAGCAAGGATTGCATCATGAGATGATGACCCAACTAGTTTCGTGCTGGCCATCAGGAGTAGGACTCTGTAAGAATGGCTGGATGCTTAGCGATCTGAGATGGAATCCTTATACACCAACAAAGTATGGACTTTGGTTGCTATATCTGAAGGGTTAAATCCCCATCAGGAGCAAGTAAATCTTGAGAAGATTACTTGGTGTAGAAGGAAAAGTTGAGACTTTCAAAGCTAGACTTGTTAAAGGTTTATGTCATCAACCAGGCTTGGATAATGATGAAACCTTTTCAGTGCCTATGCTTAAGTCCATCCAGATCCTACTTGCCACGGCTACATACCATGACTACGATATCTGGCGGTTGGGTGCCATGACTGCTTTTCTAAATGATGTTTTAGAAGAGAACGTCTATAAGTACACAGCAAGAGGGCTTCGTAGACAGTGGGAGCAGCGGAAACGTATACAAGATGCTTTATAGGATAAAGCAGGTATCGCGGAGTTGGAACATCTGTTTTGATGTGTTAGTCAAAGAGTTTGACATCATCAAAATGGTAGATGAACCTTGTATAAACAAAAAGGTAGTAGGGAGTATAGTGACAATCATCGTAGAGTACGTGGATGACATGCTCTTGATAGGGAAGGAGTTTCCTATGCTACGCTCGGTCAATCTCCGCTTATCACAATGATTCTCCATATAGGATCAAGATGATACCTCCTAAATCCTGGGTTTTGGATCTATGAGATAGAGCTAATTGGATGTTAGGATTCTCACTAGTTGTAGTGAGATGGTATCAATCGATCCTGGGGAGAATCACTGGAAGGGTTCCAGAGTGATAAGGACGACTGAAAGTCAGTCACAGGCATTGTCTTTACCCTCAGTAAAGGGACGGTATGTTGGAAGAGTTCCAAGCTAGATACCATGGCATACTAGACGATTAAGGCTGGATACATCGCTACTTAAGATACTACCAAAGAGGCAGTCTGGATGTATATTTGTTCATGAGATGAACTTAGTTCCTCCCATTGTGTGACAATGGAGTTGAGGCTTATGCCAAGGAACGTCCGTCCCATCAGTGATCCAGACATATTCTAAGGCAGTATCACCTGATCAAGAAGATAGTTGATCTCCAGGGTGATCGAGGTTAGGAGAGTAGACTCAGAGGACAACACGGCGGATCCACTCACAAAGGCCTTATCCCAGAGAGAGACTTTTATAGGATGGTTGAGTATGAGATACTACAACCACTGCTATCAGATGGCCCTAATGCAAGTGGGAGATTGTTAGTTATATGTATGCCCTAAAGGCCATTACTATGTTAGTTATATGTATGCCCTAGAGGCCATTACTGTACATTGGATGTATATTGTAGTGGATGCTGGGACATATATAGGGAGGACTTTCTTGCTCGACATGATAGTATGCTATCTGGTTGAACTTTACCTTAACGTGTATACTGGGTGTCTCTCTGTTACATGTTAGTAAAGCCCCTAGGATGTGTACTTGACTACCTGGACTATGATGCGGATCATACTAGTGGGGACAGGGTAGTCCATAAGTACATCCTTCACAGTCCCTAGTCGTGGGAATATCGAGACGGGGCATCGATATACCAGAGTAGACTAGCGTATACCTTCTCGACCCATACAGATGGGCGATAGATGATCCCATATCCATTGGTGTTTGACATCGGAGATGATATACGGGTGCTCAGTGGAGACTGGGTACACTGGACGGACTCGCCGAGAACTCCCAGATGGTATTATACCTTACGTCAGATGGCAGTTCTCTGGTGACACTGGTACAGAGTAGTCTGTTGACCCGAGATCGTCATAGAGTCTTGTGTGGTTCCCACTGTGCTTTGATTTCCATTTTACCACGTCCAAGAGGGCGTGCAAAACCGTGGTTTTTGGGTACAGTCCCGAGTCACATGGAGGCAATGAGCGATAGGAGGGGATTCGTCTCTCCCGGTATAGGGAGTTGATGTTGCGCTGTGTTCGATTGGCTATAACCGGAAATCCCTGGCCAGGGTTGCTGAGATTTACTGGTAAGTGTTACCAGTAGTTTCTCGAACTGCTATAGACCTCATATCGACACGACTTATCGAGCTATTGGGGTCTGACGTTAACCACCACTAGGCGAGATATGCGACATATTAGACGATCAGACCGGACTGTACTGTAAGTGTTACTGGTTGGATTCACTGGAGTGTGAGCGGGCTTGCTCGTCGATCTTCTGATCGCTCAATACCCGGGTGGCCATTACGTTTAGCAGACCTCTTGCGGCTTGTGGGTGCTTGATATGATCATCACCTGCTGCCGGCATATTGACGAGTCTTTAGAGTCCTACACAGAGGTTTCCTGGCTCAAGCGAAACGAAATAGGAGCGCATATGAGATATGTGCGGGACCGAGAATGATACCAGTATGTGATACTATATTTGATTCTCGCGATTTGTAACATTGATCGGTTATATGCGTTATAGCCGGGTTATCGGATCAAGTGTTGATTCGATAAGTTGTTACTATTGATATTAGTCGGTTATATGCGATATGACCGGGTCGTTAAATCAAGTGTTGATTTAATGATTTAATGTATAATTATATATTTGATATATCACTTTACATTAACTAATATAGGTTCACTTAAATGGATTTTCTCACTAGAAGTTCACAAGTTGTATATGTGATATACTTTTGTGCACTTGATTGTATCATGTTTGATGATACATGTTAACTTGGTTAAGTGTAAAGATTAAACCATGGTTAAGTTAATGATTAGGGTTTTGCTTTTCTTTCTTATTTATTTATTTATTTATTTTGGAAAGAATAAAGAGAAAATGGTGGTTTTCTTTGTTTGTAGTTGAATCTTCATGAAGGTTTGACTTTGTAACCATTTTGTCTTCATGCTTAACCCTAACCATTTAAACAAACCATGGTCTATTCTCTACACTTAACTAGGGTTAGGATATGATAAGTATTCATATTATTTTCTATTTTGAAAAGACTTATGATATTCTTTCTTCTTCTTCTTCATCTTCTTCAATGAAAAAAGCTTGACTTCATCAATGGTGAATTGATGAAATGAGTGAGAAATCCAATTCTAAAGTGAACCCACTTCCTATTTCTTCATCCTCTACCTCTTGCCAAGTAGTATAGGGTGTTCTCTTCATAAGTTTCATGACTTGGTGAAGTGGGAGCTTGATCTAGCGATGCCTCGACGTAGATCATCTTCGGCATCGTCGTCGATGACCTAGCCCGCTTTTTCTCCGATGAAGCCGACACTAGAGCCCAAGATCCGATTTGTACAGCGAGGAAACTTCATCGCGGAGCCATGGAGGTGGAGAACCGGATCTACAAAGGTTGTATTTCCGTTTACCATTTAGTTAAGTTGTTAACTAGCTCGTAGTTTCGCCTAAATTTCTAGTTAACGATCCGTAGTCTAGGGTTTCTCGGCACCGTAAATTTTGAAATTGGCATGGTTGATGCCTTGTGAGACCTCATTAGTGTGCCTAAGAACCCTACAGTGGTATCAGAGCCTAGCTAGAGCCTTAGGCGATGCGTAGACGACGTTTGAAACCCGAACGAACCCGAAACCCTAACACAAACATGCTCTCTGGACTTTTTCCAAAATCTGGAGTTTTTCGATATTAAAAATATGCAGAAAAATCAACAGGGAATTGTAAGAATTACTGTGAAGCCCGTACCCATGAATCCACCAAAGTGCGGCGGAACCGCGGCAGAAGCGTGGCTTCTGCGGCGGTTCCGCGGCCGTATGATGACGTGAGCTTCCCATTTTTGCACAGTAATTCTTCTTTTCTGGTGTTGGATTTTCTGGGAATTTTTAATATTTATTCAAGAGTTGAATTTTCTGGGTTGTTTTGGGGATTCGTATGTTCGATCGGATTATCAGACTTTGTCTATGTGGCTTTCCGGATATGTTAGAATATGATAAAAAGTTCGACCGGATATAAACCCACCTTTTCCCCTTTCGGGAAATTTCCAAGTGTTGGATTTTTCCGTGGTTTAAAGACGTTCTAAGTAGTGCAAGTAACGCGATGGTCCCTCTAGAAGACAACAAACCTTAACTCGATTATGTGACCATCTTGAACTGCCCTTTGAACCTTAGGGTTTGGGGCAGTACGGCGTGCCACATGTGAGGCGTTGGCTTGACCCTTCTACGGCTGGACCGTTGGTACTGAGGCACGAACTGAATGTTTTTAGACTTGTTTCATGTGTTGAGTTGTATCGGGAAAACTTGGGTGTTTGGATGTTCGATCGGAAAGTTTAACATTTTCTATTTATCTGGAATGGGATACAATAATTGGAATTCACAAGTAGTTATGAGATAACTGAATGAATGTTATAAACATAGCAGTTTAGTCTCACTTGATCGGTTGCCACGGAATTTTTATGTGATCAAAAGTCCGTCGCAATCACGTAGCGTACGCGGATACTCGCCGGGTAAACTTAATAGACACCCTCACTCCATAGCCCCGACCAAGTGACTGTAGGAGAACCCCGTCGCCGAAAGCATCCGTTCGGGTGCTCACGGCAGCGGTGTTCCGCCTTGGTGCACTTCGTCGACGGTATTGGGGGTGCGGCCATCTATTAAAGTTTGCGACGAGCATTCGATCAGGATGTCGAGAATCTTGTTGAATTGCCCGACTTGATATTGAAAAAAGTTTTCGATAATGAGACTAAAATGCGGGGTTTATAATTGTTAGGCATGCGATATCTAAGGAATTCATTTTATTAGGCATGCGATGTCTAATGCGGTTGCGGATTCTAATTGTTGTAGTTTTACACTTTCTTTTCTGTGACCGTAAGTGTAATATGTGATATCGCCGGTTTCGTTGCTATATGTCAACGAGAATTGGGATGCGCATATTTACTTACGTTGATGACATGTGATGTTATGTGTTGCTGGATATGTTATATTGAATCGTCGTGTTTGAATAGCCGGGGGTTTTTATGTGAGATAAGTGTTTTTCATTTTCATTCATGTAAAAACTTGTATGTAATATTCTTTTATTGGGGCACTTCCAGGTTGCGGAAGATGTCACCCTTTGTATATTATTTACTTTTCCGCACTAGGATAGACCCAAGGAGGAGAGCACAAGTAACCGGGTTCTGGAGTCTAGTGGGAGACCAACTCGAGGAGTCGAGTCCGGGTCTCCTAACTCCAGAATTGGTAGGGTTGCTTGCCGCTCTCGTAGGGGTCTAGGGGTGTGGGTTTGGCTATTCATCACGACCGTGGAATCCGTGTTTTATACTGGCTCGTATTGAAAACACGGACATCCTAGTATATCCAATATTTCATATGTTTCTTCTGCTGCCATATCTGTGATGTGATCATGTGATGTTCTGTGATGGATACTGTATATATTATATATGATATATGATATAGATGTTACTTATGTTTTACACCCGCGCTAGCCCTGCCCCGCTCTGCCGTTAGTCACCTAACCTAACGGTGCACGAGGGGACATCGAGGCAAATACGGATGGCATAAGTGTACGTCGTATTTATCTGTGATGTTTAGGTACTTAAATGATGGGACTTCATTAATATGATTAATGAAAGAAAAAGAAACCTAAAGATGTTGTAGAATCGAATTTCATAATAAAACAGGTAGCTACAGTTCTTGCTTTGCACCGCGGTATATATGATATATCCTGCACCTTATTCGATGACGAAAGGACCGAGATCCCTTTACCGGGAGTGACTCCTTTAGCAATAACTGGCAGATGCTACACACTCGGTTTGTCTTTTGATTGCTTTTAAGAGTTCTGCTTTGCACAGTGATATATATGATATATCCCGCACCTCATTCGACGAGGAAAGGACCGACGATCCCTTCACCGGGAGTGACTCCTTTAGCAAAACTAGAAAAGCCTCAAAAGCACTCCATTTTAAAATCATTTGATTCTACAACGACATCAAGTTCATTACGCAATAGGTTTTTAGAAAAACCTGTCGTAACCCTCCGTCATTTCAGATAAGTACTAGTTAGTATTCGTGCTACGTTTGTTGGCTATGTTAAGGCGTAGTGTGCGGTAGCTAATTAGTGCTTATCTGCATAAGCATATGATGTGATTGGATTAGGGTAGTCGTGCGACTTTGTTGACTATGTTAAGGGTCGTGCGGGTGGGTTTAATTCAATCGGGAAATGACGGGTTGAACTTGACTAGCACTTATGATTTGTTGACTATGTTAAGGTCATATAGCTGCTAGGGGTAAAATATTATCGGGAATTTCAAGTGTTGAAATTTGCAATGAGATTGCATACCTTCTATGAGATAGTTGGATCCCGATACCCGCTGCGAGTAAGAGTTACTCTTGGGAGAGTTTTACACATTACAATTAGCCGATCAAGTAGGTGTCTAGAAAGATGTTAACGAGGTTACGCCTCTGGGAAAACGAGATTTACATTAATTAGGTTCGTGCGAAAGTACGGGGGACCTCCCTCAAAGTACCGACACTGGCCTGGCTGAAAGATTGGCGAACTTGTAGTGTGTAATTAATCCCGGCTAGTCTTTCCTTTTAGGGTTTGAAGGAAGATTTGATAAAAAGCAGTGGGAGCCATCCTGATTAGATAAAATAATAACCAATCTATTCTTGAAAGAGCGCACGCTGAGTGTTTTCTTCTCTCTCTCTCCAGGTAGCGACCATATCACGCCTTAATCAAGATAATAATACGGATTATTGACCGAACACGCTTGTTATACTGAGCTGGGGAACGTTGGTCCCGCTCCAACTTATAATTGTTATAAGACAGAGCAGGAAATTAGGGATTACCAGAATTCCCGTGCCGCCCAAACGAAGAAAGTGGATGTTGATGCATCATCTTCGGGTGTGTTCATTACAGAGAACTGTTTCTCAGTATGCTTTACGTCCTGGGTATGTGATACCAGATCAGGATCCCAGATATGTAATCTGTTACATAGGGCTATAGAAAGGTAGAAAACTGAGAACGGGTGATAAGTTTCATGAGGCAGAAAAAGGGGCAAGAGTTCCAGCCAAGTCTGTTGGTCACTGTCACCCTGTATTCCAAATACATTGATTCTGAACGAATGTTATTAGATACCGAACCTGATATACAAAATCATATCAGTCTCTTTATTAGTAAAGAAATGATAAAATTTTGTATTGGTGGATAATGTTGTGAACATTTCCTATATCAAAAGTTGATCGGTTCAGGCACGTTATCTAAAAGCGTTGATGTTCTAAATCAAACTACAGTTCTTAGTATACGGAACACACACAAGAGGAAGAGTTCAGAAATGAACGAATCCTTCTTAAGGCATTGTAGACTAGGTCATATCACTGCGACCCGACTAGCTGAAGTTACATGTAGATGCATATTTAAATCAGTTTGAATTTACATCTTGTGAAACTTGCCAGTCATGTCACAAAGATAAGATGACCAGAGCTCTGTTTAATGGAAACAGAGAAAGAGTTAGTGAACTCTTGGGATTGATACATGTTGATGTATGTAAGGTCCCCTGTCTACACATGCCAGGACCGATTCTTTATACTTCATTACGTTCTCTGATAATCTCTCAAGATTCAGACATATGTTCCTGTTGAAACACAAGTCTGAACCTTTTGAGATATTCACAGAATATAAGTTAGAAGTAGAGAACCAATAAGGGTATAAGTATTATGTCCTTTGATGAGATCAAGGAGGAGAATACTTGAGCAAGAAATTCTTGGACTTTTCTAAAGGAGAATGAGATTCTCTCTCAGCATTACTCCTCCGTATACACCATAACAAGATGGTATATCGGGGTGGAGCAATCACACCCTATATGATAAGGTGTGCTCTATGATGATTACTACTGAGTTACCTATTTCCTTTTTGGGAGTTATGCACTTGAGAAGCTGCATACCTATTTAATAGGGTTCCAATCAAATCAGTTGCCTACCACTTCATATTTGATATGATAAGGGAAGAGCCCATCTCTTAAGTTAGTTAAGATTTGGGGTTGTCCAGCCTATGTCTGAAAAGCAAAATCCGGACAAGCTCGAGGCAAGGTCTGTTATGTAGAACTGGAAAGGTTCCAGCTATGCAAACTACATCAGATGATTTGGTACAACCAAAGGATTCAGTAGAAACCAACGAACCTCAGCCTCTCCGCCGATCTAGTAGGGTTTCTCACCCACCTGAGAGATACTTCGGTTTCTCTATGACAGTGAGAGCGAGGATTGAATCATGAGATGATAACCCAACTAGTTTCGAGCTGGCCATCAGGAGTGAGACTCTGTAAGAATGGCTGGATGTTTAGCGATCTGAGATGGAATCCTTATAAACCAACAAAGTATGGACTTTGGTTGCTATATCTGAAGGGTTAAATCCCCATCAGGAGCAAGTATATCTTGAGAAGATTACTTGGTGTAGATGGAGTAGTTGAGACTTTCAAAGCTAGACTTGTTAAAGCTTTTCATCATCGACCAGGCCTGGATAATGATGAAACCTTTTCAAGTGGCTATGCTTAAGTCCATCCAGATCCTACTTGCCACGGCTACATACCATGTCTACGATATCTGGCGGTTGGGTGCCATAACTGCTTTTCTAAATGATGTTTTAGAAGAGAGAGTCTATAAGTACACAGCCAGAGGGCCTCGTAGACAGTGGGAGCAGCGAAAACATGTGCAAGATGCTTTATTGGATAAAGCAGGCATCGCGGAGTTGGAACATCTGTTTTTGATGTGTCAGTCAAAGAGTTTGACATCATCAAAATGGTAGATGAACCTTGTATAAACAAAAAGGTAGTAGGGAGTATAGTCACGATCCTCGTAGAGTACGTGGATGACATACTCTTGATAGGGAAGGAGTTTCCTATGCTACGCTCGATCAATCTCCGCTTGTCACAAGGATTCTCCACATAGGATCAAAGTGATACCTCCTAAATCCTGAGTTTTCATCTATGAGATAGATGTAATCGGATGTTAGGATACTCACTAGATGTAGTGAGATGGTATTAACCGATCCTGGGGAGAATCACTGGAAGGGTTCCAGGGTGATAAGGACGACTGAATGTCAGTCACAGGCATTGTTTTTACCCTTGGTAAAGGGACGGTATGTTGGAACAGTTCCAAGCTCGATACCGTGGCATACTAGATGATAAAGGCTCGATACATCGCTACTTAAGATGCTACCAAATATGCTGTTTGGGTGTATAGTGGTTCATGAGATGAACTAGGTTCCAACCATTGTGAGACAATGGAGTTGTGGCTTATGCCAAGGAACGCCGGTCCCATCAGTGATCCAGACATATTCTAAGACAGTGTCACCTGATCATGGAGATGGTTGATCTCCAAGGAGATCGAGGTTAGGAGTGTAGACTCAGAGGACAACACAGCGGATCCACTCACAAAGGCCTGTTCCCAGAGAGAGATTTTTATGGGATGGTTGAGTATGAGATACTACAACCACTGCTATCAGATGGCCCTAGTGCAAGTGGGAGATTGTTAGTTATATGTATGCCCTAGAGGCCATTACTGTACATTGGATGTATATTGTAGTGGATGCTGGGACATATATATGGAGGACTTTCTTGCTCGACATGATAGTATGCTATCTGGTTGAACTTTACCTTAACGTGTATACTGGGTGTCTCTCTGTTACATGTTGGTAAAGCCCCTAGGATGTGTACTTGACTACCTGGACTATGATGCGGATCATACTAGTGGGGACAAGGTAGTCCATAAGTACATCCTTCACAGTCCCTAGTCGTGGGTATATCGAGACGGGGCATCGATATACCAGAGTAGACTAGCGTATACCTTCTCGACCCATACAGATGGGCGATGGATGATCCCATATCCATTGGTGTTTGACATCGGAGATGATATACGGGTGCTCAGTGGAGACTGGGTACACTGGACGGACTCGTCGAGAACTCCCAGATGGTATTATACCTTACGTCAGATGGCAGTTCTCTGGTGACACTGGTACAGAGTAGTCTGTTGACCCGAGATCGTCATAGAGTCTTGTGTGGTTCCCACTGTGCTTTGATTTCCATCTTACCACGTCCAAGAGGGCATGCAAAACGGTGTTTTTTGGGTACAGTCCCGAGTCACATGGAGGCAATGAGCGATAGGAAGGGATTCGTCTCTCCCGGTATAGGGAGTTGATGTTGCGCTGTGTTCGATTGGCTATAACCGGAAATCCCTGGCCAGGGTTGCTGAGATTTACTGGTAAGTGTTATCAGTAGTTTCTCGAACTGTTATAGACCTCATATCGACACGACTTATCGAGCTATTAGGGTCTGACGTTAACCACCTCTAGGCGAGATATGCGACATATCAGACGATCAGACCGGACTGTACGGTAAGTGTTACTGGTTGGATTCACTGGAGTGTGAGCCGGCTTGCTCGTCGATCTTCTGATCGCTCAATACCCGGGTGGCCGTTACGTTTAGCAGACCGCTTGCGGCTTGTGGGTGCTTGATATGATCATCAGCTGCTGCCGGCGTATTGACGAGTCTTTAGAGTCCTACACAGAGGTTTCCTGGCTCAAGCGAAACGAAATAGGAGCGCATATGAGATATGTGCGGGACCGAGAATAATACCAGTATGTGATACTGTATTCGATTCTCGCGATTTGTAACATTGATCGGTTATAT
Source organism: Agapanthus africanus (assembly GCA_030015575.1). Lineage (NCBI taxonomy): Eukaryota > Viridiplantae > Streptophyta > Magnoliopsida > Asparagales > Amaryllidaceae > Agapanthus > Agapanthus africanus. The sequence goes on along the minus strand of CM057337.1, from coordinate 359,262,302 downwards.
GCGTTATAGCCGGGTTATCGGATCAAGTGTTGATTCGATAAGTTGTTACTATTGATATTAGTCGGGTATATGCGATATGACCGGGTCGTTAAATCAAGTGTTGATTTAATGATTTAATGTATAATTATATATTTGATATATCACTTTACATTAACTAATATAGGTTCACTTAAATGGATTTTCTCACTAGAAGTTCACAAGTTGTATATGTGATATACTTTTGTGCACTTGATTGTATCATGTTTGATGATACATGTTAACTTGGTTAAGTGTAAAGATTAAACCATGGTTAAGTTAATGATTAGGGTTTTGCTTTTCTTTCTTATTTATTTATTTATTTATTTTGGAAAGAATAAAGAGAAAATGGTGGCTTTCTTTGTTTGTAGTTGAATCTTCATGAAGGTTTGACTTTGTAACCATTTTGTCTTCATGCTTAACCCTAACCATTTAAACAAACCATGGTCTATTCTCTACACTTAACTAGGGTTAGGATATGATAAGTATTCATATTATTTTCTATTTTGAAAAGACTTATGATACTCTTTCTTCTTCTTCTTCATCTTCTTCAATGAAGAAAGCTTGACTTCATCAATGGTGAATTGATGAAATGAGTGAGAAATCCAATTCTAAAGTGAACCCACTTCCTATTTCTTCATCGTCTACCTCTTGCCAAGTAGTATAGGGTGTTCTCGTCACAAGTTTCATGACTTGGTGAAGTGGGAGCTTGATCTAGCGATGCCTCGACGTAGATCATCTTCGGCATCATCGTCGATGACCTAGCCCGCTTTTTCTCCGATGAAGCCAACGCTAGGGCCCAAGATCCGATTTGTACAGCGAGGAAACTTCATCGTGGAGCCATGGAGGTGGAGAACTGGATCTACAAAGGTTGTATTTCCGTTTACCATTTAGTTAAGTTGTTAACTAGCTCGTAGTTTCGCCTAAATTTCTAGTTAACGATCCGTAGTCTAGGATTTCTCGGCACCGTAAATTTTGAAATTGGCATGGTTGATGCCTTGTGAGACCTCATTAGCGTGCCTAGGAACGCTACATACTATACATAGGATGTATATTGTAGTGGATGCTGGGACATATATAGGGACGACTTTCTTGCTCGACATGATAGTATGCTATCTGGTTGATCTTTACCTTAACGTGTATACTGATTGTCTCTTTGTTACATGTTGGTAAAGCCCTTAAGATGTGTACTTGACTACCTGGACTATGATGCGGATCATACTAGTGGGTACATGGTAGTCCATAAGTACATCCTTCAAAGTCCCTAGTCGTGGGTATATCGAGACGGGGCATCGATATACCAGAGTAGACTAGCGTATACCTTCTCGACCCATACAGATGGGCGATGGATGATCCCATATCCATTGGTGTTTGACATCAGAGATAATATACGGGTGCTCAGTGGAGACTGGGTACACTGGACGGACTCGCCGAGAACTCCCAGATGGTATTATACCTTACGTCAGATGGCAGTTCTCTGGTGACACTGGTACAGAGTAGTCTGTTGACCCGAGATCGTTATAGAGTCTTGTGTGGTTCCCACTGTGCTTTGATTTCCACCTTACCACGTCCAAGAGGGCGTGCAAAACGGTGGTTTTTGGGTACAGTCCCGAATCACATGGAGGCAATGAGCGATAGGAGGGGATTCGTCTCTACCGGTATAGGGGGTTGATGTTGCGCTGTGTTCGATTGGCTATAACCGGAAATCCCTGGCCAGGGTTGCTTAGATTTACTGGTAAGTGTTACCTGTAGTTTCTCGAAATGTTATAGACCTCATATCGACACGACTTATCGAGCTATTGGGGTCTGACGTTTACCACCCCTAGGCGAGATATGCGACATATCAGACGACGAGACCGGACTGTACGGCAAGTGTTACTGGTTGGATTCACAGGAGTATGAGCGGGCTTGCTCGTCGATCATCTGATCGCTCAATACCCGGGTGGCCGTTTCGTTTGACAGACCGCTTGCGGCTTGTGGGTGTTTGATATGATCATCACCTGCTGCCGGCGTATTGACGAGTCTTTAGAGTCCTACACAGAGGTTTCCTGGCTCAAGCGAAACGAAATAGGAGCGCATATGAGATATGTGCGGGACCGAGAATAATGCGTGTATGTGATACCGTATTCCATTCTCGCAATGAATGTATCGACTGGTTATATGCGATATAACCTAGTTATCGAATCAAGGATTGATTCGATAAGCCGATACATTGGATATTAGTCGGTTATATGCGATATGACCGGATTGTTAAATCAAGTATTGATTTAACGATTTAATGCATAATTATATATTTGATATATTACTTTGCATTAACTAGTATTGGTTCACTTAAGATGGATTTTCTCACTCGGATGTGCACATTGTATATACGATATAATTTTGTGCACTAGTTTGTATCATGTTTGATGATGCATGCAAAATTGGCTAAGTGTAAAGATTAAACCATGGTTGTGTAATGGTTAGGCTTTTGTTTTTACTTATTCATTTATTTATTTATCTATTCTATTTTGAGAAATGGATAAAAGAAAAGCAAAATGGTTTCTTTCTTTGTTTTCTTTCATGAAGCTTGTTGAAGCTTCATGAAGCTTTGACCAAGTGACCATTTTGTCTTCTTCTTTTAACCCTAACCATTCACATAACCTTAGTTAATTCTCTACACTTGACCATGTTTAATGATATGATAAGTATTATTTTCTTTTCACTTATCATATTATGATTTTTACCTTCTTCTTCTTCTTCTTCAAGAAGAAGCTTGCCTCCATCAATGGCAACTTGAGAAAATGAGTGAGAAATCCAATTCTAAAGTGAACCCACTTCCTATTTCTTCATCCTCTACCTCTTGCCAAGAAGTATAGGGTGTTTTCTTCACAAGTTTCATGACTTGGTGAAGTGGGAGCTTGATCTTGTGATGCCTCGACGTAGATCATCTTCGGCATCGAAGTCGATGAGCTAGCCCGCCCATTTCTCCGATGAAGCCGACGCTAGAGCCCGGGATTCGATTTGGACAGCGAGGAGACTTCATTGCGGAGCTATGGAGGTGGAGGACCGGATCTACAAAGGTTGTATTTCCGTTCACTTAGTTAATTTGTTAACTAGTTGCATCTTTCGCCTAAAATTCTAGTTAACGATCTAGTCTTGGGTTTCTCGGCACCGTAAAATTAGAAATTGGCATGGTTGATGCCTTGTGAGACCTCATTAGAGTGCCTAGGAACCCAACATTACTGTATCATACTAGTTTGTATATTACTTAATGGAAGCTTGGAATATTCACCTTGTATATACAATCTTGCTCAAAATAGTAGTATGCTACTTGGTTTGTTTCTACTTCAATGTGTACATGTGTTTATTTTAGTATATCGCCTATACACATTAGTGGAGCCCTTAGGATCTTTGCTTGATTACCAGCGTTGTGATGGCAGTCACACTAGTGGGGGCTGGGTAATCTATAAGCACATCCTTATGCAGGTCCCTAGTCGCAGGATTATCGAGACAGGGCATCGATCCTCCGGAGTAGACTAGCGCATGCGCTTCTCATCCCAGAGTGGGAGAGGGTCTGTCCCACAGCCATCAGTACGTCGTACTGGAGATAGTATGCGGGTGCTCGTTGGGTTTCGAGTACACTGGACAGGACTCGTCGGGAACTGACCGGTTGGTATTATACCCATCGTCAGTTATCACTTCCCAGGTGACATGAGTATCGCTTAGTCCGCTGACTTGACACTGTCACTTCGCCTCGAGTGTGTTCCCACTGTACTTTGATTACTACCCTACCACGGCTCAAAGGAGTCGTGCAAACAGGTAGTAGTTGGGTGCAGTCCCGAAGCACTTGGAGGAAGTGACGGTTAGACAGGATTCGTCTCTCCCGGTATTGGGGGTTGACATCGCGCTGTGTCTAGGAGAGCCATTACACGAGTAGTCCCTGGCCAGGGCAAGCGAGATATACTGGTAGGCTTCCAGTGTTATCTCAGGGTGTTTTGGGCTTCACTCCGACATGACTTGTACCGCTATTAGGGGACTGACGTTTACCGCCTCCCTAGGCCCGCCATGCGATGTATCAGACGAACAGACCGGACTGTACGGAGATTGTCACATTCAGGCTCAGTAGGAGTTCAGATGGGTTTCACCTCATCAGTCTTCTTGTCGGCATCTACCTGGGGACCGTTACGCACAGCTAGTGCCGCTTGCGGTCTGTGGTTAAACCCACTGCCAGCGTACTGTCGAGTCTTTAGAGTCCCACACAGAAAGCTATTCGCCTTTTGGCAAAAGAGTAGAGGTCGCATGGTTTTGTGACAGGTCGCATGGTTTTGCGACAGGGTCCGGTCACATCCGTGCACTTGTGCACGTACAGTGACCGGACAGTTAACACTAGCGGGCTTTGGTTTAAGCCAGATCCTAGTGTACGTTTTGGGATTGGTTTTATCCAGTATGTATTCGTGTTCCTCGGAACGCGAATGCGGGTGTGTATGCACAGTTGACGGAGAGAGAGAGGCAGAGGATTCTCATTAGGGTTGTTGACCGTTGACTGTTGACTATTGACTTTTTGCTCAACCCTAATGAGAATATGATATGTAATTAATAATAATATTAATTAAGTATTGTGGTGACATGGTTGTTAAGGAGTTGACTTTGTTGACTTGTTGACTTTGTTGACCGGTTGACTAGGTTGGACTAGTTGACCATCATGATGACAATGGCTATCATTTCATGGCAAAGACTTTTTACTTGCTTGTTCTCTTGTGCAATATGAGTGCATGAAATGATATAGCCATTTTGACTTAAACCATTTACACAATACTTGATTACTCTTTTTGTGATGATGGTTTTGGATTATGAGAGCCAAGTGAGAAAAGTCTTGCTCATTCTATCATTTTCATTCTCTCTCTTGTGTTCTTGAGCTCTCATCTCCTTCCTCTTGCACTCCCTCTCTTTAGTCTATGGTTCACTTGTCTCATGTGTTGAGAACCAAGAACCATAGAGAAAATCCTAACACACTCTCCTCTACTCACTCTAGTTCACAAGGTTTAGCAAACCGAGTGAACTAGTTTCTTCAAAGTTCGAAGAAGAAGCCAAAGGTAGAAGCTTTCAGGTGGATCGATCTTCGGCGCAAGGAGAAGACGGGGTGAAGCCGATCCGGACAACCATCGAGGCTTGAAGACGAAGGAGTTCAAGAAAGAAAGGTATAACCCCATAACCGAGTAGTTAAAAACTCCTAGTTAGGTTGTTAGTTAGATGTTTAACAAAGATCCGGTTTTGAGTCCATGCTACCGCCTCTAGAAAATTGGTTTTCACCAAATTCCGCATGCCCGAAAGTACCGGGAGAGGTAGCATGGTCTTACATTGGTATCAGAGACTAGTTAAACTCTATCTAACATGTTAGCATAGTAGCCAGAAATTCGATCGGAGAAAAAGTCCCGAAATAAACCCGAAATTCAAAGTTGCTGTCGATTTTTAAAGATCTGTAAAATTAATAAATTTCATCTTAAAAATCGGCTCAGGGTTTTTATTAAACACCCACGAAATTTGGTCCCACGAACCGGTCAAAGCGCTGCGGAAACGCGGCCGGAGCACGCTCCCGCCGCGGTTCCGCGGCCGAGTTGACTCGGCCGAGGTCCAAATTTTGTGCAGTGTTTTCATGGGGTTGTTTGGGGCCTGAAAATTCGTATTTTTGATCGAACTTCTAAAGACTTAAGCTGACGGGTTTTTATCTGTGTTGTGATATTTGTATTGAACGTCTGCTAATCGCTATATGTCGATTAGTGGGCGTTATACAAATCTGTGATCTGTAATGTTGCTGGAATGTGTATATGAATTCATTGGATTGTCGCGGGTGAATAGCCGGGGGGTTGTGAGACGAGAGTTTTCTTTTCTTTCAATTCATGTAAATTTGTAAATTGATGTAATAATTATTTGTATGGCCGCACAACCGGGTTGGGGTTGTAGCCGTCATTGTATAATTTCTTTTTACTGTTTTTGCTCCTAGGATAGACCCATGGAGGGGGTGCACAAACTACCGGGTATGCCGAAGTGCCGAGTGGCCTACTCACGGAGTTGAGGGAGGTTGCTTCGCTTCGGGTACTTGGCGGGTAGTTTGCCGCACCCATAGGGGTCTTGGGTGGGGTATTGGCTATTCACCGCGACCGTGTAATCTGCTTTTCGTTACAGGCTCGTACGAATTGCGGATTCCTAGTATATCCAATGTGTTCATCTGTGATCTGAAATGGCTACCATTGCAGTATATTTATATATGATATTATTTAGGCGTTGCTTATGTTTTACAGCCGTGCTAGCCTAGCCCCCGCTCTGTCGTTAGTTAAGTAACCTAACGGGTAATGACGGGGCCCCGTGGCGAATGCGAATGGCATAAGCGTACGTCATATTTTGGTTGTTTTCTGCAATGGTAGGATTAAATGATGGGACGCATTAAAAGAACTAATGCAAGAATATCACGCATTAAAAGAACTAATACAAGAAAATAAACCAAGTAAAAGTCCTTGGAACACTTTCGAAAAACCACTCGGTTCTTTTCAAAACCAACTTTTAAATGCGGAGTTTGAGCCACTCCTTTTAAAAGCTATCTCGTTCCATCGATTATATCAAGTTCACTACGTTCACGGTTTCGCCAAAACCATTTGTAGCCCTCCGTCGTTTCACATGAATTGTCAATAGTATTCAAGCTATGTATGTTGGCCAAAATCAAGGCATAGTGATTGGTAGCTATTGGGTATTCATGTGTAGCATAGATAGATGTATTGGTTTGGGACAGTCGTACTGCCATTTTGGCCAAAGTCAAGGGTAGGTACGGGTGGATCCAAATTGACCTGGAGAATGACGGGTAGAACTTGACATGTGACTTATGATATTTTGGCCAAAGTCAAGGTCATAAGAGCATGGGGCAAAAATCCACATCGGGAGTTTCAAAAGAACTGAAACTTGCTAGTATTGCATACCATTTGGAGTGTAATGATTCTGGTAGGATTCCTTCAGTTTCGTCTCGCGATGATATTTGAATCCCGATCCTACTGTGAGTATATGCTACTCCTCGGGAAATTTCTCACTAAACGATCAATGCTATAAACCTAGTAGGTGTCTAGAAAGGTGTTAGCGGGGCTACGCCCCCAGGGAAAAGAGGTTATTTAATTAAGGAACTTCGCGAAAGCGTTGGAAAACCTCCCTCGAAGTACCGACACTGGCCTGGCTGAACGGTTAAGCAAGTATTGTACGGTGAGATTGATCCTGACTAATTCTTCCTTTTTGGTTTGAGGAGGGATTCGAGAAACAGTGGGAGCCATCCTGTTTAGACAAACTAAAAACCATTCTAAACTTGCAAGAGCATCATGCTGAGTGTTTCTTCTCTCTCCTAATTGCAGCGACCAATCGACATGACTGGATTTAAGTTACTCCTAGATAAAAACATACTGACAGGGACAAACTACAAAGATTGGCTCAGGAATGTCAAGATGGCAATCGCTTACGACAAGCTGGGGTATCTTCTTACCACCAAAGCTCCCCCTGTCCCCGGTCCCAAAACCAGCGTCGCGGATAAGGAAATCCGTAAGACCTGGGAACTAGACTGCACGAAGGCCAAGTGCCTCGTGCTTACCTCTATGGACAATGAACATCAGAGGAGGCACGAGAATATGGACCTGGAATCCATATTTCTTCATACAAAAGAACTATATGGAGAGCAATCTCGTATCGCAAGATACGAAGTGTCGAAGAAGTTATTTTCGGCAAGATTGGCCATCGGATCATCGGTAGCGGAACATGTGCTTAAGATGATTGGCTACATTGAGGAGCTCGCGGACCTTGGGACCACGTTGGAGAATGAGCTCTATACGGACTTGATTCTCCAGTCCCTTCCTTCCACTTACGCCCAGTTCATACTGAACTTCAACTTACAAGAAAAGAAAGTTGAACTTTCAGAACTCCTCAACATGCTGAGGAGCGCAGAGGGCACCCTACAGAAAGGTAAGGAAACATCCACTTTGTTTGTAGGAGGATCTTCTTCTTCTAGGTCCAAGGCGAAACCCAAGGGAAAGAAGAAGAAAGCCCTCGCCAAACCAAGTGGCGGTGTTAGTAAAGTGGATACGAAGGGAAAGGCAAAAGCAACAAAGAAAATGGGAAAGCTTGTGGATAAGGAAGAATGCTTCTATTGTCATATGAAGGGACACTGGAAGAATGATTGCAGGGCTCGGAAAGCCAGAACACGGGATCTGAAGCAGGTTGCGGCTTCAGCTTCAGGTGTGTATGTTATTGAAAACTGTCTTTCAATAAACTCTACTTCCTGGGTATTGGATACCGGATCAGGATCTCATATCTGTAATTCTTTGTAGGCGTTGAGAAACCGTAGGGTTTTGAAGGCAGGTGACATGACCCTCAAAGTTGCAAACGGAGCTAGCATGGATGCTAAGGCCGTGGGGGACTATCACCTGGGAATGTCAGATGGACATGTTTTGGTTTTGCGTAATTGCTTTTTTGTACCCAACGCAACTTGTAATATCATTTCTGTATGTTTGGTTTCTAAAGAAGGTTATGAATTTGCGTTTGTAAGCAATGTTGTAAACATTCACCTTAATCAAGTTCTGATTGGGTCAGGTACATTGAGCAATGGTATATACGTATTAAACCAACCACAGATTTTCAATGTCCAGAATACACACAAAATAAAGTCTCCGGAAATCAATCAGACTTTCTTATGGCATTGTAGACTGGGTCACATCAATGTGAGAAGGTTGACGAAGTTACATACAGAAGGATATTTGAATCCGTTCGAATATCAATCGTATGCTACTTGTCAATCTTGTCTCAAAGGAAAGATGACAAAGACTCCGTTTACTGGACACGGAGAAAGGGCGAGCGAGCTCTTGGGACTCGTACATAGCGACGTATGCGGTCCAATGTCTACACATGCGCGAACCGGTTATTCTTACTTCATTACTTTTACGGATGACTTTTCAAGGTACGGTTATGTCTTCTTAATGAAACATAAGTCCGAAGCCTTTGGAAAATTCCAGGAATATAAGAATGAAGTAGAAAAACAAACCTGCAAAAGTATCAAGATTCTATGATCGGATCGAGGTGGAGAATACTTAAGTGCCGATTTCCTGGACTATTTAAAAGAGAACGGAATTCTCTCTCAGCTTACTCCTCCATACACTCCGCAACATAACGGTGTATCGGAGAGACGGAACCGAACCCTATTGGATATGGTACGGTCCATGATGAGTAACACTGAGTTACCGCGATCATTCTAGGGGTATGCGCTAGAATCAGCTGCATACCTTTTGAACCGAGTTCCCACTAAGACTGTGCCTACTACACCATATGAGATGTGGTGTAGGAAGAGACCCTATCTTAATCACATTAAGACATGGGGAAGTCCATCTTTTGTCAAAAAGCAGCATGCGGACAAGCTCGAGGCACGCTCAGTACAGTGCAAGTTCGTGGGATATCCGAAGAACTCCAAGGGATATTTCTTCTATTACGAAGAGGAACAAAAGGTTTTTGTTTCTCGTCATGCCCACTTTCTAGAACACCAGTTCTTAGAAAAGGAAATTAGTGGTAGCGCAGTAGAACTAGAAGAAATTCCAGAACCACGAGCTATTACTGAAAGCTTAGTGGAACCAGAGGGTTCAAAAGAACAGGACATTCCTATGCCGCTCCGCAGGAGTAGTAGGCAGTCTCATCCGCCCGAGAGATACTACGGTTTTCTCATAGACGGGGATAGAGAGGATTGCATCATAGATTATGATGAGCCTACTAGCTTCCAGCAGGCCATTCAGAGCATTGACTCAGTAAAATGGCTAGATGCAATGCGGACCGAAATGGAGTCCATATACACCAACAAGGTATGGACGTTGGACATTGCTCCAGACGGGGTAAAACCCGTAGGATGCAAGTGGATCTTCAAAAGGAAGATTGGTGTAGATGGACAGGTTGAGACCTATAAAGCTAGACTTGTTGCAAAGGGTTTTCGTCAAAGACCTGGTTTGGACTATGACGAAACCTTTTCTCCAGTGGCTATGCTGAAATCCATTCGGATCCTTCTTGCCATTGCTGCCTTCCACGATTATGAGATCTGGAACATGGACGTAAAGACCGCTTTTCTAAATGAAAATTTAGAGGAGTGTGTCTATATGGACCAACCAGAGGGTTTCATTCAGAGTGGGAGCAGCGGAAAGGTGTGCAAGTTGCTTAAGTCCATCTATGGACTAAAGCAGGCATCGCGGAGTTGGAACATCTGTTTTGATGAGACGGTCAAGAAATTTGGCTTTATCAAAAATCCAGATGAACCATGCATCTATAGTAGATTTGTAGCGAGAACTGTAGTATTCCTCGTTTTATACGTGGATGACATTCTCTTAATAAGAAATAACATTCCTATGCTACAATCTGTCAAGGGGTTCTTGTCACACAGGTTCTCCATGAAAGACCTGGGTGATGCCTCATACATCCTGGGGATCCGGATCCATCGTGATAGATCCAAAAGGATATTAGGACTTTCACAGTCCAGGTACATCGACACCATACTGAAAAGATTCAGTATGGAAGATTCCAAGCGCGGTAACCTACCGGCTTGTCACGGGATCACCCTCTCTAAAGAGATGTCTCCCAAGACTGATTTGGAAAGGGATCGCATGTCTATTATACCCTACGCTTCTGCGGTAGGCTCTATAATGTATGCGATGTTATGTACAAGACCGGATGTAGCTTATGCACTGAGTGTGGTAAGCCGGTATCATTCAAACCCTGGGGAGAAACACTGGATAGCGGTAAAGAACATTCTCAAGTACCTGAGAAGGACTAAGGAGATGTTCTTGGTGTATGGCGGAAAAGACCTCCAGATCGAGGCCTTTGCTGACTCCAGCTTCCAAAGTGACAAGGATGATTCCAAGTCCATGTCGGGTTTTGTCTTTACCCTCAATGGAGGGGCGGCCTGTTGGAAGAGTTCCAAACAGGAAACCGTTGCAGACTCGACGATGGAAGCGGAATACATCGCTGCATCTGATGCCGCAAAAGAAGCTGTCTGGATAAGGAAGTTCATGAAAGAACTTCAGGTGGTTCCGTCCATTGTTGATCCAATACCTCTGTATTGCGACAACAACGGGGCTATAGCTTTAGCGAAGGAACCCAGGTCCCATCAGAGATCCAGACACATCTTGAGGCGGTATCACCTGATCAGGGAGATCGTGGATCGCCAGGAGATCGAGGTTCGGAGGGTTGCTTCAGAAGATAACACTGCAGATCCATTCACCAAGGCCTTGCCCCAGACTCAGTTCGAGCGGCTGATCGAGATGATAGGTCTTCGATACGCCAGTACATGGCCTTAGTGCAAGTGGGAGATTGTTAGTGTATATGCCCTAGAAGCCATTACTGTATCATACTAGTTTGTATATTACTTAATGGAAGCTTGGGATATTCACCTTGTATATACAATCTTGCTCAAAATAGTAGTATGCTACTTGGTTTGTTTCTACTTCAATGTGTACATGTGTTTATTTTAGTATATCGCCTATACACATTAGTGGAGCCCTTAGGATCTTTGCTTGATTACCAGCGTTGTGATGGCAGTCACACTAGTGGGGGCTGGGTAATCTATAAGCACATCCTTATGCAGGTCCCTAGTCGCAGGACTATCGAGACAGGGCATCGATACTCCGGAGTAGACTAGCGCATGCGCTTCTCATCCCAGAGTGGGAGAGGGTCTGTCCCACAGCCATCAGTACGTCGTACTGGAGATACTATACGGGTGCTCGTTGGGTTTCGAGTACACTGGACAGGACTCGTCGGGAACTGACCGGTTGGTATTATACCCATCGTCAGTTATCACTTCCCAGGTGACATGAGTATAGCTTAGTCCGCTGACTTGACACTGTCACTTCGCCTCGAGTGTGTTCCCACTGTACTTTGATTACTACCCTACCACGGCTCAAAGGAGTCGTGCAAACAGGTAGTAGTTGGGTGCAGTCCCGAAGCACTTGGAGGTAGTGACGGTTAGACAGGATTCGTCTCTCCCGGTATTGGGGGTTGACATCGCGCTGTGTCTAGGAGAGCCATTACACGAGTAGTCTCTGGCCAGGGCAAGCGAGATATACTGGTAGGCTTCCAGTGTTATCTCAGGGTGTTTTGGGCTTCACTCCGACACGACTTGTACCACTATTAGGGGACTGACGTTTACCGCCTCCCTAGGCCCGCCATGCGATGTATCAGACGAACAGACCGGACTGTACGGAGATTGTCACATTCAGGCTCAGTAGGAGTTCAGATGGGTTTCACCTCATCAGTCTTCTTGTCGGCATCTGCCTGGGGACCGTTATGCACAGCTAGTGCCGCTTGCGGTCTGTGGTTAAACCCACTGCCAGCGTAGTGTCGAGTCTTTAGAGTCCCACACAGAAAGCTATTCGCCTTTTGGCAAAAGAGTAGAGGTCGCATGGTTTTGTGACAGGTCGCATGGTTTTGCGACAGGGTCCGGTCACATCCGTGCACTTGTGCACGTACAGTGACCGGACAGTTAACACTAGCGGGCTTTGGTTTAAGCCAGATCCTAGTGTACGTTTTGGGATTGGTTTTATCCAGTCTGTATTCGTGTTCCTCGGAACGCGAATGCGGGTGTGTATGCACAGTTGACGGAGAGAGAGAGGCAGAGGATTCTCATTAGGGTTGTTGACCGTTGACTGTTGACTATTGACTTTTTGCTCAACCCTAATGAGAATATGATATGTAATTAACAATAATATTAATTAAGTATTGTGGTGACATGGTTGTTGAGGGGTTGACTTTGTTGACTTGTTGACTTTGTTGACCGGTTGACTAGGTTGGACTAGTTGACCATCATGATGACAATGGCTATCATTTCATGGCAAAGACTTTTTACATGCTTGTTCTCTTGTGCAATATGAGTGCATGAAATGATATAGCCATTTTGACTTAGACCATTTACACAATACTTGATTACTATTTTTGTGATGGTGGTTTTTGATTATGAGAGCCAAGTGAGAAAAGTCTTGCTCATTCTATCATTTTCATTCTCTCTCTTGTGTTCTTGAGCTCTCATCTCCTTCCTCTTGCTCTCCCTCTCTTTAGTCTATGGTTCACTTGTCTTATGTGTTGAGAACCAAGAACCATAGAGAAAATCCCAACACACTCTTCTCTACTCACTCTAGTTCACAAGGTTTAGCAAACCGAGTGAACTAGTTTCTTCAAAGTTCGAAGAAGAAGCCAAAGGTAGAAGCTTTCAGGTGGATCGATCTTCGGCGCAAGGAGAAGACGGGGTGAAGCCATCCGGACAACCATCGAGGCTTGAAGACGAAGGAGTTCAAGAAAGAAAGGTATAACCCCCTAACCGAGTAGTTAACAACTCCTAGTTAGGTTGTTAGTTAGATGTTTAACAAAGATCCGATTTTGAGTCCTTGTTACCGCCTCTAGAAAATTGTTTTTCACCAAATTCCGCATGCCCGAAAGTACCGGGAGAGGTAGCATGGACTTACAGGGCTTATACCGATAAAACAGTCTTACTCGAGATGATAGTATGCTATCTGGTTTGTCTTTATCATCATATACATGCTTTAGTTAACTATTGCATGTTGATAGAGCCCATAGGATTCTTGCTTGACTGCCAGCAGTATGATGGCGATCATATATGTGGGACCTGGGGTCTATAAGCACATCCTTAAAAGTGTCCCTAGTCGTGGGAGTTTCGAGAAAAGGCATCGATACTCCAGTGTAGACTAGTGTATACAGTCGAGACCCCGACGAGGGGCGGTGGCCGGTCTTACAAGCCATTGGTGTTAGTTGGATCACCTAAGATGTATACAGGTGCTCATTAGGTTATGAGTACACCGGACAGGACTCGCCGGGAACATGCTAGTTGGTATTATACATATCGTCAGTGTTAGTTATATGTATGCCCTAGAGGCCATTACTGTACATACGATGTATATTGTAATGGATGCTTGGACATATATAGGGAGGACTTTCTTGCTCGACATGATAGTATGCTATCTGGTTGTACTTTATCTTAACATGTACTCTAATTGTCTCTACGTTACATGTTGATAAAGCCCTGAGGAAATGTACTCGACTACTGGGACTATGATGAGATCATACTAGTGGGGCCACGGTAGTCAACGAGTACATCCTATAATTGTTCCTAGTCAAGGGTGTATCGAGACAAGGCATCGATACACCAGAGTAGACTAGTGTATACGCATCTTGACCCATATGATGGGCGATGGATGATCCCATATCCATCGGTGTTTGACATCAAGGATGGTGTACGGGTGCTCAGTGGAGACTGGGTACACTGGACGGACTCACCGAGAACTCCTAGATGGTATTATACCTACGTCAGATGGCAGTTCTCCGGTGATACTGGTACAGAGTAGTCTGTTGACCCGAGATCATCATAGAGTCTTGTGTGATTCCCACTGTGCTTTAATTTCCATCATACCACGTCCAAGAGGGCGTGCAAAAAGGTGGCTTTTGGGTACAGTCCCGAATCACATGGAGGCAACGAGCGATAGGAAGGGATTCGTCTCTCCCGGTATAGGGAGTTGATGTTGTGCTGTGTTCGATTGGCTATAACCGGAAATCCCTAGCTAGGGTTGCTGAGATTTACTGGTAAGTGTTATCACTAGTTTCTCGAACTGTTATAGACCTCATATCGACACGACTTATCGAGCTACTGGGGTCTGACGTTTACCACCCCTAGGCGAGATATGCGACATATCAGACGACGAAACCGGACTGTACGGGAGTGTTATTGATTGGATTCACAGGAGAATGTACAGGCTTGCTTGTTGATCTTCTGAGCGCTCAATACCTGGGTAGCTGTTGCGTTTAGCTGACCGCTTGCAGCTTGTGGGTGTTTGATATGATTATCACCTACTGCCGGCGTATTGAAGATTCTTTAGAGTCCTACACAGAGGTTTCTTGGCTCAGGAAAAACGTAGTAGGAGCACATATGTGATATGTGTGGGACCAAGGATAATGCGGTATGTGATACCGTATTGGATTCTCGCGATATGAGATATCGGCCGGGTATATGTGATATAGCCGGTTCATCGTATTAGTCGGTTATATGCGATA
The DNA here is from genome assembly GCA_030015575.1 of Agapanthus africanus. Taxonomy (NCBI): domain Eukaryota; kingdom Viridiplantae; phylum Streptophyta; class Magnoliopsida; order Asparagales; family Amaryllidaceae; genus Agapanthus; species Agapanthus africanus. Next base: position 359,247,197 of record CM057337.1, on the reverse strand, counting down.
TAGCCGGATTGTCGGATCAAGTGTTGATTCAATAATTTAATGTATAATAATATATATGATATATTAAATTACATTAACTAATATTAGCTCACTAAAAGATTCATTTTCTCACGGGATAATACATTGATATATATGCGATATATGTTAATTATATTATTTTCTATTGTTACAAAATATATTGTATATGTGATATATAATATTGTAACATGTTAGGGTTACAAATTTAACAATGGTTTAGGGTTTAAACTTGGTTAGGGTTTGGATTAGGGTTAGCTTTTGCATGAAGCTTCATGAAGCTTTGACTTGGTTTTTAGCTAGATATTTTGTTAACCCAATCCAAACCATTAACTCTAGTCAATTCTCTACATGGGTTAACTCCATCATGCTTAACCCTTGGTTAGATTTGTAACCACTACAATAATTCATTATTCATCACAAAAGGATTCATTCATTCTTCTTCTTCCTTGAGTTCCTTCTTGAAAAAGCTTTCTAGTTTTGCTTTTGTGATGAAAGTGACTGAGAAAAAGATTATAAATGAGAGCAAAAATCCTACTTCATCGTCCTCATCTATCCTTGCCATTTAGATGAGGGTGTTCACATCATTTCATGAGTGATACCTTGTGTTAACAAAACTTCAAGGTAGATCATCTATGTTATAGAAGATCGGAAGCAAGACTGCATCTTTCTCTTCGTGAAGCCTCTCGAGAGTCCGGAACATAATGATCGCAGCGAAGGGACCTCAACACGGAGCTTATGAAGTGAAGGACCGGATCTACAAAGGTTGTAATCTCTCTCACTTAGTGTTAAAGAGTTTAACATGCTTGTTTTCGCCTAAACCCTAGTTTAAAGATCCGGCTTCGGGTTGTTCGGCACGGCTAAAATTTTAATCGGGCATGGTTGATGCCTCGTAGACCCTTATGCGCGTGCCTAGCAACCCTACAGTTAGATAGAAGTTCCTTGGTGACATGTGTACAGGTTAGTCTGTCGACCTGGGATCGTCATTTGTCTCGTGTGAGTTCCCACTGTGCTTTGATTTATACCCTACCACGGGTCAAAGGAGTCGTACAAACAGGTATTTTTTGGGTACAGTCCCGAGCCACATGGAGGCAGTGAGCGGATCGTCAGGGATTCGTCTCTCCCGGTATTGGGGGTGAGATCGCGCTGTGTTTAGGAGAGGCATTAAACGAAATCCCTGGCCAGGGTAATCGAGATATACTGGTAGGTATACCAATAGTATCTCAGGGTGTTCTGGGCTACTCTCTGACACGACTTATACAGCTATTGGGGGTCTGACGTTTACCAGCCCCCTAGGCCCTATATGTGATACTTATAGATGAACGGACCGGACTGTATGGATATTGTCACTGTCAGTGTCAGTAGGGTTTCTGGATGAGTTCGCTCGTCAGCTTCCCTTCCAATCAATACATAGGCAACTGTTACGTACAGATAGTACCTCTGACGTGGTAGTGGTTATACCCAGTGCCAGTGTGTTGATGAGTCATTAGAGTCCCCGACAAACAATTTCCCAAGTTCGGACGAAACGTTGTAGATGCCGTATAGTTTTATAGCAAGGTTCGGAAAATGCACGTGCGTTTACGCACGTGTCATATTTTGGTCAGATAATACTGGTGGGCTTTGGATTAAGCCGGATCCGAGTATTATACTGTGTAGATATAATATCTTTGTCTCAGTTTTATTTGTATTCGGTCGTAATACAAATGCGGGTATGTTTATACTATTACGGGGTTATCCTGAAATTCGTTTCGGGATCGCTTTTGGAAGTTGCCAGTTTCCAGTTTTTTATCACCCGTATTAAACATTCGGTTTAATACGGATTTATCTTTTCTTCATGAGGGTGAGTCATGTGTGTGGATGCTTCAAGATTAGTGACTAGGATTGTGACTCATTCATTTGCATTAATGGGTTGATGACTAAGTTTCATGATTCATTCATTTACATTTAATGCTTTAAGTGAGTCATTCTTTCTTTAATGAGTTATGATAAGAATCCTTGATATAGTCACCACTTCTTATTTCTACACTCACCCCCTTGCTCATATATTAGTGGCCGGCCCCTATTATGGGAAAATGGATTGATTCATTTGGAAAAAGTATATGAAATTTGCTTCATGGAAATTTCATAAGTTGTTTTCTTGTTTCACCCGATTCCAAAAGGAAACTTCATTAACCGTTCATCCATTGCTTTGGATGTAACGAGACAAAGTATTCTACTCATTCTCTACATCAATCTTGGTCATCTCTTTTAGCAATCTTGATGATCGACTTGCCTCGGTTCAGAGGCGGGAGCCCGTTTAAAGATCCGTTGACGTGGTGCCACATGGACGAGAAGACTGGAGATCGAGGAGATCGGAGCAGCCGCAACAAAGCGTGGGATGATGGTTGAAGACCGAAGGACCCGGATCGTTCGGTATAATATTTCTACCCACTTTGTAGTTTGTTAGTTTAGCTTTAATGGAAGATCCTGGGATATAGTATACGATAGCACCAGTTGTATAAAGTTTTTGTTTCGCATTTGGTGTCTGAAAGACGGCCGGGGCGCTACCGTAGACTTACATTGGTATCAGAGCCACGCCATTAAGCTTTACTGACTTATTCTAACGCGTTTAAAATATCGATCGAGCGGAATTTTCAAAATTGCAATTTCCAAGTCTAAAGTTTCTGTCAATTTTAAAACTGATCTAAAAATAATTTTGACTATACCAGAAAATTAAGCAGGCTTTTTGAAGAAAACTGGAGAAAAACGATCAAGTGAAACGACCGTACGGCCGCGGAACCGTGGCCGTCTTGGTGATTCACTTGGTCATTTTTCTTCTGGTGTTTCTTTGTTAGAAATTGTGGTTTCTAGAATTGTTCTTTTGAGCCCAGTTTTTGTTACTGTACAGCAGAAGTTTGTGGGGCCCACTTCGGGAAGTTTTGTCGATCGAGATTTTAAATGTGTTGGATTACAGTACTTATATTATATCTCCGACCGTGAATGTCATTCGAGCGGTAAACCACGTCTAATTGATATAGTTCTTTTAGACGGGCTTGCGAACGTGATATTCGCGTTGATGTTCTGTGTTGTGCTGTGATGTTGCGGATTTGTCATGGTGGATAGCAGTGTGCAATGGTAGTGATGTTTGAATTTATTTGTACATTTGATATTGCGGGGCGAGCGTCCAACATGTGGACTGTCGTCACTGCCTGTTTGTATAATATTCTTTTAGGGCACGACCGGGCTGAGGTCGATGTACCCGTTGTATATATTTTTCTTTTCTGTATTAGGATTACCCCAAGGCGGGGTGCACGAATAGCCGGGTTCTAGAGGGAAACGGGCCCGCATCTTATGGCATTGAGACGGAGGGGGCTCCACTCTAGAATTGGCGGGCTATTCGCCGCACTCGTAGGGGGTACAAGTTGACCCAAGGATGGGTGCTCAAGTCACCGGATTCCATAAAGTGTTGGGTGGTCCATTCATTTTGCTGTAGGGGGCCTCGGTTCAGGTTTTGACGGGTAACTTGCCGCACCCGTAGGGGTCTAGGTTTCATTGCACAGGCTATCCACACGACCAGGGGAATGTCGGGTTTCAGTAGCGGCTCTGTGAAACCCGGGGATCCTAGATTATCTGTATTGTTCTGTGATGCTTATTACTTTTCTGTAATGTTGCATATTATCACGCCTGGAGCGATTATTATATATTGGTATATATACTATTCGATGTTGTATATGTTTTACACCCACGCTAGTCCGGTCCCCGCTCTGTCGTTAGTTAAGTAACCTACGGGTGATGACGGGACCCAGTGGCCAATGCGGATGGCATATACGTACATTATATTTTCGTTCTTTTCTGGTGTGTTTAATTGATGGGACTGCATTGATTCTTATCAATGCAAGGATAAAACAAACCTATATTTGATGTTGTTGGAACAAATTTTAAAAGAGTTATTACAAAGACGTTTCCTTTTGTTATGCACAGTGGTATTCGGTTATGAATATCCAGCACCTCATTCGACGAGGCAAGGGCCGAGATCCCTTCACCGGGAGTGACCCCTTGGGCAGAAGTTTGCGTCAGGGTAATAACTTCAGTATAGTCGATCACAAGTTGCTTTACATCATGGTATTCAGTTAGAATATCCTCGACCTCAATCCACGAGGAAAGAGCCGAGATCCCTTCATCGGGAGTGACCTCTTCAGCAAAGGTTTTCGCCACTATATTTTTATAAAAAGCTATCAGGTTCCTTCAACGAGATCAAGTTCATTACGTTAAAGGTTTTTCTCCAAAAACCAGCCGTAACCCTCTGTCATTTCTTATGGATGGTCAGTAGTATTCAAGCTATGTTTGTTGGCCTACGTCAAGGCATAGTGTTTGGTAGCTGCTGGGGTATTCATTTGTTGTATAGATAGATGCATTAGTTTAGGACAGACGTACAACCTTGTTGGCCTACGTCAAGGGCATGTACGATGGACCTAAATTAATCAGGACAACGACGGATAGAACTTGACATGTGGCTTCTGATTTGTTGGCCTACGTCAAGGTCATAAGAGCATGGGATAAAAATTACATCGGGAGTTTCAAACATACAGGAAACTTGCAAAACTTGAGCATACCTTCTGGAGTGTGATAACGTGAGTGGATACCGTCACGTTATCTTGCGATGGGAGTTGGATCCTGATTCCCACTGATGAGTTAGTTTACTCCTCGGGTGATTCCGACTAATTCTTCTTTCAGGTTTGGAGGAGAATTTGAGAAAACAGTGGGAGGTTTCCTGATTAGATAAAATGATAACCATTCTGATCTAGGTTAGAGTGCACGCAGAGTGTTTTTTTTTCCCTCTCTCTCTCTTTGGCAGCGACCTTTGACCGACCCTAGACTATGACTAAGTGACCAAGTTGACCGAACCTTCTTAAAATACTGGCATTTGGATTGTCTAAAGTTGTATAAGTCATTGTCGCTCCTTCTTTTACCCTTTGTATTTCTCAGAACACCCCGTATTACTATGGACTTCCACTTCCATTGGATAGATCCATCGTATGGTTATATACGAACTCGAAGGGACTTCTTCGAGGATGGATCCAGGTTCAGGAGAAATTGAATTGGTTTATTCAGTTGTCTTTTATTATCACCTTCTCTCAGGTTGCGAGGGCTCCTTAGTTTAGGAGAGTACAGCCATTACGCTTATTGGATAGTCTTATTCCAAACCATAGGCAGGTGCTGAAAGGTAGGGAATGAATAAAACTAATTAGCCTAAGTAGGGTGTGCAGAAGGTAATATGTAAAGACAAAATAAAGAGATTAGAAAGAGGGCAAACTAAATTGCAACTGTTTTCATTCACGACCATCATGAATTGGATTATGGAAGAGGCATTACTAGGAATACCAGGATACCCCTACGAAACATTTTTTATGTTTCAGTGCATTATTAATGGAAAACTGATTTCCCGATTAGATACTTACTCCAGGGTATGTATTTACCAGGTATGATTCCCACAACTGTATGGTTTTACAGATGATAAGTGGGAGTGAGTTATTGGGAATTAGATGATCATCCTCATTATGAATGATAGCAGTCGCAATTTACTTTGCCCTCTTTCTAATCCCTTTATTTTGTCTTTAGTTATTACCTTCTGTACATCCTACTTAAGCTAATTGGTTTTTTTCATTCCCTACCTTTCGGCACCTGCCTATGGTTTGGAATAAGACTATCCAATAAGCGTAATAGGTGTACTCTCCTAAACCAAGGAGCACTCGCAACCTGAGAGAAGGTGATAATAAAAGACAACTGAATAAACCAATTCTTCTATTTCTCCTGAACCTGGATCCATCCTCGAAGATGTCCCTTCGAGTTCGTATATAACCATACGATGGATCTTTCCAATGGAAGTGGATGTCCGTAGTGATACGGGGTGTTCTGAGAAATACAAAGGGTAAAAGAAGGAGCGGCAATGACTTATGCAACTTTAGACAATCCAAAAGCCAGTATTTTAAGAAGGTTCGGTCAACTTGGTCGCTGAGTCATAGTCTAGGGTCGGTCAAAGGTCGCTGCCAAAGAGAGAGAGAGAGAGAAAAGAAACACTCTACGTGCACTCTAACCTAGATCAGAATGGTTATCACTTTATCTAATCAGGAAACCTCCCACTGTAATCTCAAATTCTCCTCCAAACCTGATTGAAGAATTAGTCGGGATCACCCGAAGAGTAAACCGACTCATCAGTGAGAATCGGGATCCAACTATCATCGCATGATAACTTGATGGAAGCCACTCAAGTTATCACACTCCAGAAGGTATGCGCATGCCTGGCAAGTTTCCTGTATCTTTAGAAACTCCCGATATGATTTTTGCCCCATTCTCTTATGACCTTGGCTTTGGTAAAAATGTCATAAGTCACATGCCAAGTTCTAACCGTCACTATCTTGTCAATTTGAACCCACCCGCACATGCCCTTGACTTTGGCCAAAATGGCAGAACGACTGTCCCAAACCAACTCATCTATCTATGCAACAAATGAATACCCAGCAGCTACCAAACGCTATGCCTTGACTTTGGCCAAAATGCATAGCTTGAATACTACTGAATACCCAAAAGAAATGACGGAGGGCTATGGCTGGTTTTTGGCAAAAAATCTTTTAACGTAATGAACTTGATATCGCTGAAGGAACCTGATAGTTTTTTTATAAAAATATAGTGGCGAAAACCTTTGCTAAAGAGGTCACTCCCGGTGAAGGGATATCGGCTCGTTCCTCGTGGAATGAGGTGCAGGATATTCCAACCGAATACCACTATGCAAAGCAACTTGTAATCGACTATAGCGAAGTTATTACCCTGACGTAAACTTCTGCCCAAGGGGTCACTCCCGGTGAAGGGATATCGGCCCTTGCCTCATCGAATGAGGTGCAGGATATTCCAACTGAATACCGCTATGCACAACAAAAAGAAACGTCTTTGTAATAACATTTTTTTAAAACTGTTCCAACAACTGCCAAACAGGTTTGTTTTCCTTTGCATTGATCAGAATCAACGCAGTCCCATCAATTAATCACACCAGAAAAGAACGAAAATTAAATATACGTATATGCCATCCGTATTCGTCACTGGGTCCCGTCATCACCCGTTAGGTTACTTAACTAACGACAGAGCGGGGACTGGACTAGCGCGGATGTAAAACATATACAACATCTACTAGTATATATATACCAATATACAATAATCGCTCCATGCGTGATAATATGCAACATTACAGAAAAGTAATAAAGATCACAGAACAATATAGATAATCTGGGATCCTCGGGTTTCACAGAGCCGCTACTGAAACCCGACGTTCCCTGGTCGTATGGATATCCTGTGCAATGAAACCTAGACCCCTGCGGGTGCGTCAAGTTACCCGCCAAAACCTGAAGCGAGGCAGCCCCCTACAACATAGTGAATGGACCACCCAGCACTTCACGGAATCCGGTAACTTGAGCACCCCTCCTTGGGTCAACCTGTACCGCCTACGAGTGCGGCGAATAGCCCACCAATTCTAGAGTGAAGCCCCCTCCGTCTCAATGTCATGAGATGCAGGCCCGTTGCCCTCTAGAATCCGGCTATCCGTGCACCCCACCGCGGGGTAATCCTAGTACAGAAAAGAAAATATATACAACGGGTACATCGACCTCAGCCCGGTCGTGCCCCAAAAGAATATTATACAAACAGGCAGTGACGGCAGTCCACATGTTGGACGCTCGCCCCGCAATATCAAATGTATAAATAAATTCAAACTACACTACTATTGCACACTGCTATCCACCACGACAAATCCGCAACATCACAGTACAACACAGAACATCAACGCGAATGTCATGTTCGCAAATCCGTCTAAAAGGACTATAGAAATTAGACGCGATTTACCGCTCGAATGACATTCACGGTCGAAGATATAATGTACGTACGGCATAATAATGTAAGTCAACGGTAGCGTCCAGGCCGTCTACAGACGCCAAATGCGGAACAAAAAACTTTTTAACTGGTGCTATCGTATACTTTAACCCGGATCTGCCATTATTGCTAAACTAACAAATTGTAAAGAGTGTAGAAAGGTTATACCGAACGATCCGAGTCCTTCGTTCTTTAACTATCATCCCACGCTCCGTTGCGGCTGCTCCGATCTCGTCGATCTCCGATCTGCTCGTCCAGGTGGCACCACGTCAACGATTCTTTAAACGGGCTCCCGCCTCTGACTCGAGGCAACTCGGTCGTCAAGTTTGCTAAAAGAGATGACCAAGAATGATGTAGAGAATGAGTAGAAGACTTTGTCTCACTTCGTCCAAAGCCATGGACGATCGGTTAATGAAGTTGCCATGGGAATCGGGTGATGGAATGAAATGAGCTGTGAAATTCCATGCACCCCAAAATCTATCATAATCTTTTTACCAAAATAAAAACTCTAATGAGAGAGGGGGAAGGGGCCGGCCATATATATAGGGAGGAGGAGGGTGAGTGTAGGAGAAGGGGGGTGACCACAAGAAAATATCATGTGTGAACACAAACAAATATCTCTAGTGTGAACACAAAGTGTGAACACACCAAAAGCAACCAATGAAAACACAACATCATTTAACCTAGTCACCTCATCTAGATGCTTCTAGAAACTTCCACACTCATCTCAAGAAAAGATAAATCCGTCTTTAACCGAATGTTAAAAGACGGCTGATAGAAAACTGGAAACTGGCAACTTCCAAAAGTGATCCCGAAACGAATTTCAGGATAACCCCGTAACTGTATAAATATACCCGCATTTGTATTACGACCGAATACAAATGCAACTGAGACAAAGATATTATATCTACTCAATATAATACTCGGATCCGGCTTAAACCAAAGCCGACCAGTATCATCTGCCCGAAATCTCACACGTGCGTAAACGCACGTGCATTTTCCGAACCCTGCCATAAAACCATACGGCCTCTACAACGTTTCGCCCGAACTTGGGAAACTGTCTGTGGGGGACTCTAATGACTCATCAGTACGCTGGCAGTGGGTTTAACCACAAACCGTCAGCGGCACTAGCAATGCGTAACGGCTGCCCATGGACTGACCTCAAGGGATGCCGATGAGCGAACTCATCCGGAAACCCTACTGAGCCTAACAGTGACAATGTATATACAGTCCGGTCCGTTCGTCTATGAGTATCGCATATCTGCCTAGGGGGCTAGTAACGTCAGACCCCCAATAGCAGTATAAGTCGTGTCGGAGTATAGCCCAATAACACCCTGAGATACTACTGGAGTACCTACCAGTAAATCTCCTGCCACGGCCGTGGGCTTTGTGTAATGGCTCTCCTAGACACAGCACGATCTCACCCCCAATACCGGGAGAGACGAATCCCCTGCCGATCCGCTCACGTGCCTCCATGTGGCTCGGGACTGTACCCAAAAACTACCTGTTTGCACGAATCCTTTGAGCCGTGGTAGGGTAGAAATCAAAGCACAGTGGGAACTCACACAAGACAAATGACGACCTCAGGTCGATGAACTAACCTGTACACATGTCACCAGGGAACTGCTATCTGACGATATGTATAATACCAACTAGCAGATTCCCGGCGAGTCCTGTCCGGTGTACTCATAACCCAATGAGCACCTGTATACATCTTAGGTGATCCAACTGACACCAGAGGCTTGTGAGACCGGCCACCGCCCCTCGTCGGGGTCTCGACTGTATACACTAGTCTACTCCGGAGTATCAATGCCCTGTCTCGAAACTCCCACGACTAGGGACCACAATTAAGGATATGCATATAAACTACCCAACTCTCACGTATATGATCGCCATCATACTGTTGGTAGTAAAGCAAGATCCTAAGGGCTCTATCAAAGTGTAACATGTAATCAGTCACTTGAATATGTACACGACTGATAAAGGTAAACTAGATAGCATACTATCATCTCGAGTAAGACTGTCCTACCGGTATAGGTCTTCCGCAATCATTGCAATCACGTACCTGCGATCCAATAATTGACTATGAGGGCACTATCACCAACAATCTCCCACTTGCACTCAAGGCTAATTATTGCGATGTCGACTACTCACAGCCCGTGTGAAACCGAACATCCAACTCCTCTACTAATCAGTTTCACAAAGCTCGTTTGTAAAACTATTGTGTTCGAGAAATAGCCTCAGTGAGTGGATCCGCCTAGATGTTTCTTTCTATATCTCTCTAAATCTCAAGTTCACGGAGAAAGCCATCTCCCGAATCGAGTAATACCTGTCTTAGAGTATGTCTGGATATCTGATGGGACCTAGTTCATAAATGAACTCCAAATCCAAACTTCTTAGACTGTATCGATCACTGAACCTAATCAGTATCCGGCACCATGCCACCCACAGTATCCTCTTGGACCACCTGTCCATAATACTGTCCTTCGTCAGAGGGAAAACTAAAACTCTGACAATCACTCTGTCATCCACGTCACCTTTGAAGCCTGGAATGATAATCGTCTCCCGAAGGAGGCTACCGTCATCAAATCCGTAGAACATCCACTTATGTTCTAAAACTGCTTCCTTATGTCTCTCCAGGATAGGATTAATACAAACTTATCACATCTAGTGCAAAAACAACATCTGGTGTGGTACTTGACACCTCACAATTGACTCAATTGCCTAAGCAAGTGATCTGCCAATCATGCACAGCCCTTTCCCCTTTAGTCTATACGACACCTTTAGAGAGGGTGACTCCATCACCTGTAGGTACACCACCATGCTAGGAGTCAACTATTCTAAAAACTATTAGAATATCTGTCAAAATACCCACATTGGGAAACTACCCAAATCTAGATCTAAAACCATAGATCCAGAAACCAGAATGTCAAATATTATATCCATATCCTGTCTGGAGAAACAACTGTGTGACGACCACAGTACAACCGATCGTAGTATAGGAATTTTACTTCCTACTCTGTGTATGTCATCCAGATACCATGACATCACACCCTACTACCTTCTTAACAGATCCATCCCCTATTCTGAAGAAGTCAAACCCATGACTTTTACATCAAAATTAGATGATCTATCTCCGCTATAACTGCTCTAGTCTATAAATAGATATAAGCTACTTGCCCACTATGCTTCCGCTGCTCCTACTGACTACGACAACCCTCTGGCAGAATAATATACACGTGCACTTCTAAAGCTAGTTTAGAACGACGCTATACTTATCCTCCTGCCTGGTCTCATAGTCTGGAACAACAGTAGTGTCAAGTCTGGGTAGATAAGAACCTCCCTGTCACCGTCCTTGAGGCTACCGAAGTACCTCTCGGGTGTCTGAGGTTACCCACCATATCTGCGGAGTGGCTAATGGAATGTCAAACCTGATTGAATATATAGGTCTTATTAAATTTTCCATAATCATTCGGGGTTCTGGAATCACTTCCAGTTCTACCATACTCCCACTACTGTTTTCTGAAAAAATCCATTTTACTAAAACTGTGGCGAGTCAAGAACAATATCACTATTGATCTTCCAAATGGTAGAATATCAACCCTCATCATAGCCAGGGTCAACCCACAAACAGCCATTACAGAAACGTGCCCTGAGTTATCCAGTGTCTGGTTTTAAGCATAAGCTGGACAACTCCCCGTACCTTAACATCTTTTAAGGTACGAACTATTCTATATCCAATATAGAAACTTTGGCACTTATTTAATTGGAACCATATTCAATCATGCAGCTGTCTCCAGTGCATATCAACTTAATGGAGAGAGGCTAATCAGCATTACTCAACTTAGGAATCCTTCCATTTATGAGTAACCTGAAAGAGAAACAAGTTTCTCAAAATCATTACTATCATTTGAATACCAATCACAAGAATCTACATCTTCGATCTCTTTGAAGAATCCCGATACTTGTGACACCTGGTTCTCTACTTTATTCTTATACCCATAACTTCTCAAAACTTAGACCTTGTATTTCTACGAAACACTTGTCTAAAAACTAGAGAAGTTATAAGTAAATAGAACATAGTACGAGGACCTACCCCTTTGTCCTGATGGACACTGGACAACATACAATACTTTGTATAAGTCCGCTGAGTTGAATAACTCAAAACCTGTGCGTCGTAGGTGGAAAACTGTACCCTGGCAATTTCCTCAAATATCACCAATTACAACGAATTCCGATATAATGAGGATAATTAACTAATTCCCAATAACTTACTCCCACTCATCATCTGTAAAACCATACAGATATGAGAATGAAACATGGTAAATATATACCTTTGGAGTAAGTATCTAATCAGGAAAACAGTTTTCTTTTAACAATGCACTGAAACATGAAAATGTTTCGTAGAGGTATCCTGGTATTCCTAGTAATGCCTTTTCCATAATCCAATTCATGACTTTAACCGTATATTTCTTTGCCTTCTCTCCAAATCTCTTTATTTGTCTTTAGTCGTTACTTTGTGTACACCTTTGTTAGGCTAAATGGTTTTCTTCCTTCCCTAGCATTCGGCACCAGCCTATGGTTTGGAAGAAGACTATCCAGTAAGCATAATAGGTGTACTTTCCTAAACCAAGGAGTACTCACATCTTGAGAGAAGGTGATGATAAAAGACAACTGAATAATACCATATTCTTTCAAAGGTGAAATAAGAGTGGCGATGAAATACGCGGTTTTGGTCGTGAATGATAACAGTCGCAATTTACTTTGCCCTCTTTCTAATCCCTTTATTTTGTCTTTACATATTACCTTCTGCACACCCTACTTAGGCTAATTGGTTTTCTTCATTCCCTACCTTTCGGCACCAGCCTATGGTTTGGAATAAGACTATCCAATAAGCGTAATAGGTGTACTCTCATAAACCAAGGAGCCCTCGCAACCTGAGAGAAGGTGATAATAAAAGACAACTGAATAAACCAATTCTATTTCTCCTGAACCTGGATCCATCCTCGAAGAAGTCCCTTCGAGTTCGTATATAACCATATGATGGATCTATCAAAAGGAAGTGGATGTCCGTAGTAATACGGGTGTTCTGAGAAATGCAAAGGGTAGAAGAAGGAGTGGCAATGACTTATGCAACTCGGACAATCCAAAAGCCAGTATTTTAAGAAGGTTTGGTCAACTTGGTCGATGAGTCATAGTCTAGGGTCGGTCAAAGGTCGCTGTCAAAGAGAGAGAGAAAAGAAACACTCTACGTGCACTCTAACCTAGATCAGAATGGTTATCACTTTATCTAATCCGGAAACCTCCCACTATCTCGTCAAATTCTCCTCCAAACCTAAAAGAAGAATCAATCGGGATCACCCGAAGAGTAAACCAACTCATCAGTGGGAATTGGGATCCAACTCTCATCGTATGATAACGTGATGGAATGCATCCACGTTACTCAAACTCCAGAAGGTATGCGCATACTTCGCAAGTTTCAGTTTCTTTAGAAACTCCCGATAAGATTTTTGCCCCATGCTCTTATAACCTTGGCTTTGGTCAAAATGTCATAAGTCACATGCCAAGTTCTACACGTTACTATCTTGTCAATTTGAACCCACCCGCACATGCCCCTGACTTTGGCCAATCGGCAGAACGACTGTCCCAAACCAACTCATATATCTATGCAACAATTGAATACCCAGCAGCTACCAAACACTATACCTTAACTTTGGCTAAAATGCATAGCTTGAATACTACTGAATACCCAAAAGAAGTGACGGAGGGCTACGGCTGGTTTTTGGCGAAAAAACCTTTAACGTAGTGAACTTGATATCGCTGAAGGAACCTGATAGCTTTTTTAAAATATAGTGGCGAAAACCTTTTGCTAAAGAGGTCATTCCTGGTGAAGGGATCTCTGCTCTTTCCTCGTGGAATGAGGTGCAGGATATTCCACTGAATACCGCGATGCAAAGCAACTTGTAATTGACTATAGTGAAGTTATTACCCAGACGCAAACTTCTGCCCAAGGGGCCAGTCCCGGTGAAGGGATATCGGCCCTTGCCCAGTCGAATGAGGTGCAGGATATTCCACTGAATACCGCTATGCAAAACAAAAGGAAACATCTTTGTAATAACACTTTTTAAATTGTTCCAACAACTGCCAAATAGGTTTGTTTTACTTTGCATTGATCAGAATCAACGCAGTCCCATCAATCAATCACACCAGAAAAGAACGAAAATAAAATGTACGTATATGCCATCGGCATTCGTCACTAGGTCCCGTCATCACCCGTTAGGTTACATAACTAACGACAGAGCGGGGACTGAACTAGCGCGGGTGTAAAACATATACAACATCTAATAGTATATAAACCAATATACAATAATCGCTCCAGGCGTGATAATATGCAACATTACAGAAAAGTAATAAGCATCACTGAACAATACAGATAATCTGGGATCCCCGAGTTTCACAGAGCCGCTGCTGAAACCCGACGTTCCCCTGTCGTGTGGATAGCCTGTGCAATGAAACCTAGACCCCTACGGGTGCGGCAAGTTACCCGCCAAAACCTGAAGCGAGGCAGTCCCTTACAGCAAAGTGAATGGACCACCCTGCACTTCACGGAATCCGGTAATCTTGGGCACCCCTCCATGGGTCAACCTATACCCCCTACGAGTGCGGCGAATAGTCTGCCAATTCTAGAGTGAGGCCCCTCTGCCTCTCAAAGCCATGAGATGCGGACCCGTTGCCCCTCAGAACCCGGCTATCCGTGCACTCCGTCGCGAGGCAAAACCTAGTACAGTAATAAATAATAGTACAACAGGTACATCGACCGCAACCTGGTCGTGCCCCAAAAGAATATTATACAACAGGCAGTGACGGCAGTCCACATGTTGGACGCTCGCCCCGCAATATCAAATGTACAAATAAATCCAAACTGCACTACCATTGCACACTGCTATCTACCACGACAAATCCGCAACATCACAGCACAACACAGAACATCAACGCGAATGTCACGTTCGCAAACCCGTCTAAAAGAACTATAGCAATCAGACGCGGTTTACCGATCAAATGACATTCCCGGTCGGAGATATAATGTAAGCACTGTAAACTAACATGTTTAAATTTCGATCGACTAAATATCACGAAGTGGGCCCCACGAACATCTGTTGAACAGTAACAAAATCTGGGCCCAAAAGATATGTATCAAAAATCCCAATTTCCACAGAAGAATACACTGTACAAATTTGGTGCACTGACCAATAGAACGGCCGCGGATGCGCGGCCAAACCATGGGTTTGGCCGCAATTCCGCGGCAGTTTGGTGGAATCACATGCTCAAATTTGGTCGGTGTGCTTCTAAAACCCTGCACAACTTTCTGTGATATGTAGAATAATTTTAGGACTTCATTTAAAATCGACAGAAACTGTGAAAGGAGATTTTGCAGTTTTCGATATCCGGTTCGATCGATATTTTAAACGCGTTAGCACAAGTTAGTAAAGCAAAATGGTGAGGCTCTGATACCACTGTAAGTCTACGGTAGCGCCCCGGCCGTCTACACACGCCAAATGCGGAACAAAAAACTTTTTAACTGGCGCTATCGTATACTTTAACACGGGATCTGCCTTTATTGCTAAACTAACAAATTGTAAAGAGTGTAGAAAGGTTATACCGAACGATCTGAGTCCTTCGTTCTTTAACTATCATCCCACGCTCCGTTGCGGCTGCTCCGATCTCGTCGATCTCCGATCTGCTCGTCCAGGTGGCACCACATCAACGATTCTTTAAATGGGCTCCCGCCTCTGACTCGAGGCAACTCGGTCGTCAAGTTTGCTAAAAGAGACGACCAAGAATGATGTAGAGAATGAGTAGAAGACTTTGTCTCACTTCGTCCAAAGCCGTAGACGATCGGTTAATGAAGTTGCCATGGGAATCGGGTGATGGAATGAAATGAGCTGTGAAATTCCATACGCCCCAAAATCTATCATAATCTTTTTACCAAAATAAAAACTCTAATGAGAGAGGGGGAAGGGGCCGGCCATATATATAGGGAGGAGGAGGGTGAGTGTAGGAGAAGGGGGTGACCACAAGAAAATATCATGTGTGAACACAAACAAATATCTCTAGTGTGAACACAAAGTGTGAACACACCAAAAGCAACCAATGAAAACACAACACCATTTAACCTAGTCACCTCATCTAGATGCTTCTAGAAACTTCCACACTCATCTCAAGAAGAGATAAATCCGTCTTTAACTGAATGTTAAAAGACGGCTGATAGAAAACTGGAAACTGGCAACTTCCAAAACTGATCCCGAAACGAATTTCAGGATAACCCCGTAACTGTATAAATATACCCGCATTTGTATTACGACCGAATACAAATGCAACTGAGACAAAGATATTATATCTACTCAATATAATACTCGGATCCGGCTTAAATCAAAGCCTACCAGTATCATCTGCCCGAAATCTCACACGTGCGTAAACGCACGTGCATTTTCCGAACCCTGCCATAAAACCATACGGCCACTACAACGTTTCGCCCGAACTTGGGAAACTGTCTGTGGGGGACTCTAATGACTCGTCAGTACCCTGGCAGTGGGTTTAACCATAAACCGTCAGCGGCACTAGCAATGCATAACGGCTGCCCATGGACTGACCTCAAGGGATGCCGATGAGCGAACTCATCCGGAAACCCTACTGAGCCTAACAGTGACAATGTATATACAGTCCGGTCCGTTCGTCTATTAGTATCACATATCTGCCTAGGGGGCTAGTAACGTCAGACCCCCAATAGGAGTATAAGTCGTGTCGGAGTATAGCCCAATAACACCCTGAGATACTATTGGAGTACCTACCAGTAAATCTCCTGCCACGGCCGTGGGCTTTGTGTAATGGCTCTCCTAGACACAGCACGATCTCACCCCCAATACCGGGAGAGATGAATCCCCTGCCGATCCGCTCACGTACCTCCATGTGACTCGGGACTGTACCCAAAAACTACCTGTTTGCACGACTCCTTTGAGCCGTGGTAGGGTCGAAATCAAAGCACAGTGGGAACTCACACAAGACAAATGACGACCTCAGGTCGATGAACTAACCTGTACACATGTCACCAGGGAACTGCTATCTGACGATATGTATAATAGCAACTAGCAGATTCCCGGCGAGTCCAGTCCGGTATACTCATAACCCAATGAGCACCTGTATACATCTTAGGTGATCCAACTGACACCAGTGGCTTGTGAGACCGGCCACCGCCCCTCGTCGGGGTCTCGACTGTATACACTAGTCTACTCCGGAGTATCGATGCCCTGTCTCGAAACTCCCACGACTAGGGACCACAATTAAGGATATGCATATAAACTACCCAACTCTCACGTATATGATCGCCATCATACTGTTGGTAGTAAAGCAAGATCCTAAGGGCTCTATCAAAGTGTAACATGTAATCAGTCACCTGAATATGTACACGACTGATAAATGCAAACCAGATAGCATACTATCATCTCGAGTAAGACTGTCCTACCGGTATAGGTCCTCCGCAATCATTGCAATCACGTACCTGCGATCCAATAATTGACTATGAGGGCATTATCACCAACAAATAACAAGTTTAAAATTTCGATCGACAAAACTTCCCGAAGTGGGGCCCACGTGCAACTGCTGTACAGTAACAAAATATGGGCCCAAAAGAAATATTCCAAAAACCACAATTTACCATGTGGAACATACTGTAGAAATTTGGCTCACTGTTCTCACAAACGCGAGGCGGATCAGCGGCCAAACCCTGGTTTGGGCCGCGGATCCGCGACCGTACTGTGGGATCATGTGACCAAATTTCACCAGTTTGCTTAGAATTTCCTGCATAATTTTCTGTGATACTCAAAATAATTTTTAGGCCTGATTTAAAATTGACAGAAATTTTGAACAGAAAATTGTCGTTTTGCGAAAATTCGTTCGATCGATATTTTAAACGCGTTAGCACAAGTTAGTAAAGCTTAATGGCGAGGCGAGGCTCTGATACCAGAGTAAATCTACGGTAGCGCCCCGACCGTCTAACAGACGCCAAATGCGGAACATAAACTTTTATAAATGGCGCTATCGTATACTATAACCCGGATCTGCCATTATTGCTAAACTAACAAACTACAAAGTGGGTAGAAATGTTATACCGAACGATCCGAGTCCTTCGGTCTTTAACCATCATCCCACGCTTTGTTTCGGTTGCTCCGATCTCGCTCGATCTCCGGTCTCCTCGTCCCGGTGGCACCACGTCAACGGATCTTTAAACGGGCTCCCGCCACTAAACCGAGGCAACTCGGTCATCAAGTCTTCTAAAAGAGATGACCAAGATTGATGTAGAGAATGAGTAGAACACTTTGTCTCGTTACATCAAAAGCTATGGATGAACGGTTAATGAAGTTGCCTTTTGGATCGGGTGAAAATGAGAAATTGAGTATACTAATTTCCATGAACCAAATACTTGCATCTTTTTTTCAAATCAACAACCATAATCCTCCCTCACAAGCAAGGGCCGGCCACTAATGAGGAGGAAGGAGGTGAGTGTAGGAGCTTAGGAGAGTGACCATTACTATAAATGAAAAGAATGAGTCATTAGACACCTTGCATATCATTAATGCATACAATGAACTAAAAATACTAGTCATCAAAATATTAAATGAACAATTAATGCACTAATGACTCATGAAGCCTAGTCACAATATAGAATCTTCTAGAACCTTCCACACACACATGACTCACCTCAAGAAAAGATAAATCCGTCTTTAACCAAATGTTAAAGACGGGTGATAGAAAACTGGAAACTGGAAACTTCCAAAAGCGATCCCGAAACGAATTTCAGGATAACCCCGTAACAGTATAAACATACCCGCATTTGTATTACGACCGAATACAAATGCAACTGAGACAAAGATATTATATCTACACGGTATAATACTCGGATCCGGATTAAACCAAAACCCACCAGTATTATCTGCCCGAAATATGACACGTGCATAAACGCACGTGCATTTTCGGAACCTTGCCATAAAACCATATGACCTCTACAACGTTTCGCCGGAACTTGGGAAACTGTATGTGGGGGGCTCTAATGACTCATCAACACACTGGCACTAGGTATAACTGTAGGGTTCCTAGGCACTCTTGTGAAGGTTCATAAGGCATCAAACATGCCCGGATAAAATTTTAGACGTGCCGAACAACCCAAAGACGGGATCTTTGCTAGATTATTAGGGTTTAGCATGCAAGATGATATCTTTAAAGCTAAATGTGAGGGATTACAACCTTTGTAGTCCGCTCCTTCGCTTCACAAGCTCCGAGTAGATGTCCCTTTGCCGTGATCTACGATCTCCCGGACTCAAGAGAGGCTCCACGACTCGAACGATCCATGCTAGCTTGAAGTGTTCCGAATCTCCGATGATCTACGTCGAAGTTGCAAAAACCCAAGCTTTCTCACTCTAAAGAGATGAACACCCTAAGCTCATGGGCTAGATAAGATGAGGATGAGGGAGTAGTATTTATGCTTTCTTTTTATTCACTTTCTCACTTGAAATCGTCACATAAGAATTAACTAGTAAGCTTTGTCTTTTTAGAACTCAAGAGAGAAAAAGATGAGAATTAAAAAGATAATCCTTTTGTGATGAAATAGAAAAGAAATCTATATGATTGATCTTTCAACCATGGTCAAGGATGAGTGGCTAAGAAGTTGTAGAGAATAAACTAGGGTTAGGGTTTGGTTAGGTTAAGGATAAGTATCAACCATAATATCTTAACCAAGACAAAAGGAAAAGCTTCTAGAATGTGCAAGAAGAAGCTAACCATAATCAAACCCTAATCCTATTTAATCATCCTTAATCATGTTTAATAATAAATCATATCATGTCACAATAATATATATCACATATATATTATATATTTGTAACAAAAGAAAATAATACAATTAACATATATCGCATATATATCAATGTATCATCTAGTGAGAAAATGAAATAATAAAGTGAGCCAATATTAGATAATGTAATACAATATATCATATATATTATTATACATTAAATCATCGAATCAACACTTGATCCAACGATCCGGCTATATTGAATATAACCGGCTAATATATCATGTACCGATTCATCGAATCAACACTTGATCCGATGTCCCGATTCATATCAAAATATCGCGAGAATATAATACGGTATCTCATATCGCATTATCCTCGGTCCTGCACAAATCACATATGTGCCTCTACTCCGTTTCGCCTGAGCCAAGAAACCTCTGTGTAGGACTCTAAAGAATCGTCAATACGCCGGTAGCAGGTGATGATCATATCAAACACCCACAAGCTGCAAGCGGTCAGCTAAACGTAACAGCCACCTAGGTATTGAGCGATTAGAAGATCAACAAGCTAGCCTGTCCGTTCTCCTGTGAATCCAATCAGTAACACTCCCGTACAGTCCGGTCTGTTCGTCTGATATGTCGCATATCAAGTCTAGGGGTGGTATACGTCAGACCCCAGTAACCGATAAGTCGTGTCGATGTGAGGCTCATAACAGGTCGAGAAACTACTAGCAACACTTACCAGTAAATCTCTATATCAGCCCTGGCCAGGGACTTCCAGTTATAGCCAATCGAACACAGCACAACATCAACTCCCTATACCGGGAGAGACGAATCCCCTTCTATCGCTCATTGCCTCCATATGATTCGGGACTGTACCCAAAAGCCACCGTTTTGCACGCCCTCGTGGACGTGGTAAGGTGGAAATCAAAGCACAGTGGGAATCACACAAGACTCTATGACGATCTCGGGTCTACAGACTACCCTGTACCAGTGTCACCGGAGAACTGCCATCTGACGTGTGGTATATTACCAACTGGGAGTTCTCGGCGAGTCCGTCCAGTGTACCCAGTCTCCACTGAGCACCCGTACACCATCCTTGATGTCAAAACACCGATGGATATGGGATCATCCATCGCCCATCATATGGGTCAAGATGCGTATACGCTAGTCTACTCTGGTGTATCGATGCCCTGTCTCGATATACCCTCGACTAGGAACAGTTATAGGATGTACTCATCGACTACTATGGCCCCACTAGTATGATCTCATCATAATCCCAGTAGTCGAGTACATATCCTAAGGGCTTTATCAACATGTGAGAGAAAGACAGTAAACCAATACAAGTCAACATGTTAAGATAAAGTGAAACCAAATAGCATACTATCATGACGAGCAAGAAAGTCCTCTCTGTATAATCCAAGCATCCATTCTAATATACATCAAATGTACAACAATGGCCTCTAGGGCATATACATAACTAACAATCTCCCACTTGCACTAAGGCCAGCTGCTGTAGTATCTCATACCTAGCATCCCGAATAATCTCTCAAACTGTATCTGGGGAATGGCCTTCGTGAGTGGATCCGCAGTGTTGTCCTTCGTATCTACTCTCCTGACCTCGATCTCCCGGCGATCAACTATCTCCCTGATCAGGTGATACCGCCTCAGAATATGTCTGGATTTCTGATGGGATCTGGGTTCCTTGGCCAAAGCCACAGTTCCATTGTTATCACAATACAGAGGTATTGGATGTTCAATGGATGGAACCACACCAAGTTCAATGATGAACTTCTTCATCCAGACAGCCTCTTTGGCAGCATCGTTGGCAGCGATGTATTCAGCCTCCATCGTCGAGTCTGCAACGGTATCCTGTTTGGAACTCTTCCAACATACCGCTCCTCCATTGAGGGTAAAGACAAAACCCGAATGCGACTTAGAGTCGTCCTTATCACTCTGGAAGCTGGAATCGGTAAAGGACTCCACCCGGAGTTCTCCATTACCATACACCAAGAACATGTCTCTAGTCCTTCGCAAGTACTTGAGAATGTTCTTCACAGCTGTCCAGTGACTCTCTCCAGGATCTTCTTGATACCGACTCACTACACTTAGTGAGTATGCATCATCGGGTCTGGTACATAGCATCGCATACATGATAGAGCCTACTGCCGAAGCATAGGGTATCCCTTGCATGCGAGCTCTCTCCAAATCAGTCTTGGGAGACATCTCTTTGGAGAGAGTGAGTCCAGAGATCGTGGGTTGGTTCCCACGCTTGGATTCTTCCATACTAAACCTCTTTAGTATGGTGTCAATGTACCTGGATTGGGACAATCCCAGTATCCGTTTGGATCTATCTCTATAGATCCTAATTCCCAATATACAGGAGGCATCACCTAGATCTTTCATTGAGAATCTCTGTGATAAGAAGAGCTTGACTGATTGCAGCATAGGAATACCATTTCCTATCAAGAGTATGTCATCCACGTACAATACGAGGAAGACAACTTTACTCTCTGCTACCTTCTTATAGATACACGGTTCATCTATGTTTTTGATGAAGTCAAACCCTTTGACTACTACATCAAAACAGATGTTCCAACTCCGCGATGCTTGCTTTAACCCATAAATGGATTTAAGCAGCTTGCACACCTTTCCGCTGCTCCCACTATCTACGAAGCCCTCTGGCTGAGTCATGTACACGCACTCTTCTAAATTACCATTTAGAAAGGCGGTCTTAACATCCATTTGCCAGATTTCGTAGTCATGGTATGCAGCAATGGCAAGTAAGATCCAGATGGACTTAAGCATAGCTACTGGAGAAAACGTTTCGTCATAGTCCACACCTGGTCGTTGACGAAATCCCTTTGCTACAAGTCTAGCTTTGAAAGTCTCAACTTTTCCATCTACACCAAATTTATTTTTAAAAATCCACTTGCTCCCAATGGGTTTTACCCCTTCAGGAGCATTTTCCAAAGTCCATACTTTATTGGTGTACATGGATTCCATCTCAGATCGCATTGCATCCAGCCATTTCACAGAGTCACCACTCGTGATGGCCTGCTCGAAACTAGTCGGGTCATCATCTTCCATGATGCAATCCTCGCTTCCACCATCAATGAGAAAACCGTAGTATCTCTCAGGTGGATGAGAAACCCTACTAGATCGGCGGAGAGGCTGGGGTTCGTCGGGTACTACTGAATCCTCTGGTTCTACTAAATCTTCAGTTGCAATTTGTGTTTCTGGAACCTCTTCCAGCTCTACCTCTTTGCCACTAATTTCTTTTGCAAGAAATTCCTTTTCTAAAAAGGTGGCATATTGAGAAACAAACACTTTTTGTTCCTTAGCGTGATAGAAAAAATATCCTTGAGAATTCTTAGGATATCCCACAAATTTGCAAAGAACTGATCGTGCCTCGAGTTTGTCTGGATTTTGTCTTTTGACATAGGCCGGACAACCCCATATCTTAACTCGTTTAAAATATGGTCTCTTCCCACTCCATATCTCATATGGTGTGGTAGGTACAGATTTAGATGGAACTAGATTCAATATGTATATGGCTGTCTCAAGCGCATATCCCCAAAAGGAAATAGGTAACTCGGTATCGCTCATCATAGATCGCACCATATCTAATAGGGTCCGATTCCGCCGTTCCGATACACCGTTGTGCTGTGGTGTATATGGAGGAGTAAGCTGAGAGAGAATCCCATTCTCTTTTATATAATCTAGGAACTCACTGCTTAAGTATTCACCTCCTCGATCAGATCGAAGAATTTTAATACTTTTGCCCATTTGGTTCTCTACTTCATATTTATATTCTCTGAATTTCTCAAAAGCTTCAGACTTGTGTTTCATCAGAAACACATGTCCGTATCTAGAGAGATCGTCAGTGAATGTAATGAAGTAGGAAGAACCGTTCCTGGCATGAGTAGACATGGGACCGCATACATCACTATGTATTAGTCCTAAGAGTTCAGTAACTCTTTCTCCGTGTCCACTAAACGGAGCTTTGGTCATTTTTCCTTTGAGACATGAATGGCAAGTATCATAAGATGATAATTCGAACGGGTTCAAATAACCATCCTTATGTAACTTTGCCAGTCGTGTCGCATTGATATGACCAAGTCTACAATGCCACAAGTAGGATACGTTCATATCTGAACTTTTCCTCTTGTGTGTGTTTTGTATATTCAGGACTGTATTCTGATTCAGAATGAATATGCCATTATATAACGAGCCTGATGCAATGAACTTTTGATCTAGGAATATGTTCATAACATTATCCTTTACTACAAAATTATATCCTTCTTTACTTAATAAAGAAACTGATATAATGTTGCACATCATGTTCGGTATATAATAGCACTCATTTAGAATCAGTGTATTACGACTTGGCAATACAAGGTGATATTCGCCAACTGCTTTGGCTGCAATACTTGCACCGTTCCCTACTTGAACGGAATGATCACATTTTCCCAGTTCTCTACCTTTACGTAGCCCATGTAACAATTTACATATGTGGGATCCCGATCCAGTATCCAATACCCAGGACGTAGGGTGAACTGAGAAACAGTTCTCAATAACTAACACACCAGAAGAAGATGCATCAATATGCACGTTCTTTTGGGCGGCGTGAGAATCCATATATTCTCCTATTTCCTGTTCAGTCTTATAACTCTTATAAGAAAGAACGGGTCCAACGTTCCCCTGCTCAGTATAATAAGCGGGTTCAGTTAATACATCCATATTATTATCTTTATTATGGCCTGACATGGTCGCTACCTGGAGAGAGAGAGAAGAAAACACTTTAGCGTATGCTCTTGCAAGATTAGATTGGTTATTATCTTATCTAATCAGGATATCTCCCACTGTTTTTATCAAATCTACCTTCAAACCCAAAAAGGTAAGATTAGCCGGGATTAATTACACCCTACAATTTCGTCAATCTTTCAGCTAGATCAGTGTTGGTACTTTGAGGGAGGTTCCCCGTGCTTTCGCACGGACCTAATTAAAGTAAACCTCGTTTTCCCAGAGGCGTAACCCCGTTAACACTTTTCTAGACACCTACTTGATCGACTAATTGTCCTGTGTAAAACTCTCCCAGGAGTAACTCTTACTCGCAGTGGGTATCGGGATCCAACTATCTCATAGAAGGTATGCAATCTCATTGCAAATTTCAACACTTGAAATTCCTGATAATATTTTTGTCCCTAGCGATCTATGACCTTAACTAAGTCAACAAACCATAAATCGCAAGTCAAGTTCAACCCGTACATTTCCCGATTGAATTAAACCCACCCGTACGACCCTTAACTGAGTCAACAAGGCCGTACGAATACCCTAATCCAATCACATCTCATGTTATAACAGATAAACATTACTTAGCTACCGTACACTATGCCTTAACTAAGTCAACAAACATAGTACGAATACTAAATAATATCTATCTGAAATGACGGAGGGCTACGCCGGTTTTTCAGAAAACCCTGAGCGTAATGAACTTGATATCATCGTAGAATCATGTAGTTTTTGAAAAAGGAGTGTTTTTGAGGCTTTTCTTGGTTTTGCTAAAGAGGTCACTCCCGGTGAAGGGATCTTAGCTCTTTCCTCATCAAATAAGGTGCAGGATATATCATATATATCACTGTGCAAAGCAAAACTCTAAAAGCAATCAAAAGACAAAACGGGTTTTGTAGCATCTGCTAGTTTCGCTAAAGAGGTCACTCCCGGTGAAGGGATCTCGGCTCTTTCCTTATCGAATAAGGTGCAGGATATATCATATATATCACTGTACAAAGCAAAACTGCAGCTACCCTTTTATAAAGTTTTGATTCTACAACATCTTTAGGTTTCTTTTCTTTTTATTAATCTCATTAATAAAATCCCATCAGCTTATGCTTCCTAAGCATCACAGATAAATACGACGTACACTTATGCCATCCGCATTCGCCTCGATGTCCCCTCGTGCACCGTTAGGTTAGGTAACTAACGACAGAGCAGGGCAGGGCTAGTGCGGGTGTAAAATATAAGTAACATCTATATAATATATCATATATACTATATACTGCTGGGTTCCTAGGCACTCTAGTGAGGTCTCCCAAGCCATCAACTATGGCAATTTCAAAAATTATGGTGCCTACAAACCCTAAACTACGGATCGATAACTAGATGTCTAGGCGAACATTGAACTAGTTAACACTTAACTAATGAGAAAACGGAAATACAACCTTTGTAGATCCGGTGCTCCACCTCCATAGCTCCGCAACGAGGTCCTCTCCGCTGTCCAAGTCAAATCCGGGCTCTAGAGTCGGCTTCGTCGGAGAATGGGCAAGCTAGGTCGTCGATGTCCATGCCGAAGATGATCTACGTCGAGGCATCGCTAGATCAAGCTCACAACTTCACCAAGTCATGAAACTTGTAAAGTAAACACACTCTACTACTTGGCAAGAGGTAGAGGATGAAGAAATAGGAAGTGGGTAGACTTTAGTTTTGGATTTCTCACTCTTTTCCAACAATCACCATTGATGGACTTCAAGCTTCTTCACTTGAAGCAAGGAAGAAGAAGAAGAAATGTTATGATAAGTTCATAGAAAAAGAAAAGAAAATGAATTCTTATCATAATTCTAACCATGGTCAAGTGTAGAGAATGAATCATGGTTAGTGTGAATAGTTAGGGTTAAGGATGAGATAAGTATGGTTGACTTTATCAAAGCTTCATGAAGCTTCAACTAAACTCCAAATCTAGCAACCATTCTTTTCTCTTTTCTTTTTATTTTCCAAAGTGAATAAACAAATAAATAAATGAATAAATAAGTAATGGAAAATAAAACCCTAACCATTCTTTTAACCATGGTTTATTCTTTGCACTTAACCAAGTAAACTTGTATCATCAAACATGATACAATCAAGTGCACAAAATCATATCGCATATGTAATGTGCACACCCGAGCGAGAAAATCCATCTTAAGTAAACCGATACTAGTTGATGCAAAGAAATATATCAAATATATAAATATGCATTAAATCATTAAATCAACACTTGATTCAATGATCCGGTCATGCGCACATAACCGACTGGTATCTAATATATCGGCTTATCGAATCAACGCTTGAATCGATAACTAGGTTATATCGCATACAACCATTCGATATATTTATCGTGAGAATAGAATACGGT
Organism: Agapanthus africanus; assembly: GCA_030015575.1. Classification (NCBI taxonomy): domain Eukaryota; kingdom Viridiplantae; phylum Streptophyta; class Magnoliopsida; order Asparagales; family Amaryllidaceae; genus Agapanthus; species Agapanthus africanus. The sequence goes on along the minus strand of CM057337.1, from coordinate 359,220,268 downwards.
ATCACATACACGCATTATTCTCGGTCCCGCACATATCTCATATGCGCTCCTATTTCGTTTCGCTTGAGCCAGGAAACCTCTGTGTAGGACTCTAAAGACTCGTCAATACGCCGGCAGCAGATGATGATCATATCAAACACCCACAAGCCGCAAGCGGTCTGCTAAACGTAACGGCCACCCGGGTATTGAGCGATCTGAAGATCGACGAGCAAGCCCGCTCACACTCCAGTGAATCCGACCAGTAACACTACCGTACAGTCCGGTCTGATCGTCTGATATGTCGCATATCCCGCCTAGGGGTAGTAAACGTCAGACCCCAATAGCTCGATAAGTCGTGTCGATATGAGGTCTATAACTGTTCGAGAAACTACTGGTAACACTTACCAGTAAATCTCAGCAACCCTGGCCAGGGATTTCCTGTTATAGCCAATCGAACACAGCGCAACATCAACCCCCTATATACCGGGAGAGACGAATCCCCTCCTATCGCTCATTGCCTCCATGTGACTCGGGACTGTACCCAAAAACCACCGTTTTGCATGCCCTCTTGGACGTGGTAAGATGGAAATCAAAGCACAGTGGGAACCACACAAGACTCTATGACGATCTCGGGTCAACAGACTACTCTGTACCAGTGTCACCAGAGAACTGCCATCTGACGTGAGGTATAATACCATCTGGGAGTTCTCGGCGAGTCCGTCCAGTGTACCCAGTCTCTACTGAGCACCCGTATATCATCTCTGATGTCAAACACCGATGGATATGGGATCATCCATCGCCCATCTGTATGGGTCGAGAAGGTATACGCTAGTCTACTCTGGTGTATCGATGCCCCATCTCGATACACCCACGACTAGGGACTTTGAAGGATGTACTTATGGACTACCATGTCCCCACTAGTATGATCCGCATCATAGTCCAGGTAGTCAAGTACAGATCCTAAGGGCTTTACCAACATGTAACAGAGAGACAATCAGCATACACGTTAAGGTAAAGTTCAACTAGATAGCATACTATCATGTCGAGCAAGAAAGTCCTCCCTATATATGTCCCAGCATCCACTACAATATACATCCTATGTACAGTAATGGCCTCTAGGGCATACATATAACTAACATATACTGTATCCATCAGAACATATCAAATGATCACATCACATATATCGCAGCAGAAACATAGATATAATGTGGGATATACTAGGACGTCCGTATTTAGTACTTAGCCAATAATAGAAAATACGGATTCCACGGTCGCGATGAATAGCCAAGCCCACACCCTGGACCCCTACGAGAGCGGCAAGCGACCCTACCAATTTTGGAGTTTAGGAGACCCGGTCTCGACTCCTCGAGATGGCCTCCCACTGAACCCCATAACCCGGTCACCTGTGCTCCCCTCCTTGGGTCCATCCTAATGCGGAAAAGTAAATAATATACAACACTGGTGGCAACAACCTCAACCTGGAAGTGCCCCAAATAAAAGAATATTACATTACATTTGAATTTACATGAATGAAAATATAAAACTCTCATCTCACATAAAACCCCCGGCTATTCAATCGCGACAATCCTGCACATCATATCTCAGCAACACATAATATCATATATCATCAACGTAAGTAAGTATGCATACACCGATCGTCGCCGATGTATAGCAACGAAGATCGGCAATACAACTACATACTACACTTACGGTCACAGAAAAGAAAGTGTAAAACTACAATATTTGGAATCCACAACCACTTTAGACATCGCAAATCCGAAATATCACATACTTCACATTTCATGCCTAACACAATGAATTCCACATATTGTATCACATTCCAGATAAATAGACAGTATTAAACTTTTCGAACAGATAATCAAATACCCAAAATTTCCCAAAGTGCTCAACACTTGAGCGGAGTTCAAATAATCCCAGAATATGTCATAGTACCAGTGATCCAGCCGTAGAAGGGTCAAGCCAACGCCTCACATGTGGCACGCCGTACTGCCCCAAACCCGAAGGTTCAAAAGGCAGTTCAAGACGGTCACATAATCGAGTTAAGGTTTGTTATCTTCTAGAGGGTCCACTGCTTAACTTGTACAATTTTTCCGAAAGATTTAAACCCGATAAAAATTCAACACTTGAAAGTTTGCCGTACCGGGAAGCAGTGAGTTAATGATATCCGTTCAAATAGTTTAACAGTTTCTAAATATCTAGAAATAAAAACGAATTTAAATATTCTGATCGAATCTACGATTACAAAAGAAACCCCAGAATACTCAACACTTGAGTCAGAATAAAAATACCCATAAAATAGTGAATACAGATACAAGAATTACTGTGCAAAAACCCGTGCCTTATACACTTATACCGCCGCGGAACCGCCGCCAATGGGGGGTCTTTGCCGCGGTTCCGCGGCCAAGTGGTCGAATTAGAGGCACGAATTTCACAGTAATTCTTATCTTTTCTTGCTGTATTTTTTAGGTATTTTTAATTCAGAAAAACCCCAGATTTTGAAAAATTTCCAGAGAGGGGGTAAATTTCGTCGGTTCGGGTTCGATCGGAGTTTTAACTTCGTAAACACGTCGCCTAATGCTCTAGCTAGGCTCTGACACCACTGTAGGTCAGGCAGCCTCCCCATCCAATGGGGTCGCCGTGGCACCAACGGGTCCCTCAGCCGCTACTTTTTACGCATGCCCCCTCGCGAGGACTACAACCCACCGGAACACCTTCCGGTCTCGGGACACCCTGGGGGTAAGAGCCTATGCTTCGCCACACTGTCACACAGTGAGAACCCCCCATAGGTCGACATCCAATGCCTAGTATCTCTGATACCACTGTAGGGTTCCTAGGCACTCTTGTGAAGGTTCATAAGGCATCAAACATGCCCGGATAAAATTTTAGACGTGCCGAACAACCCAAAGACGGGATCTTTGCTAGATTATTAGGGTTTAGCATGCAAGATGATATCTTTAAAGCTAAGTGTGAGGGATTACAACCTTTGTAGTCCGCTCCTTCGCTTCACAAGCTCCGAGTAGAAGTCCCTTTGCCGTGATCCACGATCTCCCGGACTCAAGAGAGGCTCCACGACTCGAACGATCCATGCTAGCTTGAAGTGTTCCGAATCTCCGATGATCTACGTCGAAGTTGCAAAAACCCAAGCTTTCTCACTCTAAAGAGATGAACACCCTAAGCTCATGGGCTAGATGAGATGAGGATGAGGGAGTAGTATTTATGCTTTCTTTTTATTCACTTTCTCACTTGAAATCATCACATAAGAATTAACTAGTAAGCTTTTTCTTTTTAGAACTCAAGAGAGAAAAAGATGAGAATGAAAAAGATAATCCTTTTATGATGAAATAGAAAAGAAATCTATATGATTGATCTTTCAACCATGGTCAAGGATGAGTGGCTAAGAAGTTGTAGAGAATAAACTAGGGTTAGGGTTTGGTTAGGTTAAGGATAAGTATCAACCATAATATCTTAACCAAGACAAAAGGAAAAGCTTCTAGAATGTGCAAGAAGAAGCTAACCCTAATCAAACCCTAATCCTATTTAATCATCCTTAAACATGTTTAATAATAAATCATATCATGTCATAATAATATATATCACATATATATTATATATTTGTAACAAAAGAAAATAATACAATTAACATATATCGCATATATATCAATGTATCATCTAGTGAGAAAATGAAATAATAAAGTGAGCCAATATTAGATAATGTAATACAATATATCATATATATTATTATACATTAAATCATCGAATCAACACTTGATCCAACGATCCGGCTATATTGAATATAACCGGCTAATATATCATGTACCGATTCATCGAATCAACACTTGATCCGATGTCCCGATTCATATCAAAATATCGCGAGAATATAATACGGTATCTCATATCGCATTATCCTCGGTCCTGCACAAATCACATATGTGCCTCTACTCCGTTTCGCCTGAGCCAAGAAACCTCTGTGTAGGACTCTAAAGAATCGTCAATACGCCGGTAGCAGGTGATGATCATATCAAACACCCACAAGCTGCAAGCGGTCAGCTAAACGTAACAGCCACCCAGGTATTGAGAGATTAGAAGATCAACAAGCTAGCCTGTCCGTTCTCCTGTGAATCCAATCAGTAACACTCCCGTACAGTCCGGTCTGTTCGTCTGATATGTCGCATATCAAGTCTAGGGGTGGTATACGTCAGACCCTAGTAACCGATAAGTCGTGTCGATGTGAGGCTCATAACAGGTCGAGAAACTACTAGCAACACTTACCAGTAAATCTCTATATCAGCCCTGGCCAGGGACTTCCAGTTATAGCCAATCGAACACAGCACAACATCAACTCCCTATACCGGGAGAGACGAATCCCCTCCAATCGCTCAATGCCTCCATGTGATTCGGGACTGTACCCAAAAGCCACCGTTTTGCACGCCCTCGTGGACGTGGTAAGGTGGAAATCAAAGCACAGTGGGAATCACACAAGACTCTATGACGATCTCGGGTCTACAGACTACCCTGTACCAGTGTCACCGAAGAACTGCCATCTGACGTGTGGTATATTACCAACTGGGAGTTCTCGGCGAGTCCGTCCAGTGTACCGAGTCTCCACTGAGCACCCGTACACCATCCTTGATGTCAAAACACCGATGGATATGGGATCATCCATCGCCCATCATATGGGTCAAGATGCGTATACGCTAGTCTACTCTGGTGTATCGATGCCCTGTCTCGATATACCCTCGACTAGGAACAGTTATAGGATGTACTCATCGACTACTATGGCCCCACTAGTATGATCTCATCATAATCCCAGTAGTCAAGTACATATCCTAAGGGATTTATCAACATGTGAGAGAAAGACAGTAAACCAATACAAGTCAACATGTTAAGATAAAGTGAAACCAAATAGCATACTATCATGACGAGCAAGAAAGTCCTCTCTGTATAATCCAAGCATCCATTATAATATACATCAAATGTACAACAATGGCCTCTAGGGCATATACATAACTAACAATAACCACTAGCACGTCAGAGGTACTAGCTGTATGTAATGGTTGCCTATGTATTGATCGGAAGGGAAGCTGACGAGCGAACTCATCCTGAAACCCTACTGAGCCTGACAGTGACAATATCCGTACAGTCTGGTCCGTTCGTCTAAGAGTATCGCATATCGAGTCTAGGGGGTAGATAAAGTCAGACCCCTAATAACGCGATAATTCATGTCGGTATGAAGCCCATCACCTCCTGAGAAACTACTGATCCAAATCAGTAATTCTCCACTACCCCGGTCAGGGATTTCTAGTGATGGCCACCCGTGCACTGTGCGACATCGGCCCCCAATACCGGGAGAGACGAATCCCCGAAGATCCGCTCACTGACTCCATGTGGCTCGGGACTGTACCCAACTAAAACCTGTTTGCACGTCTCCTTTGAGCGTGGTAGGGTAGTAATCAAAGCACGGTAGGAACTCACACGAGACAAATGACGATCTAAGGTCGACAAACTAACCTGTACACATGTCACCAGGGAACTGCTATCTGACGATATGTATTATACCAACTAGCATGTTCCCGGCGAGTCCTGTCTGGTGTACTCATAACCCAATGAGCACCTGTATACATCTTAGGTGAACCAACTAACACCAATGGCTTGTGAGACCGGCCCCCGCCCCTCGTCGGGGTCTCGACTGTATACACTAGTCTACTCTAGAGTATCGATGCCCAGTCTCGAAACTCCCACGACTAGGGACACTTTAAGGATGTGCTTATAGACCCCAGCTCCCACGTATATGATCGTCATCATACTGCTGGCAGTCAAGCAAGAATCCTATGGGCTCTATCAACATATACATGATGATAAAGACAAACCAGATAGCATACTATAATCTCAAGTAAGACTGTTTTATTGGTATAGGCCCTCTCTCAATCATCATGATCACTTCCCTGCGACTACGATAATTGCATTGAGGGCACTATTACCAACACCTGACCTTTAACCCTAGCTCATGGTTAAGTCTTTACAAGGTTTAAGCATGTCATGCTTAACCCATGGTTGTATTTCTAACCTCAACAATAATTCGTTCTTTCATCACAACTTCATCTTCTTCTTCCTCCTCACAAAAGCTTTCTAGCGTTTTGATTTGTTATGAAAGATTGTGAGAAATAGAAAACTAAAGAGAGCAAAATTCCGACTTCATCATTCTCTTCTTTACTAGCCATATAGATTAGTGTGTTATCTTCACTAATCTCTAATTAGTGAAGTTGATAGCTTGGGTTTGTGTTTCCTCAAGGTAGATCATCTTGGATTGTGAAGTCTTCAAGCAAGGATGCCTCATTCACCTCATGGAGCCTCTCAAGAGTCCGGGAGATTGATGATCGCAGGAAGGGACCTCAACTCGGAGCTTATGAAGTGAAGGAACGGACTACAAAGGTTGTAATCTCTATCTCTTAGTAGTAAATATGTTTACTTTATCGATTCCGTATCATTCTCTAGTATCAATTCTAGGTTAGGGTTATCTAGAACGGCAAAAATTTAAACTTGGCATGGACGATACTACCCGAAACCTTGATGCCGTCCTAGATATCCCAACATCATCCCGAGTCATTAACTGTTTTTCCCGAACCCCATATGCGTCTGGAAATTGATGATAAGTATATGGATGAGCTTATTTTTTAGGACAATTTTGAGGATAGGATTGAGGATGGACATGTTTTACTTGATGAGTCAGATTTTTCAATTCATCCTGTCCCTTTCATTAACTGTGTACACCCTTCTGAATCTTTAACCGATATCATTCCTCAAACACTTCCCTCCATCCTTTCCATCATTCCCACATTGCAAGTGTAACGTTTTAAAAATAAATAAATAAAACCCTTTAGGTGAATTTTCTGATAATCAGTAAAATAAACCGTATTTTCCGTAAAACTCAACTATAATTATTTTTCAATATAAATTTAAATACGCCTATTTTAACTATGTAATTACTAGTAAATGGTGTTTATTTAGTGACTTGTAAATTTCTAGTTCACCAAAATATTTTTCCTAAATTAATTAAATTAAAATATTAACATAAGCTTTAATTATGCATTAAATTAGTGCAAATTACAATTTGGAAATGGGTTAACTTTATAAAGTGAACCATGACATATTAGAACTAAGATTGTTGCATTCTCTTCTCTTCTTGAATTGGTTTCAAAACTCTAGAGAAACCTAAGCTAAAATGATTTAAGAAAATAAATAAAATAATTAATAAATGAAAAGACATAAGTGATGTGATAATTGGGGAACCTTCTACACATGCCTACACATCTCACCCCCTCTCTTTTCCTTCTCTTCTTGCTGGCCGAAAAAGGCTCTCCACCATCCTAAATTTTTCCCATTTCATTTCCATCACAAAAATCTTCAAAAATTCATGAAAAATCCAAAATAAAACCTTAAATTCCAAATCCAATCCCTACCCATTATTCGTTGGCCTATCTAGGATGGATCTTGGAGCAAAGTTAGCACTTTGGAGGCTATGATTTTCATGTTGGATCTCATGTTTAGTGAGGTATAATTCTAGCCTTAGTGTTATTTGTAAGTTAATTACGTAAATTGAATGGATTTCGGTGTTTGATTATGGTTTTAGTTGCTAAATTAAAAATTAAAGAAAGTGTTTCTAAAATCAAGTTAGGGTTTTTATAATGTGTTCATGATTACATGGTGTAGTTAAATATGTTAAGACATAGAAAACTTAAATTAGTTGCTAATTTGTAAATTGTTGTATTTAAATTGTTCTAATTAGGATTTTTGCAAACTAGGTTTTTGGAAATTCATTAAGTAATTGAGATTTAAAATTCAATTACTGTTTTTATGACATTATTAACATTTTAAATTGTAGTTTAATAATTTAGTTCATGCAAAATCAAGTTTAGTTGTGGAATTGTGAATTTTGCTTTAAAAAGTGTTAAAATTTGATATTTTTGCAAACTAGAATTTAGGATTTAATACAAATTGATGAGAATAAATTATAAAAATGGTTTATATGACCTAGTTAAGATATTTAGTGAATATTATGGACATTATTTTTTTTAAAAAATCAACTTTCGAATTAAAACAAAAACTAAGTGTTTTCTAGGTTTTCGGAAATAAATCGATTTGATTTATTTTGAGGTTTTAATGAGTTGCAATCTATTTCATATTATAATTAGTGATTTGTGAAACTACGATTGGTGTGTTTGTGTTTTATCTCGATGAATCGTTGTTTGTATGCCGATGTCGATGGTTATTTGGTTCTTTTGTATGAGCGGGTCATAGGTTTTAACCTATGCGCGTTTCGTGCGCCATTTTGGTTTTGTCCGCGATTTCGGTTTACGATATTATATATGTTTGCGTATAGGTACCTCTCACGTGGACTTCAGATGATGAAGAATAGGATGGCGACATCGACTTCGGCAGACAAGGACCAGGTGAGTAGATGCATATCTACGGGAGAAGTCGGGTGGATGGCGTATAGCACCACCACAAACGTAGAATAAGGATATTACGTACTGTTATTAGGAAGTCGGACGTGTCCTTAGATTCTTGGCGAGTAGGGTCCTATTAAAGACTTTAGGTTGGACTAGACTGATTTAGAAAGAATTAACCATGAAGATGACTGCCTTGGAGGGAATTCATAGGTTTCATGTAAACACACACGCACGCACACACATAAACTTGACTTGATGTATATGTGTGTGTGTGTGTGTGTACATATAGGAATGTGTGTAGGTATATATCCACATACAACATATACATGTGATTTGAGGAGGTTATATGATACATAGGGATGAGTCGATATGACTAGGCTTGATGCAGTGATTTATTGGATATATGATCGAGTTATGACATGAGATGTGTTATGATAGTAGCGGGTCGTTGGGCAATGAGATTCTATAAAATATATTTATATAAACGATAATATGTGTTGATGACATTGAAATGTACGAGACTCTAGAAAAGAACCCGGATTGTAATATATGACTTGATCACGATATGATATATGACATGATATTTCTGAGGATCATTTGACGATGTACATTTATACAAACAATGATATATGTTTGATGATATTGGGATGTATACGATTATAGTATAGTACCCTTGATCATGATATTGTTTGACGAGGATACTATGCGAACGATGATGTATATATATGATGATTGATCCGCACACTTGACTTGAGGAAGTCGTACTATGTACGTGACGCCATAGAAGCTGGATCGCCAACTACTAGAGATATCGACAAAGACTTTAGGAAGATTCTTCTTACTTTTCGACTAGTATCCTTAGTTAGTTCCTTAGTTAGTTAGGTAGATCTCAGTTTAGGCTCGAGTCATACTTAGTTTCAAAACTAATGAATCCTGCGCATTTTTAATGACAGCCTTAGGGATACTACGGATTTTTCAAAGGACGTATCTTTTCATAAAAACTCCGTAGCCCTAATTTACTAAAACCACGATTCATGCTTTTTCAAACAACAAACTTTATGACTCGTAATTAGTAGGTATTTTCTAGTTATGCGTTTACTACACATTCACTGTTATATTCATGTTGTATTCATCGCATTACATGTTCACACATATGTTTCTTTAGCTAATATGAAACTCTGCCTGTTAGGACACCAGCACCATTACCGATGATGCACATGTTCCACGTACACTTATTTATCGGCTCACACACATCATCATCGATAATTGCCATGCCACGTACACTTTAGAATATATTATCTTTATTGATATAATCAGCTAAATGCTAGACCAATATAATATTGTGTGATTACTCTCATGTGCTAGTTTAAACATTGCATTTATTACTTAGACACTTCATGCATTCACATTTTCATATTATCATGCAGTATTGTGGGGCTTATGCCGATACTCATTATTTACATACTCATGATTTTGGGATTTTTGGTTTCTATGAGATTTCTGGATTTTGGGGAAAACCGCAAGAATATATAAAAAAAACTTCTCTCTCTCTCCCTCTCATTTTAAAATACAAGTTGCGGTTTTCTCGTGATGTATGTGTCATCCACCATGAAATTTCTTGTTTTCTGTTGGATTTCAAGACCCGATTCGAGGAGTGAATGAACTATCTCGGGTACATGGTGGGCCCGGTATGGTACCCCGGGACAAGAAGCTCAAGTTGTAGACGATGAGCCTGGCAGGGGAAGACTACCTACCGGTGATGTCTGGCACGGCGGATATCCGGAGGATACCGACAGTTGTCGTGAGATTTGATGATATGGGCCAATCCGGACTGACGGGGCCCGAGATATTGAGACTATGAGATATTGAGACTATGAGGTATTGAGACTTTGAGATTTACATGACTGTGTCGTTGCTTGACACGGATTTCCATGGATTTCATTGATGATGTTTCAGATTACCATACAAATTTTACTATGATACAAGTTAAGGATTTCATGGTTGATTGTTTTACATTCATGGTGCATGCATACTCAGATACATGACATGTTACCACTTGAGGCACTGACAGGAGCACTGAGCATTTCATTTACACATAGATTATCACCCTGCCACCACTAGATGACTGGTGTTATATTATGTATATTATTATGACCTAGGAGAGCGTCGTGCATGCGATTTCTACTCGCAGATGTTTTCTACCCATGAGTTGGCAACTCACCAAATTTTCTTACAAGTTTCGATGTACAGGTTTTCTTGGCAGCTTGCTGGCACATCATTTCATTCAGGGTGATTTGCTTGGTAGGTTGGTTCACTTGTATCAGGACCGCCGTTGTACTTCTATTATTTCATTTGTAACTTGTAAGCTCCATCAACCAGACTTGTATTACTTGGTAGAAATTAGAAGATCAGTTGTTTATTCTGTTGACCTTAGAGTCGCGCTTGTATTATTATGGTTTTCTTTGAGTTTTGTCCCTCGCCCTTCGGCGTTGTATATTATATTGCTTACGTGGTTGTGACCGCCAATTGGCGAAGAGCTAGCTCCCGCACGGGGATGCCTTTTTATTGCTTGTATATATTTTTCTTGTTTGTACCCATTTAGGGCCAGTTTTTCCAAAGGAGACTTTGCCGAAATTTTTGAGAAAATTTGATGTTGCTTTTAAACATGTTTTCCTTTACTTCTTCTTTTATATGTTTTCAAATTAGTAAATTTCACTTGCATCATTCATGTTCGTTTTCTATGCATTAAGAAAAATCGATTTCATATTACCTTTATTTCAAAACCTCACCTCCTTTATTTTTTCTTAAAAGGTTTAGATTTCTGGGTTTCTGCTTACTTGAATTCCGTTACGCCTTTAGACGTTGCGTGATTCAAGTGCTGGTCACGAGCTAATATTTTGGGTCGTGACAGTTTCTGGGGTGGTTTGATGCTGGCCTTTAAGGCTTTTTCTGATATCTGGAATCTTGGTTTCTTTTCTGAATCTTTGCCAGATTCTATGTTTTTGACTTGCTGCGTTTTATCGGCAAATTTGTGTTCCGATTCTATGGCCTGAATAATTTTCTGCACAAAAATCTCAATAAAAAGTATTGTGATATACAATATCATTCGTGAAGTAATAAACAAAAAATTCCTATAAAGAATGTTGAATATATATACAACACTAGGTAATTAGTATTTTCCAGACAAACTGGTAATATGTGTTATATTTATATCAACTATCCTTAGATGATTAGAATAATGAGGAAATTGATGTGTTACAGATTGCATTATTTTCGACTGAACAAATTCCCCCAAACATGATTTTGATCGTCTCGAGCAAACTTCTTTTATTCAAGAGAAGGAGAAAATATAAGGAAAAAACTAACTAGCACACTTTCGTAGGCAACACGATTGCACTGAGCACGTGCAAATAGCCTTTAAACCTCTAGGTGTCCCTAGTAGGAGGAGTGTTGTCTCCTGAGGGTTTTCAGCGGATCACACCAACAAAATCCTATAATAAAAGGAAGACTGTGAAAGTTACATGTAAATATCAGAATTATAAAAGAAAGACTTTGAAAATTAAAATTTCCAACTATACTAGCTTTTCGGTTGTCATGAGCCCTATCTTAATAGTCATGAAAAGATGTTAGAAATCACATCATCCCTCAATAAAACATCACCTTTATTCTTCATCCCTACCCTTCTTCCAAACATCGATCATATATCCCTACGTGTGTGTAAAGACATCCCTACACTTGGAGAATTCAATTCAAGTTATCATACTGTTGTCCATCTACATCAGTACTTTTTAGTCGGTGAATATTATGGATGAAATTGCTCACACATTCTTCATGCAACCGTTAATACTTCATGAGGTACTAACTGACCGATTACTCATGTGCTTGCTGATTAGGAGTAAGTAATAATTTTCTCGTCTTACAACACCTAAGGCTTAGTAGTGACTCCCAAACCAGTTGGTCTAAGTCACTAGGTGATGAAGCACCCTCGCTATATTTTTTTATGCTGCCTTTATGATTACAAAACAAGTGTTTATTTTTCTTCACCATGTTATCTTTTATTTTTAATTTATTCTTTATTTCATACTTTGGCTTTTAGACAAGGGCAATTCAAGGTATCCTCTACTATCCCGAGTTTCAAGACGTGTGTAAGTGCGTATAGTAGGGTATCAACATTCAAATGTTTGGCTTCCAGAACTATTTTTTAGGCTTATTTTTATTCTTAGATTAGTGACTTCCTTCATCTTACTAACCCTTGGGGCTCATAACTACTTATTACTAGTTTCGTTTAAGAAAACATCTAATTTTCTTCGTTTTCTTAAATTTTTCCAATCTTTTAAAAGTAATTTTTCACTTTTTTATTATAAAAGATTAAATATTAAATTATTTTTATATGTTTTGTGCTTATGCAAAGTATGATGCAAAGTGATTCGTAAATAAGCACAAACCTTCCCCAAACTTGTTTACAACAGTGTCCTCATTGTTGCCATCTGTTAAATCTCAGAACCTGTAAACTTGGGAGAAGAAAAAATTTATTAATGGGGACATGAAATAATATCGTGAAAATCTCCCCCAAACTTATTCTTTTATTACTCACCTTCGTTCTAAAGATGATACAGTATTTATCAAGACATGGAGGTGAGACGGAGGAATTTTAGTCAAGATAAAGTGGCTCCTGTAAAAACAGGAGCTCCTCCGTGGGGTCAGTGGAAAATACGATTTTAATCTATGTACATTCACTTTAAAAATTGTACCGTTTTTAATATTTTCAACCTCAACTGCCCCGTGCGGGTATACATACCGCACAACAAATGGTCCTTTCCACCGAGATCGTAGCTTACCCGCATGAAGATGGAGACGTGAATCGTAAAGAAGGACTTGTTGACCTGGGTTAAAAGTTTTTCTCAAAATATTTTTATCGTGAAATACCTTAATCCGATTCTTTACTATCACAGCATTATCGTAAGCTTCATCGCGGAGTTCGCTTAGCTCGTTTAATTGCAGCTTCCGAAAGTTGCAGGCTTGATTTAAGTCAAAGTTCACTTCTTTAATGGCCCACAATGCTTTATGCTCAATCTCGACGGGAAGGTGGCAATCCTTACCAAACACTAGACGATAAGGATGTTAGTGTATATGCCCTAGAGGCCATTACTGTACCATACTAGTTTGTATATTACTTAATGGAAGCTTGGGATATTCACCATGTATATACAATCTTGCTCAAAATAGTAGTATGCTACTTGGTTTGTTTCTACTTCAATGTGTACATGTGTTTATTTTATTATATCATCTATACGCATTAGTGGAGCCCTTAGGATCTTTGCTTGATTACCAGCGTTGTGATGGCAGTCACACTAGTAGGGCTGGGTAATCTATAAGCACATCCTTATGCAGGTCCCTAGTCGCAGGACTATCGAGACAGGGCATCGATACTCCGGAGTAGACTAGCGCATGCGCTTCTCATCCCAGTGTGGGAGACGGTCTGTCCCATAGCCGTCAGTACGTCGTACTGGAGATAGTATGCGGGTGCTCGTTGGGTTATGAGTACACTAGACAGGACTCGTCGGGAACTGACCGGTTGGTATTATACCTATCGTCAGTTATCAGTTCCCAGGTGACTTGAGTACAGCTTAGTCCGCTGACTTGACACTGTCACTTCGCCTCGAGTGTGTTCCCACTGTACTTTGATTACTACCCTACCACGGCTCAAAGGAGTCGTGCAAACAGGTAGTAGTTGGGTGCAGTCCCGAAGCACTTAGAGGCAGTGACGGTTAGACAGGATTCGTCTCTCCCGGTATTGGGGGTTGACATCGCTCTGTGTCTAGGAGTGCCATTACACGAGTAGTCCCTGGCCAGGGAAAGCGGGATATACTGGTAGGCTTCCAGTATTATCTCAGGGTGTATTGGGCTTCACTCCGACACGACTTGTACCGCTATTAGGGGACTGACGTTTACCGCCCCCTAGGCCCGCCATGCGATGTATCAGACGAACAGACCGGACTGTACGGAGAATGTCACATTCAGGCTCAGTAGGAGTTCAGATGGGTTTCGCCTCGTCAGTCTTCTTATCGGCATCTACCTGGGGACCGTTACGCACAGCTAGTGCCGCTTACGGTCTGTGGTTAAACCCACTGCCAGCGTAGTGTCGAGTCTTTAGAGTCCCACACAGAAAGCTATTCGCCTTTAGGCAAAAGAGTAGAGGTCGCATGGTTTTGCGACAGGTCGCATGGCTTTGCGACAGGGTTCGGTCACATCCGTGCACTTATGCACGTACAGTGTCCGGACAGTTAACACTAGCGGGTTTTGGTTTAAGCCAGTTCCTAGTGTACCTTTTGGGATTGGTTTTATCCAGTATGCATCCGTGTTCCTCGGAACGCGGATGCGGGTGTGTATGCACAGTTGACGGAGAGACAGAGGCAGAAGATTCTCATTAGGGTTGTTGACCGTTGACCGTTGACTATTGACTTTTTGCTCAACCCTAATGAGAATATGATATGTAATTAACAATTATATTAATTAAGTATTATGGTCACATGGTTGTTGAGGGGTTGACTTTGTTGACTTGTTGACTTTGTTGACTTGTTGACTTTGTTGACCGGTTGACTAGGCTTGACTAGTTGACCATCATGATAACAATGGCTATCATTTCATGGCAAAGACTTTTGCTTGCTTGCTCTCTTGTGCAAAATGAGTGCATGAAATGATATGGCTATTGTTGCTTAAACCATCACATAATACTTGATTGCTATGATGTTTTATGATGGTTTTGGATTATGAGAGCCAAATGAGAAAAGTCTTCTCTCATTCTATTATTCTCATTCTCTCTCTTGTTCTTGAGCTCTCATCTTCCTCCTCTTGCTCTCCCTCTCTTGAGTCTATGGTTCACTTGTCTCATGTATTGAGAACCAAGAACCATAGATAAAATCCCAAACAAACTCTTCTCTACTCACTCTAGTTCACAAGGTTTAGCAAATCGAGTGAACTAGTTTCTTCAAAGTTCGAAAAAGGAGCCAAAGGTAGAAGCTTTCAGGTGGATCGATCTTCGGCGCAAGGAGACGACGGGGTGAAGCCGATCCGGACAACCATCGAGGCTTGAAGACGAAGGAGTTCAAGAAAGAAAGGTGTAACCCCCTAACCGAGTAGTTAACAACTCCTAGTTAGGTTGTTAGTTAGATGTTTAACAAAGATCCGGTTTTGAGTCCATGTTACCACCTCTAGAAAATTGTTTTTCACCAAATTCCGCATGCCCGAATGTACCGGGAGAGGTAGCATGGACTTACAGTGGTATCAGAGGCTAGTTAAACTCTACCTAACATGTTAGCATAGTAACTAGAAATTCGATCGGAGAAAAAGTCGCGAAATACACCCGGATTTCAAACTTTCTGTCGATTTTCAAAGTGCTGAAAAAAATATTTGAGATGCACCAAAAATCGACTCAGGGTTTTTAGAGTATACTGTAGAAAGACGGTCCTCTGATCTCATCAAAGAGCCACGGAAACGCGGCAATAGCTTGCTATTGCCGCGGTTCCGCGGCCGTCTTGGCTCCTCTCTGGGTCTTCTTTGCTACAGTATGCTTATAGGGGTATTTTGGGATTTTTGGAATATATATTTTCTGCCCAGATTTTCCAGAACGAAAATTTTGTGTTTGGGGCCTGAAAATCCGTATTTTTGATCGAACTTCTAAAAGACTTAAGCTGACGGGTTTTTCTGTGATGTGTTATTTGTATTGAACGTCTGCTAATCGCTATATGTCGATTAGTGGGGGTTATACAAATCTGTGATCTGTAATGTTATTGGAATGTGTATATGAATTCATTGGATTGTCGCGGGTGAATTGCCGGGGGGTTGTGAGACGAGAGTTTTCTTTTCTTTCAATTCATATAAATTTGTAAATTGATGTAATAATTATTTGTATTGCCGCACAACCGGGTCGGGGTTGTAGCCGTCATTGTATAATTTCTTTTTACTGTTTTTAATCCTAGGATAGACCCATGGAGGGGGTGCACAAACCACCGGGTATGCCGAAGTGCCGAGTGGCCTACTTACGGAGTTGAGGGAGGTTGCTTCGCTTCGGGTACTTGGCAGGTGTTGGAGATAGTGCCCTCAGAGTCAATTATTAGGTCACAGGTACGTGATTGCAATGATTGAGGGAGGACCTATCCCGGTAGGACAGTCTTACTCGAGATGATAGTGTGCTATCTGGTTTACCTTTATCATCGTGTACTGTTTTAAGTGACCTGACACGTCGCTATTACACGTTGATAGAGCCCCTAGGATTCTTGCTTGACCACCAGCAGTATGAGGGCGATCATATAAGTGGGAGCTGAGGGTCTATAAGCATATCCTTAAAAGGTCCCTAGTCGTGAGAGTTTCGAGACAGGGCATCGATTCTCCATAGTAGACTAGTGTATACAGTCGAGACCCCGAGGAGGGGCGGTGGCCGGTCTCATAAGCCACTGGTGTCAGTTGGATCACCTAAGATGTATACAGGTGCTCATTGGGTTATGAGTACACCGGACAGGACTCGCCGGGAACATGCTAGTTGGTCATATACCAGACGTCAGATGGCAGTTCCCTGGTGACATGTGTGCAGGTTAGTTCATCGACCTGGGGATCGTCATTTGTCTTGTGTGAGTTCCCACTGTACTTTGATTACTACCCTACCACGGCTCAAAGGAGTCGTGCAAACAGGTTTTAGTTGGGTACAGTCCCGAGCCACATGGAGGCAGTGAGCGTATCTTCAGGGGTTCGTCTCTCCCGGTATTGGGGGTGAGGTCGTGCTGTGTCTAGGAGAGCCATTACACGAAGCCCTCGGCCGAGGCAAGGAGATTTACTGGTAGGTATTCCAGTAGTATCTCAGGGTGTTCTGGGCTACACTCCGAAACGACTTGTACCGCTTTTGGGGGTCTGACTTTTACCAACCCCTAGGCCCGCCATGCGATGCTCATAGACGAACGGACCGGACTGTACGGATATTGTCACTGACAGGCTCAGTAGGGTGTCAGGCTGAGTTCGCTCACAGACGTCCCTTTTAGTCAATACCTGGTAGCCCGTTACGTATTGGCTTATACCTCTGACGTGCTAGTGGTTAAATCCACAACCAAGGTGTTGACGAGTCTTTAGAGTCCCCCACATTCAGTTACTCAGCTTTCGGGCGAAAGGTTGTAGAGGCCGTATAGAGATATGGCAAGGTCCGATCAGATACGTGCGGTATTGCACGGATCAGGATCGGACAGTCTGTACTATAGGCCGTATGGAAATATGGCAGGGTTCGATCAGACACGTGCGGTATTGCACGGATCAGGATCGGACGAACATTACTAGCCGGCTTTGGTTTAAGCCGGATCCTAGTTTAGTACAGTGTAGATTTTGTCTCTTTGCATTTGTATTTCGGTCGAAATACAGATGCGGGTGTGTATGCACAGTATCGGGGTTTTCCTGTAATTTATTACGGGACCAGTTTTCTGGAGTTGCCAGTTTGCTTTCCGTTTCGGCCAATTTCCATTGTTCCGTTCATTGGCCGAAGATTGGTGGAGGAGGGTTTATTTGCATTGTTGCAAATAGGCATTAGTGGAGGGGGTTCTTTGCATCTATTTGTATCATGATGGTTTTCATGATAAGCACCATCACTTGACTTCTTCTTCTCATGATGGCTTGACTTTTTGAAGCCATCATGCATGAAATGATGGTTGCCTTTGAGTGTTGGATTTGTGGTGATCATTTGATTTTTCCTCATCATCTTTTGCTTTCCAACCACCCCCTTGTCTTGGTTCTTTCTCTCTCCAATCACACATGGTAAGGGGGGGCCGGCCATTCCAAGGAAAAAGGGATTGATATTCATGAGTTAAGAAAAAAATGTTACACTCATTCTTTGTATGCTACATTTTTCCCTTCACCTCTCTCCAAGTTCTTTTTCCTCCACCACTAAAATGGCATCTCCATGAACCCCAAAGTGAGACTCGAGGACTACACATTCTACAGCGAACCTTGGGCACGTCGAGTAGCCGGCTTCGTGCCCGAGTTGCCTCGGCATTGAGGTGGGAGCCCGTAAAAGAAGTAGGCGATGTGGTGCACTTCCGGCGACGAGGAGGAGATCGGGACGATGATGAGAAGACCGGAGGACTTGGATCGTCGGTATATCTCTTTCCCATCTTGTAGTTAGCTAGGACTAGTTAATGGTTCGATCCGGGTATTAGTGCGCGGCGGTTTGCCAGTTCAAGAAAATTAAAGTTTATCACCGCTTCCGCATTTGGCCGTCGGATTGACGGCCGGGGCGCCGCCGTGCACTTACAGCAGGTAGTTTGCCGCACCCGTAGGGGTCTTGGGTAGGGTATTGGCTATTCACCGCGACCGTGTAATCTGCTTTTCATTACAGGCTCGTACGAATTGCGGATTCCTAGTATATCCAATGTGTTCATCTGTGATCTGAAATGGCTATCATTGTAGTATATCTATATATGATATTATTTAGGCGTTGCTTATGTTTTACAGCCGCGCTAGCCCAGCCCCCGCTCTGTCGTTAGTTAAGTAACCTAACGGGTAATGACGGGGCCCCGTGGAGAATGCGAATGGCATAAGCGTACGTCATATTTTGGTTGTTTTCTGCAATGGTAGGATTAAATGATGGGACGCATTAAAAGAACTAATGCAAGAATATCACGCATTAAAAGAACTAATGCAAGAAAAATAAACCAAGTAAAAGTCGTTGGAACACTTTCGAAAAACCACTCGGTTCTTTTCAAAACTAACTTTTAAATGCGGAGCTTGAGCCACTCCTTTTAAAAGCTATCTCGTTCCATCGATTATATCAAGTTCACTACGTTCACGGTTTTGCCAAAACCATTCGTAGCCCTCCATCATTTCAGTTAAATATTCGGTAGTATTCAAGCTATGTATTTTGACCTCACGCCAAGGCATAGTGATTGGTAGCTGCCTGATATTTATCTGTTGCATAGATAGAATGCGTTGGTTTGGGACAGCCGTACTACCATTTTGGCCTACGTCAAGGGTAGGTACGGGTGGGTTC
This sequence comes from Agapanthus africanus, assembly GCA_030015575.1. NCBI lineage: Eukaryota > Viridiplantae > Streptophyta > Magnoliopsida > Asparagales > Amaryllidaceae > Agapanthus > Agapanthus africanus. The sequence goes on along the minus strand of CM057337.1, from coordinate 359,200,798 downwards.
AAATTAACCTGGATAATGATGGGAAGAACTTGACATGTGACTTATGACATTTTGACCTCACGCCAAGGTCATAAGAGCATGGGGCAAAAATCCACATCGGGAGTTTCATAAGTACTGAAACTTGCTAGAGTTGCATACCATTTGGAGTGTGATGATTCTGGTAGGATTCCTTCAGTTTCGTCACGCGATGATATTTGGATCCCGATCCTACTGTGAGTATATGCTACTCCTCGGGAAATTTCTCACTTAACGATCAATGCTATAAACCAAGTAGGTGTCTAGAAAGGTGTTAGCGGGGCTACGCCCCCAGGGAAAAGAGGTTATTTAATTAAGGAACTTCGCGAAAGCGTTGGAAAACCTCCCTCGAAGTACCGACACCAGCCTGGCCGAACGGTTAAGCAAGTATTGTACGGTGAGATTGATCCTGACTAATTCTTCCTTTTTGGTTTGAGGAGGGATTCGAGAAACAGTGGGAGCCATCCTGTTTAGACAAACTAAAAACCATTCTAAACTTGCAAGAGCATCATGCTGAGTGTTTCTTCTCTCTCCTAATTGCAGCGACCAATCGACATGATTGGACTTAAGTTACTCCTAGATAAAAACATACTGACAGGGCCAAACTACAAAGATTGGCTCAGGAATGTCAAGATGGCAATCACTTACGACAAGCTGGGGTATCTTCTTACCACCAAAGCTCTCCCTGTCCTAGGTCCCAAAACCAGCGTCGCGGATAAGGAAATCCGTAAGACCTGGGAACTAGACTGCGCGAAGGCCAAGTGTCTCGTGCTTGCCTCTATAGACAATGAACATCAGAGGAGGCATGAGAATATGGACCTGGAATCCATATTTCTTCATACAAAAGAACTGTATGGAGAGCAATCTCGTATCGCAAGATACGATGTGTCGAAGAAGTTATTTTCGGCAAGATTGGCCGTCGGATCATCGGTAGCGGAACACGTGCTTAAGATGATTGGCTACATTGAGGAGCTCGCGGACCTTGGGACCACGTTGGAGAATGAGCTCTATACGGACTTGATTCTCCAGTCCCTTCCTTCCACTTACGCCCAGTTCATACTGAACTTCAACTTACAAGAAAAGGAAGTTGAACTTTCAGAACTCCTCAACATGCTGAGGAGCGCAGAGGGCACCCTACAGAAAGGTAGGGAAACATCCACTTTGTTTGTAGGAGGATCTTATTCTTCTAGGTCCAAGGCGAAAGCCAAGGGAAAGAAGAAGAAAGCCCCCGCCAAACCAAGGGGCGGTGTTAGTAAAGTGGATACGAAGGGAAAGTCAAAAGCAACAAAGAAAGTGGGAAAGCTTGTTGATAAAGAGGAATGCTTCTATTGTCATAAGAAGGGACACTGGAAAAATGATTGCAGGGCTTAGAAGGCCAGAACACAGGATCTGAAGCAGGTTGCGGCTTCAGCTTCAGGTGTGTATGTTATTGAAAATTGTCTTTCAATAAACTCTACTTCCTGGGTATTGGATACCGGATCAGGATCTCATATCTGTAATTCTTTGCAGGAGTTGAGAAACTGTAGGTTTTTGAAGGCAGGTGACATGACCCTCAAAGTTGCAAACGGAGCTAGCATGGATGCTAAGGCCGTGGGGGACTATCACCTGGGGTTGTCAGATGGACACGTTTTGGTTTTGCGTAATTGCTATTTTGTACCTAACGCAACTTGTAATATCATTTCTGTATCTTTGACTTCTAAAGAAGGTTATGAATTTGCGTTTGTAAGTAATGTTGTAAACATTCACCTTAATCAAGTTCTGATTGGTTCAGGTACATTAAGCAATGGTATATACGTATTAAACCAACAACAGATTTTCAATGTCCAGAATACACACAAAAGAAAGTCTCCGGAAATAAATCAGACTTTCTTGTGGCATTGTAGACTGGGTCACATCAATGAGAGAAGGTTGACGAAATTACATACAGAAGGATATTTGAATGCGTTCGAATATCAATTGTATGCCACTTGTCAATCCTGTCTCAAAGGAAAGATGACAAAGACTCCGTTCACTGGACACGGGGAAAGAGCGAGCGAGCTCCTGGGACTCGTACACAGCGACGTGTGCGGTCCAATGTCTACACATGCGCGAAGCGGTTATTCTTACTTCATTACTTTTACGGATGACTTTTCAAGGTACGGTTATGTCTTCTTAATGAAACATAAGTCCGAAGCCTTTGGAAAATTCCAGGAATATAAGAATGAAGTAGAAAAACAAACCGGCAAAAGTATCAAGATCCTAAGATCGGATCGAGGTAGTGAATACTTAAGTGCCGAGTTCCTGGACTATTTAAAAGAGAACGGAATTCTCTCTCAGCTTACTCCTCCATACACTCCGCAACATAATGGTGTATCGGAGAGACAGAACCGAACCCTATTGGATATGGTACGGTCCATGATGAGTAACGCTGAGTTACCGCGATCATTCTGGGGGTATGCGCTAGAATCAGCCGTATACCTTTTGAACCGAGTTCCCACTAAGACTGTGCCTACCACACCATATAAGTTATGGAGTGGGAAGAAACCCTATCTTCAATATCTGAAGATCTGGGGATGTCCAGCTTTTGTCAAAAAGCAGCATGCGGACAAACTCGAGGCACGCTCAGTACTGTGCAAGTTTGTGGGATACCCAAAGAACACCAGGGGTATCTTTTCTACCACGCAGAGGAACAAAAAGTCCTTGTTTCTCGTAATGCCCACTTTCTAGAACACCAGTTCTTAAAAAAGGAAATTAGTGGGAGCGCAGTAGAACTGGAAGAAATTCCAGAACCACGAGCTATTACTGAAAGCTTAGTGGAACCAGAGGGTTCAAAAGAACAGGACATTCCTACGCCGCTCCGCAGGAGTAGTAGGCAGTCTCATCCGCCCGAGAGATACTGCGGTTTTCTCATAGACGGGGATATAGAGGATTGCATCATAGATTATGATGAGCCTACTAGCTTCCAGCAGGCCGTTCAGAGCGTTGACTCAGTAAAATGGCTGGATGCAATGCGGACCGAAATGGAGTCCATGTACACCAACAAGGTATGGACGTTGGACATTGCTCCAAACGGGGTAAAACCCGTAGGATGCAAATGGATCTTCAAAAGGAAGATTGGTGTAGATGGACAGGTTGAGACCTATAAAGCTAGACTGGTTGCAAAGGGTTTTCGTCAAAGACCTGGTTTGGACTATGACGAAACCTTTTCTCCAGTGGCTATGCTGAAATCCATTCGGATCCTTCTTGCCATTGCTGCCTTCCACGATTATGAGATTTAGCAAATGGACGTAAAGACCGCTTTTCTAAATGGAAATTTAGAGGAGTGTGTCTATATGGACCAACCAGAAGGTTTCATTCAGAGTGGGAGCAGCGGAAAGGTGTGCAAGTTGCTTAAGTCCATCTATGGACTAAAGCAGGCATCGTGGAGTTGGAACATCTGTTTTGATGAGACGGTCAAGGAATGTTAGTTATATGTATGCCCTAGAGGCCATTACTATACATAGGATGTATATTGTAGTGGGTGCTTAGACATATATAGGGAGGACTTTCTTGCTCGACATGATAGTATGCTATCTGGTTGCTCTTTACCTTAACGTGTATACTGATTGTCTCTCTGATACATGTTGGTAAAGCCCTTAGGATGTGTACTTGACTACCTGGACTATGATGCAGATCATACTAGTGGGGACATGGTAGTCCATAAGTACTTCCTTCAAAGTCCCTAGTCGTGGGTATATCGAGACGGGGCATCGATATACCAGAGTAGACTAGCGTATACCTTCTCGACCCATACAGATGGGCGATGGATTATCCCATATCCATTGGTGTTTGACATCGGAGATGATATACGGGTGCTCAGTGGAGACTGGGTACACTGGACGGACTCGCCGAGAACTCCCAGATGGTATTATACCTTACGTCAGATGGCAGTTCTCTGGTGACGCTGGTACAGAGTATTCTGTTGACCCGAGATCGTCATAGAGTCTTGTGTGGTTCCCACTGTGCTTTGATTTCCACCTTACCACGTCCAAGAGGGTGTGCAAAATGGTGGTTTTTGGGTACAGTCCCGAGTCACATGGAGGCAATGAGCGATAGGAGGGGATTCGTCTCTCCTGGTATAGGGGGTTGATGTTGCGCTGTGTTCGATTGGCTATAATCGGAAATCCCTGGCCAGGGTTGCTGAGATTTACTGGTAAGTGTTACCTGTAGTTTCTCGAACTGTTATAGACCTCATATCGACACGACTTATCGAGCTATTGGGGTCTGACGTTTACCACCCCTAGGCGAGATATGCGACATATCAGACGACGAGACCGGACTGTACGGTAAGTGTTACTGGTTGGATTCACAGGAGTATGAGCGGGCTTGCTCATCGATCTTCTGATCGCTTAATACCCGGGTGGCCGTTACGTTTAGCAGACCGCTTGCGGCTTGTGGGTGTTTGATATGATCATCTCCTGCTGCCGGCGTATTGACGAGTCTTTAGAGTCCTACACAGAGGTTTCCTGGCTCAAGCGAAACGAAATAGGAGCGCATATGAGATATGTACGGGACCGAGAATAATGCGTGTATGTGATACCGTATTCTATTCTCGCGATGAATGTATCGATTGGTTGTATGCGATATAACCTAGTTATCGAATCAAGGATTGATTTGATAAGCCGATACATTGAATATTAGTCGGTCATATGCGATATGACCGGATCGTTAAATCAAGTGTTGATTTAATGATTTAATGCATAATTATATATTTGATATATTACTTTGCATTAACTAGTATTGGTTCACTTTAAAAGGATTTTCTCACTTGATGTACACAAGTTGTATATGTGATATACTTTTGTGCACTTGATTGTATCATGTTTGATGATACATGCTTACTTGAGTTTGTGTAAAGATTAAACCATGGTTATTTAAATGGTTAGGGTTTTGATTTTCATATCTATTTATTTATTTATTTATTTTGGAAAAGATAAAGAGAAAATGGTGGCTTTCTTGTTTGTTGTTGAAGCTTCATGAAGCTTTGACTAAGTGACCATTTTGTCTCATGCTTAACCCTAACCATTCAAACTAACCATAGTTCATTCTCTACACATAACCATGGTTAGTATATGATAAGTATTCATATTATTTTCTTTTTTAATATAACACTTATCATATTCTTATGATAATTATCTTCTTCTTCTTCTTCTTCTTCAAGAAGAAAACCTTGCTTCCATCAATGGTGATTTGATGAAAAGAGTGAGAAATCTAATTCTAAAGTGAACCCACTTCCTATTTCTTCATCCTCTACCTCTTGCCAAGTAGTATAGGGTGTTTTCTTCACAAGTTTCTTGACTTGGTGAAGTTGGAGCTTGATCTAGTGTTGCCTCGACATAGATCATCTTCGGCATCGAAGTCGACGACCTAGCCCGCCCATTTCTCCGATGAAGCCGATCCTATAGTCCTGGATTCGATTTGGACAGCGGAGGGACGTCATCACGGAGCCATGGAGGTGGAGAACTGGATCTACAAAGGTTGTATTTCCGTTTACCCTTTAGTTAAGTTGTTAACTAGCTTCTCGTTTCGCCTAAAATTCTTGTTAACGATCCGTATTAGGGTTTCTCGGCACTTGTAAAATTAGAAAATGGCATGGTTGATGCCTTGTGAGACCTCATTAGTGTGCCCAAGAACCCTACAGTGGTATCAGAGCCTAGCTAGAGCCTTAGGCGATGCGTAGACGATGTTAGAAGTCCGATCGAACCCGAAATCCCCGCATTTCACCCTTTTCTGTACATTTTTGTAAATTGCGGATTTTTGAGAATTAAAAATATGCAGAAAAATCAGCAGGAATATCTAAGAGTTACTGTAAAATTCGATGCCCTAATTCCATCAAGCCACCGCGGTTCCGCGGCACGAGCATGGCTCGTGCGGCGGTTCCGCGGCCGATTTATCTTATCATGCATTGAATTTTGCACAGTAACTCCTACTTTGCAGTGCTGGTTTTCCTGGGAATTTTTAATATTTATTAAAGAGTTGAAATTTCTGGGTTGTATTGGGAGTTCGTAGATTCGATCGGATTGTCTAATCTTGTCTATGTGTTTTCCAGATAATTATTGAATATGTTAAAAAAGTTCGACCGGATATAAATACCCACCTTTTCCCCTATCGGGAAATTTCCTGTGTTGGATTTTTCCGTGGTTTAAAGATGTTCTAAGTAGTGCAAGTAACGCGATGGACCCTCTAGAAGACAACAAACCTTAACTCGATTATGTGACCGTCTTGAATTTCCCTTTGAACCTTAGGGTTTGGGGCAGTACGGCGTGCCACATGTGAGGCGTTGGCTTGACCCTTCTACGGCTGGACCGTTGGTACTGAGGCATGAACTTGATGTTTTAAACTTGTTTCATGTGTTGATCTGTTTCGGGAAAACTTGGGTGTTCGTTTGTTCGATCGGAAAGTTTAACATTTTCTATTTATCTGGAATGTGATACAATAATTGGAATTCACAGGAAGTTATGAGATAACTGATTTGAATGTTATAAACATAGCACTTTAGTCTCACTTGATCGGTTTCCACGGAATTTTGATGCGATCAAAAGTCCATCGCAATCACGTAGCGTACGCGGATACTCGCCGGGTAAACTTAATAGACAGCCTCACTCCATAGCCCCGACCAAGTGACTGTAGGAGAACCCCGTCGCCGAAAGCATCCGTTCGGGTGCTCGAGGTAGCGGTGTTCCGCCTTGGTACACTTCGTCGACGGTATCGGGGGTGCGGCCGTCTACTAAAGTTTACGACGAGCATTCGATCAGTATGTCGGGAATCTTGTTGAATTACCCGACTTGATATTGAAAAGTGTTTTCGATAATGAGACTAAAATACGGGGTTTATAATTGTTAGGCATGTGATGTCTAAGGAATTCATTGGTTTAGGCATGCGATGTCTAAGGAGGTTGCGGATTCCAACTGTTGTAGTTTTACACTTTCTTTTCTGTGACCGTAAGTGTAATATGTGATATCGCCGGTTTCGTTGCTATATGTCAACGACAATTGGGATGCGCATATTTACTTACGTTGATGACATGTGATGTTATGCGTAGTTGGATATGTTATATTGGATCGTCGTGTTTGAATAGCCGGGGGGGTTTTATGTGAGATGAATATTTTTCATTTTCATTCATGTAAAAACTTGTATGTAATATTCTTTTATTGGGGCACTTCCAGGTTGCGGAAGATGTCACCTTTTGTATATTATTTACTTTTCCGCACTAGGATAGACCCAAGGAGGGGAGCACAAGTAACCAGGTTCTGGAGTCCGGTGGGAGACCAACTCGAGGAGTCGAGTCCGGGTCTCCTAACTCCAGAATTGGTAGGGTTGCTTGCCGCTCTCGTAGGGGTCTAGGGGTGTGGGTTTGGCTATTCATCACGACCGTGGAATCCGTGTTTTATACTGGCTCGTATTGAAAACACGGACGTCCTAGTATACCCAATATTTCATATGATTCTTCTGCTGCGATATCTGTGATGTGATCATGTGATATGATCTTGATAGATACTGTATATAGTATATATGATATATTATATAGGCGTTACTTATGTTTTACACCCGCGCTAGCCCTGCCCCGCACTGCCGTTAGTTACCTAACCTAACGGTGCACGAGGGGACATCGAGACGAATGCGGATGGCATAAGTGTACGTCGTATTTATCTGTGATGTTTAGGTGACTTAAATGATGGGACTTCATTAATGAGATTAATGAAATAAAATAAACCTAAGATGTTGTAGAATTGAATTTCAAAAATAAAACAGGTAGCTACAGTTCTTGCTTTGCACAGCGGTATATGTGATATATCCTGCACCTTATTCGATGAGGAAAGGACCGAGATCCCTTCACCGGGAGTGACTCCTTTAGCAATAACTGGCAGATGCTACACACTCGGTTTGTCTTCTGATTGTTTTTAAGAGTTTTGCTTTGCACAGTGATATATATGATATATCCCGCACCTTATTCGATGAGGAAAGGACCGACGATCCCTTCACCGGGAGTGACTCCTTTAGCAAAACTAGAAAAGCCTCAAAAGCACTCCATTTTTAAAATCATTTGATTCTACAACGATATCAAGTTCATTACGCAATAGGTTTTCAGAAAAACCTGTCGTAGCCCTCCGTCATTTCAGACAAGTCCTATTTAGTATTCGTGCTACGTTTGTTGACCTCCGTCAAGGCGTAGTGTGCGGTAACTAACTAGTATTTATCTGCTTATGCATATGATGCAGATTGGATTAGGGTAGTCGTGCGGCCTTGTTGACCTCCGTCAAGGGTCGTGCGGGTGGGTTTAATTCGATCAAGAAATGACGGGTTGAACTTGAGTAGTAGCCTATGGTTTGTTGACCTCCGTCAAGGTCATAGGGTGCTAGGGGCAAAATATTATCGGGAATTTCAAGTGTTGAAATTTGCAATGAGATTGCATACCTTCTATGAGATAGTTGGATCCCGATACCCACTGCGAGTAATTGTTACTCCTGGGAGAGTTTTACACATTACAATTAGCCGATCAAGTAGGTGTCTAGAAAGGTGTTAACGAGGTTACGCCTCTGGGAAAACGAGGTTTACATTAATTAGGTTCTTGCGAAAGCACGGGGGACCTTTCTCAAAGTACCGACACTGGCCTGGCTGAAAGATAGGCGAACTTGTAGTGTGTAATTAATCCCGGCTAGTCTTTCCTTTTACGGTTTGAAGGAAGATTTGATAAAACCAGTGGGAGCCATCCTGATTAGATAAAATAATAATCAATCTATTCTTGCAAGAGCGCACGCTGAGTGTTTTCTTCTCTCTCTCTCTCCAGGTAGCGACCATATCACGCCTTAATCAAGATAATAATACGGAATATTGGCCGAACCCGCTTGTTATACTGAGCTGGGGAACGTTGGTCCCGCTCCAACTTATAATTGTTATAAGACAGAGCAGGAAATTGGGGATTACCAGAATTCCTGTGCCGCCAAAACGAAGTAAGTGCATGCTGATGCATCATCTTCGGGTGTGTTCATTATATAGAACTGTTTCTCAGTGTCCTTTACGTCCTGGGTATATGATACCAGATCAGGATCCCGCATATGTAATATGTTACATGGGCTACAGACAGGTAAAGAACTGAGAACGGGTGATAAGTTTCATGAGGCAGAAAACGGGGCAAGAGTTGCAGCCAAGTCTGTTGGTCACTGTCACCTTGTATTACCAATACATTGATTCTGAACGAATGTTATTAGATACCGAACCTGATATACAAAATCATATCAGTCTCTTTATCAGTAAAGAAATGATAAAATTTTGTATTGTTGGATAATGTTTTGAACATTTCCTATATCAAAAGTTGATCGGTTCAGGCACGTTATCTAATAGCGTTCATGTTCTAAATCAAACTACAGTTCTTAGTATACAGAACACACACAAGAGGAAGAGTTCAGAAATGAACAGATCCTTCTTGAGGTATTGTAGACTAGGTCATATCAATGCGACCTGACTAGCTGAAGTTACATTTAGATTCATATTTAAATTTGTTTGAATTTACATCTTATGAAACTTGCCAGTCATGTCACAAAGACACAATGACCATAGCTCTGTTTACTGGAAACAGAGAAAGAGTTAGTGAACTCTTGGGATGATACATGTTGATGTATGCAGGTCCTCTGTCTACACTTGCCAAGACCGGTTCTTTGTACTTCATTACATTCTCTGATGATCTTTCGAGATTTAGACCTATGTTCCTATTGAAACACAAGTCCGAACCTTTTGAGATATTCACGGAATATAAGTTAGAAGTAGAGAACCAAAACGGGTATAAGTATTATGTCCTTTGATGAGATCAAGGAGGTGAATACTTAAGCACGAAATTCTTGGACTTTTCTAAAGGAGAATGAGATTCTCTCTCAGCATTACTCCTCCGTATACACCATAGCACGATGGTATATCGGGGCGGAGCAATTGCACCCTATTCGATATGGTGTGCTCTATGATGAGTACTACTGAGTTACCTATTTCCTTTTTGGGAGTTATGCACTTGAGAAGCTGCATACCTATTGAATAGGGTTCAAATCAAATCAGTTGCCTACCATTTCATATGTGATATGATAAGGGAAGAGCCCATATCTTAAGTTGGTTAAGATTTGGGTTGTCCGGGCTATGTCTAAAAGCAAAATCCGGACAAGCTGGAGGCAAGGTCAGTTATGTAGAACTGGAAATGTTCCAGCTATACAAACTGCGGCTGATGATTTGATAGAACCAAAGGATTCAATAGTTACCAACGAACCTCAGCCTCTCCGCCGATCTAGTGAGGTTCCTCACCCGCCTGAGAGATACTTCTGTTATTCTATGACAGTGGGAGCGAGGAATGCATCATGAGATGATAACCCAACTATTTTCGAGCTGGCCATCAGGAATGGGACTCTATAAGAATGGCTGGATGCTTAGCGATCTGAGATGGAATCCATGTACACCAACAAAGTATGGACTTTGGTTGCTATATCTGAAGGTTAAATCCCCATCAGGAGCAAGTATATCTTGAGAAGATTATTTGGTGTAGATGGAAAAGTTGAGACTTTCAAAGCTAGACTTGTTAAAGCTTTTCGTCATCGACCAGGCGTGGATAATGATGAAACCTTTTCAAGTGGCTATGCTTAAGTCCATCCAGATCCTACTTGCCACGGCTACATACTATGACTACGATATCTGGCGGTTGGGTGCCATGACTGCTTTTCTAAATGTTGTTTTAGAAGAGAACGTCTATAAGTACACAGCCAGAGGGCTTCGTAGACAGTGGGAGCAGCGGAAACGTGTACAAGATGCTTTATAGGATAAAGCAGGTATCGCGGAATTGGAACATCTGTTTTGATGTGTTAGTCAAAGAGTTTGACATCATCAAAATGGTAGATGAACCTTGTATAAACAAAAAGGTAGTAGGGAGTATGGTGATGATCCTCGTAGAGTACGTGGATGACATACTCTTGATAGGGAAGGAGTTTCCTATGCTACGCTCGGTCAATCTCCGCTTATCACAATGATTCTCCATATAGGATCAAAGTGATACCTCCTAAATCCTGGGTTTTGGATCTATGAGATAGATCTAATTGGATGTTAGGACTCTCACTAGTTGTAGTGAGATGGTATCAATCGATCCTGAGGAGAATCACTGGAAGGGTTCCAGGGTGATAAGGACGACTAAAAGTCAGTCACAGGCATTGTCTTTACCCTCAGTAAAGGGACGGTATGTTGGAAGAGTTCCAAGCTAGATACCGTGGCATACTAAACGATAAAGGCTCGATACATCGCTACTTAAGATGCTACCAAAGAGGCAGTCTGGATGTATATTTGTTCATGAGATGAACTTAGTTCCTCCCATTGTGTGACAATGGAGTTGTGGCTTATGCCAAGGAACGTCCGTCCCATCAGTGATCCAGACATATTCTAAGGCAGTATCACCTGATCATGGAGATGCTTGATCTCCAAAGGATCGAGGTTAGGAGAGTAGACGCAGAGGACAACACAGCGGATCCACTCACAAAGGCCTTTTCCAAGAGAGAGACTTTTATGGGATGGTTGAGTATGAGATACTACAACCACTGCTATCAGATGGACCTAGTGCACGTGGAAGATTGTTAGTTATATGTATGCCCTAGAGGCCATTACTATATATAGGATGTATATTGTAGTGGGTGCTTGGACATATATAGGGAGGACTTTCTTGCTCGACATGATAGTATGCTATCTGGTTGCTCTTTACCCTAACGTGTATACTGATTGTCTCTCTGATACATGTTGGTAAAGCCCTTAGGATGTGTACTTGACTACCTGGACTATGATGCGGATCATACTAGTGGGGATATGGTAGTCCATAAGTACATCCTTCAAAGTCCCTAGTCGTGGGTATATCGAGACGGGGTATCGATATACCAGAGTAGACTAGCGTATACCTTCTCGACCCATACAGATGGGTGATGGATGATCCCATATCCATTGGTGTTTGACATCGGAGATGATATACGGGTGCTCAGTGGAGACTGGGTACACTGGACGGACTCGCCGAGAACTCCCAGATGGTATTATACCTTACGTCAGATGGCAGTTCTCTGGTGACACTGGTACAGAGTAGTCTGTTGACCCGAGATCGTCATAGAGTCTTGTGTGGTTCCCACTGTGCTTTGATTTCCACCTTACCACGTCCAAGAGGGCGTGCAAAACGGTGGTTTTTGGGTACAGTCCCGAGTCACATGGAGGCAATGAGCGATAGGAGGGGATTCGTCTCTCCTGGTATAGGGGGTTGATGTTGCGCTGTGTTCGATTGGCTATAACCGGAAATCCCTGGCCAGGGTTGCTGAGATTTACTGGTAAGTGTTACCTGTAGTTTCTCGAACTGTTATAGACCTCATATCGACATGACTTATCGAGCTATTGGGGTCTGACGTTTACCACCCCTAGGCAAGATATGCGACATATCAGACGATGAGACCGGACTGTACAGTAAGTGTTACTGGTTGGATTCACAGGAGTATGAGCAGACTTGCTCGTCGATCTTCTGATCGCTCAATACCCGGGTGGCCATTACGTTTAGCAGACCGCTTGCGGCTTGTGGGTGTTTAATAAGATTATCACCTGCTGCCGGCGTATTGACGAGTCTTTAGAGTCCTACACAGAGGTTTCCTGGCTCAAGCGAAACGAAATAGGAGCGCATATGAGATATGTGCGGGACCGAGAATAATGCGTGTATGCGATACCGTATTCTATTCTCGCGATGAACGTATCGATTGGTTGTATGCGATATAACCTAGTTATCGAATCAAGGATTGATTTGATAAGCCGATACATTGAATATTAGTCGGTCATATGCGATATGACCGGATCGTTAAATCAAGTGTTGATTTGATGATTTAATGCATAATTATATATTTGATATATTACTTTGCATTAGCTAGTATTGGTTCACTTTAAAAGGATTTTCTCACTTGATGTACACAAGTTGTATATGTGATATACTTTTGTGCACTTGATTGTATCATGTTTGATGATACATGCTTACTTGAGTTTGTGTAAAGATTAAACCATGGTTATTTAAATGGTTAGGGTTTTGATTTTCATATCTATGTATTTATTTATTTATTTTGGAAAAGATAAAGAGAAAATGGTGGCTTTCTTTGTTTGTAGTTGAAGCTTCATGAAGTTTTGACTAAGTGACCATTTTGTCTCATGCTTAACCCTAACCATTCAAACTAACCATAGTTCATTCTCTACATATAACCATGGTTAGTATATGATAAGTATTAATATTATTTTCTTTTTTAATATAACACTTATCATATTCTTATGATAATTATCTTCTTCTTCTTCTTCTTTAAGAAGAAAACCTTGCTTCCATCAATGGTGATTTGATGAAAAGAGTGAGAAATCCATTTCTAAAGTGAACCCACTTCCTATTTCTTCATCCTCTACCTCTTGCCAAGTAGTATAGGGTGTTTTCTTCACAAGTTTCTTGACTTGGTGAAGTTGGAACTTGATCTAGTGTTGCCTCGACGTAGATCATCTTCGGCATCGAAGTCGACGACCTAGCCCACCCATTTCTCCGATGAAGCCGATCCTAGAGTCCTGGATTCGATTTGGACAGTGGGGGGACGTCATCACGGAGCCATGGAGGTGGAGAACCGGATCTACAAAGGTTGTATTTCCGTTTACCCTTTAGTTAAGTTGTTAACTAGCTTCTCGTTTCGCCTAAAATTCTAGTTAACGATCCGTATTAGGGTTTCTCGGCACTTGTAAAATTAGAAAATGGCATGGTTGATGCCTTATGAAACCTCATTAGTGTGCCCAGGAACCCTACAAGGAATTTGGCTTTATCAAAAATCCAGATGAACCATGCATCTACAGTAGATTTGTAGCAAGAACTGTAGTATTCCTCGTTTTATACATGGATGATATTCTCTTAATAGGAAATGACATTCCTATGCTACAATCTGTCAAGGGGTTCTTGTCACACAGGTTCTCCATGAAAGACCTGGGCGAAGCCTCATACATCCTGGGGATCCGAATCCATCGTGATAGATCCAAGAGGATATTAGGAATTTCACAGTCTAGGTACATCGACACCATACTGAAGAGATTCAGTATGGAAGATTCCAAGCGCGGTAACCTACCGGCTTGTCACGGGATCACCCTCTCTAAAGAGATGTCTCCCAAGACTGATTTGGAGTAGGATCGCATGTCTATTATACCCTACGCTTCTGCGGTAGGCTCTATAATGTATGCGATGTTGTGTACTAGACCGGATGTAGCTTATGCACTGAGTGTGGTAAGCCGGTATCAGTCAAACCCTGGGGAGAAACACTGGATAGCGGTAAAGAACATTCTCAAGTACCTGAGAAGGACTAAGGAGATGTTCTTGGTGTATGGTGGAAAAGACCTCCAGATCGAGGCCTTTGCTGACTCCAGCTTTTAGAGTGACAAGGATGATTCGAAGTCCATGTCGGGTTTTGTCTTTACCCTCAATGGAGGGGCGGTGTGTTGGAAGAGTTCCAAACAGGAAACCGTTGCAGACTCGACGATGGAAGCGGAATACATCGCTGCATCTGATGCCGCAAAGGAAGCTGTCTGGATGAGGAAGTTCTTGAAAGAACTTCAGGTGGTTCCGTCCATTGTTGATCCAATACCTCTGTATTGCGACAACAACGGGGCTATAGCTTTAGCGAAGGAACCCAGGTCCCATCAGAGATCCAGACACATCTTGAGGTGGTATCACCTAATCAGGGAGATCGTGGATCGCCAGGAGATCGAGGTTCGGAGGGTTGCTTCAGAAGATAACACTGCAGATCCATTCACCAAGGCCTTGCCCCAGACTCAGTTTGAGCGGATGATCGAGATGATAGGTCTTCGATACGCCAGTACATGGCTTTAGTGCAAGTGGGAGATTGTTAGTGTATATGCCCTAGAGGCCATTACTGTATCATACTAGTTTGTATATTACTTAATGGAAGCTTGGGATATTCACCTTGTATATACAATCTTGCTCAAAATAGTAGTATGCTACTTGGTTTGTTTCTACTTCAATGTGTACATGTGTTTATTTTATTATATCACCTATATGCATTAGTGGAGCCCTTAGGATCTTTGCTTGATTACCAGCGTTGTGATGGCAGTTACACTAGTGGGGCTGGGTAATCTATAAGCACATCCTTATGTAGGTCCCTAGTCGCAGGACTATCGAGACAGGGCATCGATACTCCGGAGTAGACTAGCGCATGCGCTTCTCATCCCAGTGTAGGAGACGGTCTGTCCCACAGCCGTCAGTACGTTGTACTGGAGATAGTATGCGGGTTCTCGTTGGGTTATGAGTACACTGGACAGGACTCGTCGGGAACTGACCGGTTGGTATTATACCTATCGTCAGTTATCAGTTCCCAGGTGACATGAGTACAGCTTAGTCCGCTGACTTGACACTGTCACTTCGCCTCGAGTGTGTTCCTAATGTACTTTGATTACTACCCTACCACGGCTCAAAGGAGTCGTGCAAACAGGTGGTAGTTGGGTGCAGTCCCGAAGCACTTGGAGGCAATGACGGTTAGACAGGATTCGTCTCTCTCGGTATTGGGGGTTGACATCGCGCTGTGTCTAGGAGAGCCATTACACGAGTAGTCCCTGGCCAGGGCAAGCGGGATATACTGGTAGGCTTCCAGTGTTATCTCAGGGTGTATTGGGCTTTACTCCGACACGACTTGTACCGCTATTAGGGGACTGACGTTTACCGCCCCCCTAGGCCCATCATGCGATGTATTAGACGAACAGACCGGACTGTACGGAGAATGTCACATTCAGGTTCAGTAGGATTTCAGATGGGTTTCGCCTCGTCAGTCTTCTTGTCGGCATCTACCTGGGGACCGTTACGCACAGCTAGTGCCGCTTGCGGTCTGTGGTTAAACCCACTGCCAGCGTAGTGTCGAGTCTTTAGAGTCCCACACAGAAAGTTATTCGCCTTTAGGCAAAAGAGTAGAGGTCGCATGGTTTTGCGACAGGGTTCGGTCACATCCGTGCACTTATGCACGTACAGTGTCCGGGCAGTTAACACTAGCGGGTTTTGGTTTAAGCCAGATCCTAGTGTACCTTTTGGGATTGGTTTTATCCAGTATGCATCCGTGTTCCTCGGAACGCGGATGCGGGTGTGTATGCACAGTTGACGGAGAGACAGAGGCAGAGGATTCTCATTAGGGTTGTTGACCGTTGACCGTTGACTATTGACTTTTTGCTCAACCCTAATGAGAATATGATATGTAATTAACAATTATATTAATTAAGTATTATGCTGACATGGTTGTTGAGGGGTTGACTTTGTTGACTTGTTGACTTTGTTGACGTGTTGACTTTGTTGACCGGTTGACTAGGCTTGACTAGTTGACCATCATGATAACAATGGCTATCGTTTCATGGCAAAGACTTTTGCTTGCTTGCTCTCTTGTGCAAAATGAGTGCATGAAATGATATGGCTATTGTTGCTTAAACCATCACATAATACTTGATTGCTATGATGTGTTATGATGGTTTTGGATTATGAGAGCCAAATGAGAAAAGTCTTCTCTCATTCTATCATTCTCATTCTCTCTCTTGTTCTTGAGCTCTCATCTTCCTCCTCTTGCTCTCCCTCTCTTGAGTCTATGGTTCACTTGTCTCATGTGTTGAGAACCAAGAACCATAGATAAAATCCCAAACAAACTCTTCTCTACTCACTCTAGTTCACAAGGTTTAGCAAACCGAGTGAACTAGTTTCTTCAAAGTTCGAAGAAGGAGCCAAAGGTAGAAGCTTTCAGGTGGATCGATCTTAGGCGCAAAGAGACGACGGGGTGAAGCCGATCCGGACAACCATCGAGGCTTGAAGACGAAGGAGTTCAAGAAAGAAAGGTATAACCCCCTAACCGAGTAGTTAACAACTCCTAGTTAGGTTGTTAGTTAGATGTTTAACAAAGATCCGGTTTTGAGTCCATGTTACCACCTCTAGAAAATTGTTTTTCACCAAATTCCGCATGCCCGAAAGTACCGGGAGAGGTAGCATGGACTTACAAAGGAGACATACCGAGATCAGTTTTATAAGCAGTACGAAATGCCCAAAGAGCATCCGTCAATTTGGTTGGCCAATCTTTCCGGTTTTTAGAAACAATTTTCTCCAAAATTTGTTTGATCTGTCTGTTCGAAACCTCAGCTTGCCCGCTCGTTTGGGGATGATAGGGTGTCGAAAGTTTGTGGTTGATTGCATATTTCCGCATCAAAGTATCGAAAGATCGATTACAGAAATGCATCCCATTATCGCTAATGATAGCAGGAGGGTGTCCAAATCACGAAAAGATATTTTCTTTAAGGAACTTATTGACAACCTTGTTGTCATTAGTGCGACAAGGAATAGCTTCCACCAATTTCGAGACGTAATCAACCGCAAGAAATATGTACAAATTCCCAAAAGAGTTGGGAAAAGGACCCATAAAATCAATACCCCAAACGTCGAAAATTTCAACCACCAAGATCGGTTGAAGTGGCATCTCATTTCTCCGAAAAATCCTACCAGTGTGTTGATACTGTGGACGGATTTTGCAATGATCAAATGCATATTTGAATATTTTCGGCCAATAAAAACCACATTGCAAAACCTTCTCCGCCGTCTTTCCTGGACCAAAGTGACCACCGCATGCCTGATCATGACAGAAAGACAGAACGCACTTGAATTCATCATTAGGGACATATCTATGGATGATTTGGTCAGGACAATATTTAAACAAATAGGGTTCATCCTGTAAGTGCACGGCGGCGCCCCAGCCGTCAAACCGAGGCCAAAATGCGGAAACGATAATTTACTTTAACTTTTGAACCGGCACCACCGCACACAAAAATCCTGGATCGGGCCATTAATCTAATCCTAGCTAACTAGAGAAGGGGTAGAGAGATATACCGAGCGATCCGTGTCCTTCGGTCTTCTCGTCGTCATCCCGATCTTCCCGCGAAATCTCCGGTCTTCGCCTCCTCGCCGGAAGTGCACCACGTTGCCGGCTTCTTTTACAGGCTCCCACCTCTGGACCGAGGAAACTCGGGCACGAAGTTGGCGAGCCGACATGCCCAAGAATTGCTGTAGAATGTAGTGTAGAACTATGTGTCTCATGGGGCTGAAGTTGCCTTTTTGGTGGAGGAATGATATGTATACTTTTTGAGGAGAACAAAGAGATTTTGTGGGCATGGAGAGAACAAAAATTGCCTCACAAAATTCTTTGACAGCCCCCCTCTCTTTGGCCGGCCATATGCATGAGGAATGAGAGAATGGAGTGAATTAGAATCAAAAAGAAGTGAGCCACAACATAATGCAAGAGAGAGAAAGGGTGATGATAATAAGCAATGATCACAAGCAAATCCAACACTCCATCAGCCATCATCACACCTAAAGTCAAGCAATCATGAAGTCATGGAGTCAAATGATGGTGCAACCATCATGAAGCAACAATATGCAAAGACCACCCTCCACAATGCTAATTTGCACAATTGCAAATAAGCCCTCCTCCACCAATTTTCAGCCAATGAAAGATACAAAGAAAAATGCCCAAAACGGAAAATAAACTGGCAACTTCATAAAACTGATCCCGTAATAAATTACAGGAAAACCCCGCTACTGTATATACATACCCGCATTTGTATTCCGACCGAATACAAATGCAATGAGACAAATCTACACTGTACAATACTAGGATCCGGCTTAAACCAAAGCCCGCTAATATTATCCCTCCGATCATGATTCGCGCAATACCGCACATATCTGATCAAACCCTGCCATATCTCCATACGGTCTCTACAGCGTTTCGCCCGAAACTTGAGTAACTGTGTGTGGGGGATTCTAAAGACTCGTCAATACTATGGCTGTAGATTTAACCAGAGGTATTAGCCATACGTAACGGGCTAACAGGTATTGACCAAAAGGGACGTCGATGAGCGAACTCATCCTGACACCCTACTGAGCCTGTCAGTGATAATATCCGTACAGTCCGGTACGTTCGTCTATGAGCATCGCATGGCGGGCCTAGGGGGTTGGTAAAAGTCAGACCTCCAAAAGCGGTACAAGTCGTGTCGGAGTGTAGCCCAGAACACCATGAGATACTACTGGAATACCTACCAATAAACTCCTGCCTTGGCCAAGGACTTCGTGTAAGGGCTTTCCTAGACACAGCGCGACCTCACCCCCAATACCGGGAGAGACGAACCCCTGTAGATCAGCTCACTGCCTCCATGTGGCTCGAGACTGTACCCAACTAAAACCTGTTTGCACGTCTCCTTTGAGCGTGGTAGGGTAGTAATCAAAGCACAGTGGGAACTCACACGAGACAAATGACGATCTCAGGTCAATGAACTAACCTGTACACATGTCACCAAGGAACTGCTATCTGACGTCAGGTATAAGACCAACTAGCATGTTCCCGGCGAGTCCTGTCCGGTGTACTCATAACCCAATGAGCACCTGTATACATCTTAGGTGAACCAACTGTAGGGATCCTAGGCACACTCAAGAGGTTCCACTAGGCATCAACCATGCCAAATTCAAAAATTTATGTGCCGAGAAACCCTATGCTAGATCGTTAACTAGAGGATAGGCGAAACTACAAGCAAGTTAACAACTTAACTATGAGGGAAAGGGACTACAACCTTTGTAGATCCGGTCCTCCATTTCCTTAGCTCCGTGATGACTTCCCTCCGCTGCGATCAACCGGATCCTAGACTCTAGCGATGGTTTCGTCGGAGAAATAAGCGGGCTAAGTCGTAGACTTCGGTGCCGAAGATGATCTACGTCAAGGCGACTCAAACTCAAGCTCCGTCTTCATTAGGTCATGAAACTTGTGAAGATAACACACTCTACTACATGGCAAGTGGTAGAGGATGAAGAAATAGGAAGTGGGTTCACTTGGGATTTGGATTTCTCACTAGGATTCATCACTTGGAATTTTTCTAGCAAGGTTTTCTTCTCTTCATGAAGAAGAAGAAGAAGAAAGAAAAGAATGAATGAATAATCTCAAAATAGAAAATCAAGTGATGCTTATCATTTAGCAACCATGGGCGAAGTAACTAATGTAGAGAATAAACTAAGGTTTTGGTGAAATGGTTAGGTTAAGGAATAAAAACAAAATGGTTACTTTTTCAAAGATGCATGAAGCATCATGAAGCTTCTAGCAAAGGAACAAAAGCAACCATTTAGTTTTTTAACCAAAATAAATAAAGTAAATGAAACCCTAACCATTAACCTAAACATGGTTTAAAGCATACACACACCCAAGTTTGCATGTACCATCAAACATGATACAAACTAGTGCACAAACATATATCATATATACAATGTGCACAATCAAGTGGAAAAAAAACAATCTTAAGTGAACCAATACTAGGTAATGTAAAGTAATATATCAAATATATAATTATATATTAAATCATTAAATCAACACTTGATTTAATGATCCGGTCATACTGCATATAACCGACTAACATCAAGTGTATCAATATATCGAATCAACATTTGATTCGGTAACCCGGCTATATCCTATATAACCGTCCGATGATACAAATCGCGAGAATAGAATTCAGTATCACATACTGGTATTATTCTCGGTCCCGCACATATCTCATATGCGCTCCTATTTCGTTTCGCTTGAGCCAGGAGACCTCTGTGTAGGACTCTAAAGACTCGTCAATACGCCGGCAGTAGGTGATGATCATATCAAACACCCACAAGCCGCAAGCGGTCTGCTAAACGTAACGGCCACCCGGGTATTGAGCGATCAGAAGATCAACGAGCAAGCCCACTCACACTCCTGTGAATCCAACCAGTGACACTTACCGTACAGTCCGGTCTGTTCGTCTGATATGTCGCATATCTCGCCTAGGGGTGGTAAACGTCAGACCCCAGTAGCTTGATAAGTCATGCCGATGTAAGGTCCATAACAAGCGTGAAACTACTGATAACTCTTACCAGTATATCACTGCAACCCTGGCCAAGGATTTCCAGTTATGGCCAGTCGAGCATAGCGCAACATCAACCCCCAATACCGGGTGAGACGAATCCCCTCCTATCGCTCATTGCCTCCATGTGAATCGGGACTGTACCCAAAAACCACCTATTTGCATTACTCAGTAGAGCCGTGGTAGGATGGAAATCAAAACACAGTGGGAGACACACAAGACTCTATGACGATCTCGGGTCAACAGACTAAGCTGTACCAGTGTCACCAGAGAACTGCCATTTGACGTGAGGTATAATACCATCTGGGAGTTCTCGGCGAGTCCTTTCAGTGTACCCAGTCTCCACTAAGCACCTGCATACCATCTCTGATGTCAAAGAACAATGGATATGGGATCATCCATCGCCCATCACATGGGTCGAGAAGATATACGCTAGTCTACTCTGGAATATCGATGCCCTGTCTCGATATTCCCACGACTAGGAACATTGAAGGATGTACTCATGGACTACCCAGGCCCCACTAGTTTGATCTACATCATAGTCCTGCAAGTCGAGTACACCTCCTAAGGGCTTTATCAACATGTAACAGAGAGACAGAAAGTATACATGTTAAGATAAAGAGCAACCAGATAGCACACTATCATGTCGAGCAAGAAAGTCATACCTATATATATCCCAGCATCCACTACAATATACATCCTGTGTACAGTAATGGCCTCTAGGGCATACATATAACTAACAATCTCCCACTTGCACTAGGGCCATCTGTAGCAGTGGTTGCAGTATCTAATACTCAACCATCCCTTAAAAAGTCTCTCTCTGGGAAAAAGCCTTTGTGAGTGGATCCGCCGTGTTATCCTCTGAGTCTGCTCTCCTAACCTCGATCACCCTGGAGATCAACTATCTCCATGATCAGGTGATGCTGCCTCAGAATATGTTGAAAGGTTAGCTTAGCACCTCATGAAGAGTTTGGAAGCATCACATGAACCAAAGGTGGAGTCTTTAGGGTGCTAAGTTAACAAACATCGGATCGTTCCAAGAAAATTAGGGTTTCTAAAATTTTCACATCAACATATGAAATAATAGATGGGGTTTAGAGAGTACAACCTTTGTAGCTCCCTACGCTAGACTCCTCGGCTACTTGGGGTTTGAAAAAGCTCCGCTTGAACTCCTCGATGTCACCGATGATCCACCTGGAGTCCGCTTTGTCCAAGCTTGCAACTTTATCCGATCAAGTGAACGAAATCAAGCCAACACTCCAAACAAGTGGGCTAGACTTGTGTAGAATGGTGTTGTGCTTCTCTTTCTCACTTCAAAATCTAATCTTGATAAGTATATTGCTCACTACAAAGAACTAGAGAGCAAAATGAGAGAGGAAGAAGAAGATGATGGCAATGTCTTTTTCAAGAGTGAAAAGGATAACTCTTGTATATGAAAAATGAAAATATATGTTTATATATTTTCATGTTCTCATCTCAAACTATGGTTTAAACAATGAATATATAATTGAACTTGAGTTAAAACACAAAAGGAAAGATTACCTTAGGTTAAAAGGTGGGTGAGGATAGTTAGGTCAAAAGAAGAGTGTAGAAACAAATGAATCATAACCATTCCCTATTTTTTTCCTTTTTGTTTTAAAACAAATACAATAAAATCCATATTTAAAACCATGGTGTGGGTCTTATATTGCCACCATTTCCTTGTATAATCAACCATGATAGAATGATGTATGTATGCATGTGTGCATGCACATCCATATGTGCATGAAACAATAAGAAATGCATACATGCATCCATACATCCATAGAAAACAAGAAAGGATTTCTAGTGAGAATCTAATGGTTAAATGATAAATCAACACTTGATTTATCAATCCGGCCATATCACATATGACCCTAACCAAAAGCAAGCCGCCCGATCAATATACGGTATCCTATACGCGTATTTTAATCAGGTCCATGCGCATATCGCATACGCGCACCACAACGTTTCGCCTGGACTAGGAAACTCCATTGTGGGACTCTGAGACTCGTCAATACGCCGGCAGTGGGTGATGATCATATCAAGCACCCCCAAGCCGCAAGCGGTCAGCTAAACGTAGCGGCCACCCGGGTATTGAGCGATCAGAAGAGAACAAGCGAACCTGCTACAACTCCCATCGAGCCAATCAGCGACACTACCATGCAGTCCGGTCTCCTCGTCTTATATATCGCATATCAAGTCTAGGGGTGGTAAACGTCATACCCCAATAACCGATAAGTCATGCCGATGTGAGGCTCATAACGGATCGAGAAACTACTGGTAACACTTACCAGCAAATCTCTGAATCAGCCCTGGCCAAGGACTTCCCTGTTACGGCCAATCGAGCACAGCGCAACATCAACCCCCAATACCGGGAGAGACGAAACCCCTTCTATCGATCATTGCCTCCATGTAACTCGGGACTGTACCCAAAAACCACCGTTTTGCACGCCCTCATGGACGTGGTAAGGTGAAAATCAAAGCACAGTGGGAATCACACAAGACTCTATGACGATCTCGGGTCTACAGACTAACCTGTATAAGTGTCACCTGAGAACTGCCATCTGACGTAAGGTATAATACCATCTGGGAGTTCTCGGCGAGTCCGTCCAGTGTACCCAGTCTCCACTGAGCACCCGTATACCATCTCTAATGTCAAACACCAATGGATATAGGATCATCCATCGCCCATCTCATGGGTCGAGAAGTGTATACGCTAGTCTACTCTGGTATATCGATTCTCTGTCCCGATACACCCACGACTAGGGACCTTGAAGGATGTACTTATGGACTACCATGTCCCCACTAGTATGATCCTCATCATAGTCCAGGTAGTCAAGTACACATCCTAAGGGCTTTACCAACATGTAACCATAAGACAGTATAAATGTTAGTTATATGTGTAAGTGCACGGCGGCGCCCCGGCCGTCAATCCGACGCCGGAATGCGGAAACGGTGATAAACTTAAATTTTGCGGACTTTGCAAACCGGCACCACCGCGCACTAAACTCCGGATCGTAACCATTAACAAGTCTACGCTACAATAAGAAAGGGAAGAGATGTATACCGACGATCCAAGTCCTCCGGTCTTCATCTCCACTCCGATCTCCTCGCGGGATCTCCGTCCGTCTCCTCCTCGTCGGAAAGGGCACCACATCGCCTGTAGCTTTTACGGGCTCCCACCTC
This sequence comes from Agapanthus africanus, assembly GCA_030015575.1. Classification (NCBI taxonomy): domain Eukaryota; kingdom Viridiplantae; phylum Streptophyta; class Magnoliopsida; order Asparagales; family Amaryllidaceae; genus Agapanthus; species Agapanthus africanus. The sequence continues at coordinate 359,176,609 of CM057337.1, read as the reverse complement.
AATACCGAGGCAACTCGGGCGCGAAGCTGGCGAATCGACGCGTCCAAGATTTGCTGTAGAATGTGTAGTGTAGAATCATAGTCTCTTTTGGGGTGGTGAAGTTGCCATGGAGGGAGAAGGAAATCATGAACTTTGGAGAGGGTTTTGGTGGCATGATAAAAATGAGATGATTGATAAATTTCCAACACCAAAACAAATGAACCATCCTCATCTCAAGAAGTGGCCGGCCAAAACACATATAGGAAAAATGGTGGAGCAAAGAACAAGGGAGGTGAGTGTAGGATCATAAAAATGGTGACCACACCCAAGGTCAATGAAACATACACCATACCTCATTTCCAATCACACCATACTCACACTTTATCACAATAAATGCAAAAGCATGGTGAAAAGATAATGAAAGCTATCATATCATAACAATATGCAAAGAAACCCCTTCCACAAAGATTATTTGCACAATTGCAAATAACCCCCTCCATCGGAAAAGTCCGGCCGGGAAAGAACAAAGGAAAACCGGCCGGAACGGAATGCAAACTGGCAACTCCAGAAAACTGGTCCCGTAATAAATTACAGGAAAACCCCGACACTGTGCATACACACCCGCATCTGTATTCCGTCCGGATACAAATGCAAAGAGACAAAATCTACACTGTACTAAACTAGGACCGGCTTAAACCAAAGCCGGCTAGTAATATCCGTTCGATCCTGATCCGTGCAATACCGCACGTATCTGATCGAACCCTGCCATATAAATCCATACGGCCACTAGTACAAAACTGTCCGATCCTGATCCGTGCAATACCGCACGTATCTGATCGGACCCTGCCATATCTCCATACGGCCTCTACAGCGTTTCGCCCGAAACTTGAGTAACTGAAAGTGTGGTGGACTCTAAAGACTCGTCAATACTATGGCTGTGGATTTAACCACTAGCACGTCAGAGGTATAAGCCAATACGTGACGGGCCACCAGCTATTGACCAAAAGGGACGTCGATGAGCGAACTCATCCTGACACCCTACTGAGCCTGTCAGTGACAATATCCGTGCAGTCCGGTCCGTTCGTCTATGAGTATCGCATGGCGGGCCTAGGGGGTTGGTAAAAGTCAGACCCCCAAAAGCGGTACAAGTCGTGTCGGAGTGTAGCCCAGAACACCCTGAGATACTACTGGAATACCTACCAGTAAATCTCCTTGCCTTGGCCAAGGACTTTGTGTAATGGCTCTCCTAGACACAGCACGACCTCACCCCCAATACCGGGAGAGACGAACCCCTGAAGATACGCTCACTGCCTCCATGTGGCTCGGGACTGTACCCAACTAAAACCTGTTTGCACGACTCCTTTGAGCCGTGGTAGGGTAGTAATCAAAGTACAGTGGGAACTCACACGAGACAAATGACGATCCCCAGGTCGATGAACTAACCTGCACACATGTCACCAGGGAACTGCCATCTGACGTCTGGTATATGACCAACTAGCATGTTCCCGGCGAGTCCTGTCCAGTGTACTCATAACCCAATGAGCACATGTATACATCTTAGGAGATCCAACTGACACCAGTGGCTTGTGAGACCGGCCACCGCCCCTCGTCGGGGTCTCGACTGTATACACTAGTCTACTAATGGAGTATCGATGCCCGATCTCGAAACTCCCACGACTAGGGACCTTTTAAGGATATGCTTGTAGACCCCCAGCTCCCACTTATATGATCGCCCTCATACTGCTGGTGGTCAAGCAAGAATCCTAGGGGCTCTATCAACGTGTAATAGCGACGTGTCATGTCACCTAAAGCAGTACACGATGATAAAGGTAAACCAGATAGCATACTATCATCTCGAGTAAGACTGTCCTATCGGGATAGGTCCTCCCTCAATCATTACAATCACGTACCTGTGACCTAATAATTGACTCTGAGGGCACTATCTCCAACAATCTCCCACTTGCACTCAAGGCTAATTATTGCGATGTCGCATACTCACAGCCCGTGTGATACCGAACATCCAACTCCTCTACTAGTCAGTCTCACAAAGCTCGTTTGCGGAACTATTGCGTTCGAGGAATAGCCTCAGTGAGTGGATCCGCTTAGTTGTTTCTTTCTATGTCTCTCTATATCTCAAGTTCGCGGAGAAAGCCATCTCCCGAAATGAGCAATACCTGTCTTAGAATGTGTCTGGATGTCTGATGGGACATAGCTCATAAATGAACTCCAAATCCAAACTTCTTAGACTGTATCGTCAACTGAACTTAATCAGTATCCTGCGCGCCATGCCTCCCTCAGTATTGCCTTGGACCACCTGTCCAAAATACTGCCCCTCATCAGAAGGAAAACTATAACTCTGACAACCTCCTTGTCGTCCATGTCACCTTGGAAGCCTGGAATGATAACTGTCTCCTAAATGAGGCTGTCGTTATCATATCCCTAGAACACCCACTTATGTTCTAAAACTTGCTTCCGACTGTTTCTCTAGGATTGGATTAATGTCAACTTATTGCATCTAGTGCAAGAACAACATCTGGTGTGGTACTTGACATCTTACGATTGACTCAATTGCCTGAGCAAGTGATCTGTCAATCATGCGCGTCCCTCTCCCCTTTAGTCTGTAAGACACCTTTGGAGAGGGTGACTCCATTACCTGCAGGTACACTACCGTGCCAGGAGTCGTCCATCCTAAATACTCTTAGAATGCTGTCAAGTACCCTGATTGGGAAACCACCCAAATCTAGATCTAAAACCATAGATCTAGTAACCAGTATGTCTGATATAAAATCCATGTCCTTTGTGGAGAAACCACTGTGTGACGACCAAAGTATAACCGATCGTAGTGTAGGAGTTTCCTTTCCTACTCTGTGTATATCATCCAAATGCCAGGATATCACACCCTACTACCTTCTCAACAGATCCATCCCCTATTCTGATGAAGTCAAACCCATGACTGTCACGTCAGAAATAGATGATCTATCTCCGCTACGTCTGCTTTAGTCTATAAATAGACATAAACAACCTGTCCACCAATGCTTCCGCTGCTCCCACTGACTACGACAACCCTCTGGCAGAGTCATATATACGTACACTTCTAAAACTGGTTTAGAACGACGCTATACTCATCCTCCCGCCGGGTCTCGTAACCTGGAACAACAGCAATGGCAATTGTGGGAAAACAAGAACTTCCCTGTCACCGTCCTTGAGGCTACCGGAGTACCTCTCGGGTGCCTGAAGTTACCCACCTTATCTGCGGAGTGGCCAATGGAATGTCAATCCAGATTGAATCTTTAGGTTCCTTATCAAATCTTCAGTAATCGTTTGTGGTTCTGGAATCACTTCCAGTTCTACCATACTCCCACTACTGTTTTCTGAAAAAAAATCCATTTTTAATAAAACTGTGGCGAGTCTAGAACAATATCGCTATTGTTCATCCAGATGGTAGAAAGTCAACCCTCGTCATAGCCTGGGTCAACCCACAAGCAGCCATTACAGAAACGTGCCTTGAGTTGTCCAGTGTCTGGTTTTAATCATAAACCGGACAACTCCCCGTACCTTAACATTGTTAAGATATGAACTGTTCTATATCCAATATAGAAACAGAGGCACTGATTTAATTGAACCAGATTCAAATCATGCAGCTGTCCCCAGCGCATGTCAACTAAATGGAAGGAGGCCGATCAGCGTTACTCAACTTAGGAATACTTCCAATTATGAGTAACCTGAAAGAGAAGCAAGATCTCTTTATTATTACTATCAACTGAATACCATACACAAGTATCTACATCTTCGATCTCTTTGAAGAATCCCGATACTTGCTATACCTGGTTCTCTACTCTATTCAAATACCTATAACTCCTCAAAACTTAGACCCTGTGTTTCTACGAAACACATGTCTAAGAACTAGAGAAGTTAAAAGTAAACAGAATATAGTACGAGGACCAACCCCTCTGTCCTGATGGACCCTGGACAACATACAATACTCTGTATAAGTCCCTTGAGTCTGATAACTCATTCACTGTGTGTCGTAGGTTGAAAACTGTACTTATGGTTAAGAAGAATTACACCGATGTTTAATGCTCCTTACCTAACCATCCACTGATATAGGTAAATGTCGTAGACATAATTTCAGAAAGGTATATCTAACTCTATGAAAATAGACGTACAGATATATCAATTTGAAATTGGTGCATAACAGCGGATATTCAAAACCAGATATTTGCCGACCGGCAAACAGCCTAGGTGATTTCCTCAAATATCACCGATTACAACGAATCCCGATATAATGAGGATGATCACCCAATTCCCAATAACTTACTCCCACTCATCATCTGTAAAACCATAAAGATGTGAGAATCGTACCTGGTAAATACATACCCTGGAGTAAGTATCTAATCGGGAAATCAGTTTTTCTTTAACATTACACAGTGAAACTGAAACATTGAAATGTTCCGATGGGGTATTTTGGTATTCCTAGTAATGCCTCTTCCAGATTCACGACTGTAACCGTATAGTTCTTTGCCACCTCTCCAAATCCCTTCATATGTCTTTAGTCTTTGCCTTCTGCACACCCCTTAGGCCAAATGGTTTTCTTCCTTCCCTACCGTTCGGCACCAGCCTATGGTTTGGAAGAAGACTATCCAATAAGAATAATGGGTGTACTGTCCCAATCCTAGGAACACTCGCAACACGAGAGAAGGTGAAGATAAAAGACACCTGAATGTACTTTATTCCTATTTCTCCTGAACCAGAATCCATCCCCGAACTGGAACAAGTTCCATTCGAGTTCGTATATAACCATACGATGGAGTATCCAAATAAACTGTGGATCTTCGTAGTGATACGGAGTGTCCTGGAGAAATACAAAGGTGATGTGGGAGTGGTAACGAAATATTTGGTTTGGTCGTGAATATCTGTTGCAATTTACTTTGCCCTCTTACTAATCCCTTGCTTTGTCTAAACTTAATACCTTCTGCACACCATCGTTATGCTAATTGGTTTTCTTCATTCCCTACCGGTCGGCACCAGCCTAAGGTTTGGAAGAAGACAATCCAATTTGCGTAATAGGTGTACTACCCCTAAACCAAGGAGTACTCGTAACCTGAGAGAGGGTAAAAGGAAAAGACAACTGAATAATCCTATCCGTTTTCTCCAGAACCGGAAACCATCCTCGAATTCCTTCGAGTTCGTATCTAACCATACGATGGTTTTGTCCAATGGAAGTGGACGTTCGTAGTAATACGGGGTGTCCTGGAGAAAAGGGTAAAAGTAGGAGTGGCAATGAGGTCTGCAACTCTGACAATCCAAAAGCCAGTGTTAAGAAGGTTCGGTCAACTTGGTCACTGAGTCATAGTCTAGGGTCGGGTCAATGGTCGCTGCCAAGAGAGAGAGAAAAGAAACACTCAGCGTGCACTCTAACCTAGATCAGAATGGTTACCAATTTATCTAATCTGGAATCCTCCCACTGTACCTCAAATTCTCCTCCAAACCTGAAAGAAGAATTAGTCGGGGTCACCCGAGGAGTAAACTAACTCATCAGTGGGAATCGGGATCCAACTCTCATCGCATGACAACGTGACGAAATCCGCTCACGGTGTCACACTCCAGAAGGTATGCGCATATCTGGCAAGTTTCAGTTCTTTTGAAACTCCCGATGTGATTTCTGCCCCATGCTCTTATGACCTTGACTTTGGCCAACATATCATAAGTCACATGTCAAGTTCTGCCCGTCATTCTCCAGGTTAATTTGAATCCACCCGTACGTACCCTTGACTTTGGCCAAAATGGCAGCACGACTGTCCCAAACCAACGCATCTATCTATGCTGCATATGAATACCCCAATAGCTACCAATCACTGTGCCTTGACTTTGGCCAACATACACAGCTTGAATACTATTGACCACCCATATGAAACGACGGAGGGCTACGAATGGTTTCTGGCGAAAACCTTTAACGTAATGAACTTGATATCGTCGAAGGAACGGATAGCTTTTTTTAAAAAATATAGTGACGAAAACCGTTGCTAAAGAGGTCACTCCCTGTGAAGGGATCTCGGCTCTTTCCCCGTAGAATGAGGTGCAGGATATTCCAAATGAATACCACGGTGCAAAGCAAAAGTAATCGGCTATAGTGAAGTTAATGCCCTGACGCAAACTTCTGTCCAAGGGGTCACTCCCGGTGAAGGGATCTCGGCCCTTGCCTCGTCGACTGAGGAGCAGGATATTCTAAATGAATACCACGATGCAAAACAAAAGAGAACGTCCTTGCAATAACAGCTTTTAGAAAAGTGTTCCAACAACATCAGATTAGGTTTGTTTTTAACTTGCATTGATCCGAATCAACGCAGTCCCATCAATTGATCACACCAAAAAGAACGAAAATATACTGATGTACGTATATGCCATCCGCATTCGCCACTGGGTCCCGTCATTACCCGTTAGGTTAGCTTACTAACGACAGAGCGGGGACTGGACTAGCGCGGATGCAAAACATATACAACATCTACTAATATATATACCAATATATTATATTTCGCTCAAGGCGTGAATAAAATGCAACATCACAGAGAATGAACAGCATCACAGAAACAATACAGATATCTGGGATCCCCGGGTTTCACAGAGCCACTACTGAAACCCGACGTTCCCCTGGTCGTGTGGATAGCCTGTGCAATGAAATCCTAGACCCCTACGGGCGCGGCAAGTTACCCGCCAAAACCTGAAGCGAGGCAGCCCCCTTCAGCACCGTGAATGGACCACCCAGCACTTCACGGAATCCGGTAACTTGGGCACCCCTCCTGGGTCAACCTGTACCCCCTACGAGTGCGGCGAATAGCCCGTCAATCCTGGAGTGAAGCCCCCTCCGTCCCAATGCCATGAGATGCGGGCTTGTTGCCTTCAAGAACCCGGCTATCCGTGCACCCCTCCGCGGGGCAATCCTAGTACAGAAAGTAAAATATACATACAACGGGTACATCGACCGCAACCAGGTCGTGCCCCAAAATAATAATACAATCAGGCAGTGACGGCAGTCCACATGTCGGACGCTCGCCCCGCAATATCAAATGTACATAATACAACAAAACAGTACTAGCATTGCATCCAGGCTATCCCCCACGACCGATCCGCAACATCACAGCAAATACATAGAACATCAACGTGAAAGTCACGTTCGCAAATCCGTCTAACCGGGCTATAGCAGTTAGACCGGATTTACCGATCGAGTGACATTCACGGTCGCAGATATAATGTAAATACTGTGAAAAATGTGTTTAAAAAATTTCCGATCGATCAAACAATTAACAAGTGGGCCCCAAAGAAAACTGTAGCACTCACAGAAATAATTGGCCCAACTTTAATATTCCAGAAAGCCCATTTTCAACTCAGGAACATTCTGCAAACTTTTGGGATCATGAACAGTGAAACTTGCCGCGGAAGCGCGGCCAAAGTAGGGTTTCGGCCGCCCTTCCGCGGTGGTATAGTGGGTTCATCATACCAAATTTTTACAGTATGCTTAGAATTCCATTCACATCACTCTGAGACAACCTGAAAAATTTTTGGACTCAAAAAAAATTCGACAGAAACTGATGTGGGAAAAATACGGGTTTTTGGACTTTTTGACCGATCGGAAATGCAAACACATTACACAAAGCTAGACTAAGTTAATGGGGAGTCTCTGATACCACTGTAAGTGCACGGCGGCGCCCCGGCCGTCAATCCGACGCCGGAATGCGGAAACGGTGATAAACTTAAATTTTGCGGACTTTGCAAACCGGCACCACCGCGCACTAAACTCCGGATCGTAACCATTAACAAGTCTACGCTACAATAAGAAAGGGAAGAGATGTATACCGACGATCCAAGTCCTCCGGTCTTCATCTCCACTCCGATCTCCTCGCGGGATCTCCGTCCGTCTCCTCCTCGTCGGAAAGGGCACCACATCGCCTGTAGCTTTTACGGGCTCCCACCTCAATACCGAGGCAACTCGGGCGCGAAGCTGGCGAATCGACGCGTCCAAGATTTGCTGTAGAATGTGTAGTGTAGAATCATAGTCTCTTTTGGGGTGGTGAAGTTGCCATGGAGGGAGAAGGAAATCATGAACTTTGGAGAGGGTTTTGGTGGCATGATAAAAATGAGATGATTGATAAATTTCCAACACCAAAACAAATGAACCATCCTCATCTCAAGAAGTGGCCGGCCAAAACACATATAGGAAAAATGGTGGAGCAAAGAACAAGGGAGGTGAGTGTAGGATCATAAAAATGGTGACCACACCCAAGGTCAATGAAACATACACCATACCTCATTTCCAATCACACCATACTCACACTTTATCACAATAAATGCAAAAGCATGGTGAAAAGATAATGAAAGCTATCATATCATAACAATATGCAAAGAAACCCCTTCCACAAAGATTATTTGCACAATTGCAAATAACCCCCTCCATCGGAAAAGTCCGGCCGGGAAAGAACAAAGGAAAACCGGCCGGAACGGAATGCAAACTGGCAACTCCAGAAAACTGGTCCCGTAATAAATTACAGGAAAACCCCGACACTGTGCATACACACCCGCATCTGTATTCCGTCCGGATACAAATGCAAAGAGACAAAATCTACACTGTACTAAACTAGGACCGGCTTAAACCAAAGCCGGCTAGTAATATCCGTTCGATCCTGATCCGTGCAATACCGCACGTATCTGATCGAACCCTGCCATATAAATCCATACGGCCACTAGTACAAAACTGTCCGATCCTGATCCGTGCAATACCGCACGTATCTGATCGGACCCTGCCATATCTCCATACGGCCTCTACAGCGTTTCGCCCGAAACTTGAGTAACTGAAAGTGTGGTGGACTCTAAAGACTCGTCAATACTATGGCTGTGGATTTAACCACTAGCACGTCAGAGGTATAAGCCAATACGTGACGGGCCACCAGCTATTGACCAAAAGGGACGTCGATGAGCGAACTCATCCTGACACCTTACTGAGCCTGTCAGTGACAATATCCGTGCAGTCCGGTCCGTTCGTCTATGAGTATCGCATGGCGGGCCTAGGGGGTTGGTAAAAGTCAGACCCCCAAAAGCGGTACAAGTCGTGTCGGAGTGTAGCCCAGAACACCCTGAGATACTACTGGAATACCTACCAGTAAATCTCCTTGCCTTGGCCAAGGACTTTGTGTAATGGCTCTCCTAGACACAGCACGACCTCACCCCCAATACCGGGAGAGACGAACCCCTGAAGATACGCTCACTGCCTCCATGTGGCTCGGGACTGTACCCAACTAAAACCTGTTTGCACGACTCCTTTGAGCCGTGGTAGGGTAGTAATCAAAGTACAGTGGGAACTCACACGAGACAAATGACGATCCCCAGGTCGATGAACTAACCTGCACACATGTCACCAGGGAACTGCCATCTGACGTCTGGTATATGACCAACTAGCATGTTCCCGGCGAGTCCTGTCCAGTGTACTCATAACCCAATGAGCACCTGTATACATCTTAGGTGATCCAACTGACACCAGTGGCTTGTGAGACCGGCCACCGCCCCTCGTCGGGGTCTCGACTGTATACACTAGTCTACTAATGGAGTATCGATGCCCGATCTCGAAACTCCCACGACTAGGGACCTTTTAAGGATATGCTTGTAGACCCCCAGCTCCCACTTATATGATCGCCCTCATACTGCTGGTGGTCAAGCAAGAATCCTAGGGGCTCTATCAACGTGTAATAGCGACGTGTCATGTCACCTAAAGCAGTACACGATGATAAAGGTAAACCAGATAGCATACTATCATCTCGAGTAAGACTGTCCTATCGGGATAGGTCCTCCCTCAATCATTACAATCACGTACCTGTGACCTAATAATTGACTCTGAGGGCACTATCTCCAACAATATGTATGCCCTAGAGGCCATTACTGTACATTGGATGTATATTGTAGTGGATGCTGGGACATATATAGATAGGACTTTCTTGCTCGACATAATAGTACGCTATCTGGTTGCTCTTTATCTTAACATGTATACTTTCTGTCTCTCTGATTACATGTTGATAAAGCCCTTAGGATGTATACTCGACTTCCAGGACTATGATGCAGATCATACTAGTGGGGCCTGGGTAGTCCATGGGTACATCCTTGAAATGTTCCTAGTCGAGGGAATATCGAGACGGGGCATCAATATTCCAGAGTAGACTAGCGTATATCTTCTCGACCCATGCGATGGACGATGGATGATCCTATATCCATTGGTGTTTGACATCGGAGATGGTATGCGGGTGCTCAGTGGAGACTGGGTACACTGAACGGACTCGCCGAGAACTCCCAGATGGTATTATACCTCACGTCAGATGACAGTTCTCTGGTGACACTGGTACAGCTTAGTTTGTTGACCCGAGATCGTCATAGAGTCTTGTATGTCTCCCACTGTGCTTTGATTTCCACCCTACCACGGCTCTACTGAGTTGTGCAAACAAGTGGTTTTTGGGTACAGTCCCGATTCACATGGAGGCAATGAGCGATAGGAGGGGATTCGTCTCTCCCGGTATTGGGGGTTGATGTTGCGCAATGCTCGACTGGCCATAACAGGAAATCCCTGGCCAGGGTTGCAGTGATATACTGGTAAGTGTTATCAGTAGTTTCACGAATGTTATGGACCTCAAGTCGGCATGACTTATCGAGCTATTGGGGTCTGACGTTTACCACCCCTAGGCGAGATATGCGACATATCAGACGAACAGACCGGACTGTACGGTAAATGTTACTGGTTGGATTCACAGGAGTGTGAGCGGGCTTGCTCGTCGATCTTTTGATCGCTCAATACCAGGGTGGCCGTTACGTTTAGCTGACCGCTTGCGGCTTGTGGGTGTTTGATATGATCAACATCTGCTGCCGGCGTATTGACGAGTCTTTAGAGTCCTACACAGAGGTTTCCTGGCTCAAGCGAAACGAAATAGGAGCGTATATGAGATATGTGCGGGACCGAGAGTAATGCGTGTATGTGATACCGTATTCTATTCTCGCGATGAATGTATCGATTAGTTATATGCGATATAACTTAGTTATCGAATCAAGGATTGATTCGATAAGCCGATACATTGGATACTAGCCGGTTATATGCGATATGACCGGATCATTGAATCAAGTGTTGATTTAATGATTTAGTGCATAATTATATATTTGATATATTACTTTGCATTAACTAGTATTGGTTCACTTTATGAGGATATTCTCACTTGATGATGCACATTGTTATGTGATATATTCTTGTGCACTTGTTTGTATCATGTTTGATGATACATGCAACCTTGGGTTTGTGTAAAGACTTAAACCATGATTAGTGAATTGTTAGGGTTTCTTTTCTTTTAATTCTTTATCCATTTATTTATTTATTCATTCTTTTTTGGCAAAAGAAAAGGATGGTGGCTTTCTTTGTTTTACATTGAAGCTTCTTGAAGCTTTGAATAAGTCCACCATTCTTATCTCATGTCTAACCCTAACCACTCATCTAACCCTAGTTAAATCTCTACACTAAACCATGGTTGTTGACATGATAAGTATCATATGGTTTTTTATTTTAAATAATAACTTATTATATATTATCTTCTTCTTCTTCTTCTTCTTCAAGAAGAAAGATGTTGATAGCTTCAATGGCAACTAGCCAAATCAAGTGAGAAATCCAAATCTAAAATCTACCCACTTCCTATTTCTTCATCCTCTACTACTTGCCATGTAGTAGAAAGTTTCTTGACTTGGCGAAGACGGAGCTCGTTCTTGTGATGCCTCGACGTAGATCATCTTCGGCATCGAACCGACGATCAAGCCCGCCCATTTCTTCGACGAAGCCGATGCTTGAGTTCAGGGTTCGATTTGGACAGCGGAGGGAGATCATCGCGGAGCTCAGAAAGTGGTGGACCGGATCTACAAAGGTTGTAGTCACTTTCCCTTAGCATTTAATTCGATTACATGCTTGCTTCGCCTATTTATCTAGTTAACGATCCGTATTAGGGTTAATAGGCACTTGTAAAATTTCAATTGGCCATGTTTGATCACTTGTGAGACTCCATTAGAGTGCCTAGGAACCCTACAATGGTATCAGAGCCTAGCTAGAGCCTTAGGCGAAGTCCCGACGGAATCAGAAGTCCGATCGACCCAAAACCCGACTTTGAAAATGCTCTCTGGACATTTCTGTAAAACGTGGTTTTTTCGAGATTAAAAATATTCAGAAAAATCAGCAGGAAGATCTAAGACATACTGTAAAATTCTTGGTCCTGATTCCACAAAGGCAGCGCGGATCCGCGGCCCTACAGTAGGCGCATGCGGCGGATCCGCGGCCCTTTTGTCGCTTTGTGCATTTAATTTGGCACAGTAGTTCTTAGCTTTCTGTGCTGGTTTTCCTGGGGATTTTTAATATTTTATTCCAGAGTTGTATTTTCTGAGTTGTATTGGGGACTCGGCGTATTCGATCGGACTGTCTAATTTTGTCGGTGTGCTTTTCCGGGTATTTTTAGAATATGTTAAAAAGTTCGACCGGATATAAATACCCACTTTTTCCCCTGCCGGGAAATTTCCAATTGTTGGATTTTTCCGTATTTTAGCGACGTTCTAAGTAGTGCAAGTAACGCGATGGACCCTCTAGAAGACAACAAACCTTAACTCGATTATGTGACCGTCTTGAACTGCCTTTTGAACCTTCGGGTTTGGGGCAGTACGGCGTGCCACATGTGAGGCGTTGGCTTGACCCTTCTACGGCTAGACCGTTGCTACTGAGGCACGAACTGAATGCTGTTAGACTTATTTCATGTGTTGAGCTTTTTCGGGAAAACTTGGGTGTTCGATTGTTCGATCGGAAAGTTTAACATTTTCTATTTATCCGGAATGTGATACAATAATTGGAATTCACAAGTAGTTATGAGATAACTGAATGAATGTTATAAACATAGCAGTTTAGTCTCACTTGATCGGTTGCCATGGAATTTTGATGTGACCAAAAGTCCATAGCAATCACGTAGCGTACGCGGATACTCGCTGGGTAAACTTAATAGACAGCCTCACCCCATAGCCCCGACCAAGTGACTGTAGGAGAACCCCGTCGCCGAAAGCATCCGTCCGGGTGCTCGCGGCAGCGGTGTTCCGCCTTGGTGAACTTCGTCGACGGCGTCGGGGGTGCGGCCGCCTACTAAAGTTTGCGACGAGCATTCGATCAGAATGTCGGGAATCCTGTTGAATTGCCTGACTTGATATTGAAAAGTGTTTTCGATAATGAGACTAAAATGCGGGGTTTATAATTGTTAGGCATGCGATGTCTAAAGAATTCATTTGGTCAGGCATGCGATGTCTGAGGTGGTTGTGGATTCCAACTGTTGTAGTTTTACACTTTCTTTTCTGTGACCATAAGTGTAATATGTGATATCGCCGGTTTCGTTGCTATATGTCAACGACAATTGGGATGCGCATATTTACTTACGTTGATGACATGAGATGTTATGTGTTGCTGGATATGTTATATTGGATCGTCGTGTTTGAATAGCCGGGGGGTTTTTATGTGAGATGAGTGTTTTTCATTTTCATTCATGTAAAAACTTGTATGTAATATTCTTTTATTGGGGCACTTCCAGGTTGCGGAAGTTGTCACCGTAGATGTATATTATTTACTTTTCTGCACTAGGATAGACCCAAGGAGGGGAGCACAAGTAACCGGGTTCTAGGGTCCAGAGGGAGACCATCTCGAGGAGTCGAGTCCGGGTCTCCTAACCCTAGAATTGGTAGGGTTGCTTGCCGCTCTCGTAGGGGTCTAGGGCTGTGGGATTGGCTATTCATCACGACCGTGGAATCCGTGTTTTATACTGGCTCGTATTGAAAACACGGACATCCTAGTATATCCAATATTTCATATGTTTCTTCTGCTGTGATTTATCTGTGATGAGATCATGTGATGTTCTGTGACAGATATTATATATAGTATATATGATATATTATATGGACGTTGCTTATGTTTTACACCCGCGCTAGCCCTGCCTCGCTCTGGCGTTAGTTACCTAACCTAACGTTGCAGACGGGACATCGAGGCGAATGCGGATGGCATAAGCGTACGTTATATTTATCTGTGATGGTTAGGTGGACTTAAATGATGGGATATTCATTAATGAGATTAATGAAAGAAAATAAACCTAATTGATGTTGTGGAATCGAATTTCAAAATAAAACAGGTAGCTACAGTTCTTGCTTTGCATCGCGGTGTTCATTATAGAACATCCTGCACCTTATTCGATGAGGAAAGGACCGAGATCCCTTCACCGGGAGTGACTCCTTTAGCAATAACTGGCAGATGCTACAACCCTCAGTTTGTCTTTGATCGCTTCTATAGTTTCCGCTTTGCACAGTGATATATATGATATATCCCGCACCTCATTCGACGAGGAAAGGGCCGACGATCCCTTCACCGGGAGTGACCCCTTTAGCAAAACTAGAAAAGCCTCGAAAACATTCCATTTAAAAACCATTTGATTCCGCAACAAGATCAAGTTCAAAGCGTTAAAGGTTTTCACAAAAACCAGCCGCAACCCTCCGTCATTTTAGGAAGTAGAGTACTTAGTATTCGTGCTGTGTTTGTTGACCATAGTCAAGGCACAGTGTACGGTAGCTAAGTAATGTCTTCCTACACAGCATATGATGCGATTAGTTAGGACAGTCATGTGGCTTTGTTGACCTTAGCCAAGGGTCATGTGGGTGGGTCTAATTAATCACGAAATGACGGGTAGAACTTGACTAGTACCTATGATTTGTTGACCTTAGCCAAGGTCATAGGTGCTAGGGGTAAAAACCATTATCGGGAGTTTCAAGTGTTGAAATTTGCAATGAAATTGCATACCTTCTATGTGATAGTTGGATCCCGATACCCACTGCGAGTAATTGTTACTCCTGGGAGAGTTTTGCACTTTACAATTAGCCGATCAAGTAGGTGTCTAGAAAGGTGTCAACGGGGTTACGCCTCTGGGAAAACGAGGTTTACTGTAATTAGGTCCGTGCGAAAGCACGGGGAACCTCCCTCAAAGTACCGACACTAGCCTGGCTGAAAGATTGGCGAACTTGTAGAGTGTAATTAATCCCGGCTAGTCTTTCCTTTTAGGGTTTGAAGGAAGATTTGATAAAAACAGTGGGAGCCATCCTGATTAGATAAAATACATAACCAATCTAATCTTGCAAGAGCGCACGCAGAGTGTTTTCTTCTCTCTCTCTCCTGGTAGCGACCATATCACGCCTTAATCAAGATAATAATACGGATGTATTGACCGAACCCGCTTGTTATACTGAGCTGGGGAACGTTGGTCCCGCTCCAACTTATAATTGTTATAAGACAGAGCAGGAAATAGGGGAATACCAGAATTCCTATGCCGCCCAAACGAAGAAAGTGCATATGATGCATCTCCTTCGGGTGTGTTCATTACAAAGAACTGTTTCTCAGTATCCTCTGCATCCTGGGTATATGATACCGGATCAGGATCCCAGATATGTAATCTGTTACATAGGGCTACAAAAGGGTAGAAAAACTGAGAACGGGTGATAAGTTTCATGAGACAGAAAATGGGGCAAGTGTTGCAGCCAAGTCTGTTGGTCACTGTCACCCTGTATTACGAATACATTGATTCTGAACAAATGCTATTAGATACCGAACCTGATATACAAAATCATATCAGTCTCTTTATTAGTAAAGAAAGGATATAATTTTGTATTGATGGATAATGTTCTCAACATTTCCTATATCAAAAGTTGATCGGTTCAGGCACGTTATCTAAAAGCATTGACGTTCTAAATCAAACTACAGTTCCTCGTATACAGAACACACACAAGAGGAAGAGTTCAGAAATGAACGAATTCTTCTTGAGGTATTGTAGACTAGGTCATATCAATGCGACCCGACTAGCTGAAGTTACATTTAGATGCATATTTAAATCAGTTTGAATTTACATCTTGTGAAACTTGCCAGTCATGTCACAAAGATATAATGACACCAGCTCTGTTTACTGGAAACAGAGAAAGAGTTAGTAAACTCTTGGGACTGATACATGATGATGTATGTAAGGTCTCCTGTCTACACATGCCAGGACTGGTTCATTTTACTTCATTATATTCTCTGATAATCTCTCAAGATTCAGTCATATGTTCCTGTTGAAACATAAGTCCGAACCTTTTGAGGTATTCACGGAATATAAGTTAGAAGTAGAGAACCAATAACCGGGTATAAGTATTATGTCCTATGATGAGATCAGGGAGGAGAATACTTGTGCATGGAATCCTTGGACTATTCTAAAGGAAAATGAGATTCTCTCTCAGTATTACTCCTCTGAATACACCACAGCACAACGGTGTATCGGGGCGGAGCAATCACACAATATTAGATATCGTGTGCTCTATGATGAGTATTACTGAGTTACCTATTTTCTTTTGGGAGTTATGCACTTGAGAAGCTGCATACCTATTGAATTAGGTTCGAATCAAATCAGTGCCTACCATTCCATATGAGATATGGTATGGGAAGAACCCATCTCTTAAGCGAGTTAAGATTTGGGGTTGTCCGGCCTATGTTTAAAGCAAAATCCGGACAAGATCGAGGCAGGATCAGTTCTGTAGAACTGGAAAGGTTCCAGCTTTACAAAACTGCAGTTGATGATTTGACAGAACCAAAGGATTCTATAGTTCCCGACAAACCTCAGCCTCTCCGCCGATCTAGTAGGGTTCCTCATCCGCCTGAGAGATACCTCGGTTTCTCGATGACAGTGGGAGCAAGGATTGCATCATGAGATGATGACCCAACTAGTTTCGAGCAGGCCATCGAGAGTAGGGACTCTGTAAGAATGGCTGGATGCTTAGCGATCTGAGATGGAATCCATGTACACCAGCAAAGTATGGACTTTAGCTGCTATATCTGAAGGGTTAAATCCCCATCAGGAGCAAGTATATCTTGAGAAGATTACTTGGTGTAGATGGAAAAGTTGAGACTTTCAAAGCTAGGCTTGTTAAAGGTTTTCGTCATCGACCAGGCGTGGATAATGATGAAACCTTTTTCCAGTAGCTATGCTTAAGTCTATCCAGATCCTACTTACCACGGCTACATACCTTGACTACGATATCTGGCAGTTGGGTGCCATGACTACTTTTCTAAATACTGATTTAGAAGAGAACGTCTATAAGAACACAGCCAGAGGTCTTCGTAAACAGTGGGAGCAGCGGAAACGTGTGCAAGTTGCTTTACATAATGAAGCAGGCATCGCGGAGTTGGAACGTCTGTTTTGATGTGATAGTCAAAGTGTTTGACTTCATCAAAATGGTAGACGAACCTTGTATATACAAAAGGGTAGTAGAGAGTAAGGTGGTCATCTTCGTATTGTACGTAGACAACATACTCTTGATAGGAAAAGAGTTTCCTATACTACGATCGGTCAATCTCCTATTATCACAAGGATTCTCCAAATAGGATAAAGATGATACCTCCTAAATCATGAGATTTGGACCTATGAGATAGATCTAAAGGGATATTAGGGTTCTCACTAGGTATAGTGAGATTGTATCAATCGATCCTGGGGAGAATCACTGGAAGTGTTCCAGGGTGATAAAGACGACTGAATGTCAGTCACATGCACTGTCTTTACCCTCAGTAAAGGGACGGTATGTTGGAAGAGTTCCAAGCTAGATATTGTGGCAAACTAGACGATAAAGGCTGGTAACATCGCTATTGAAGATACTACCAAAGAGGAAGTTTGGGTGTATATTGGTTCATAAGATGAACTAGGTTCCTGCCATTGTATGACAATGGAAGTGTGGCTTTGGCCCTGAAACCCTGGTCCCATCAGTGACCCAGACAAATTCTGAGGCAGCATCACCTGATCATGGAG
Source organism: Agapanthus africanus (assembly GCA_030015575.1). Taxonomy (NCBI): domain Eukaryota; kingdom Viridiplantae; phylum Streptophyta; class Magnoliopsida; order Asparagales; family Amaryllidaceae; genus Agapanthus; species Agapanthus africanus. The sequence continues at coordinate 359,158,733 of CM057337.1, read as the reverse complement.
ATAGTTGATCTCCAGAGTGATCGAGGTTAGGAGAGAAGACTCAGAGGACAATACGGCGGATCCACTCACGAAGGCCTTTTCCCAGAGAGAGACTCATATGGGATGGTTGAGTATTAGATACTGCGACCACTGCTACAGATGGCCCTAGTGCAAGTGGGAGATTGTTAGTTATATGTATGCCCTAGAGGCCATTACTGTACATTGGATGTATATTGTAGTGGATGCTGGGACATATATAGATAGGACTTTCTTGCTCGACATGATAGTACGCTATCTAGTTGCTCTTTATCTTAACATGTATACTTTCTGTCTCTCTGATTACATGTTGATAAAGCCCTTAGGATGTATACTCGACTTCCAGGACTATGATGCAGATCATACTAGTGGGGCCTGGGTAGTCCATGGGTACATCCTTGAAATGTTCCTAGTCGAGGGAATATCGAAACGGGGCATCGATATTCCAGAGTAGACTAGCGTATATCTTCTCGACCCATGCGATGGGCGATGGATGATCCCATATCCATTGGTGTTTGACATCGGAGATGGTATGCGGGTGCTCAGTGGAGACTGGGTACACTGAACGGACTCGCCGAGAACTCCCAGATGGTATTATACCTCACGTCAGATGGCAGTTCTCTGGTGACACTGGTACAGCTTAGTCTGTTGACCCGAGATCGTCATAGAGTCTTGTGTGTCTCCCACTGTGCTTTGATTTCCACCCTACCACGGCTCTACTGAGTTGTGCAAACAGGTGGTTTTTGGGTACAGTCACGATTCACATGGAGGCAGTGAGTGATAGGAGGGGATTCGTCTCTCCCGGTATTGGGGGTTGATGTTGCGCAATGCTCGACTGGCCATAACAGGAAATCCCTGGCCAGGGTTGCAGTGATATACTGGTAAGTGTTATCAGTAGTTTCACGAATGTTATGGACCTCAAGTCGGCATGACTTATCGAGCTATTGGGGTCTGACGTTTACCACCCCTAGGCGAGATATGCGACATATCAGACGAACAGACCGGACTGTACGGTAAGTGTTACTGGTTGGATTCGCAGGAGTGTGAGCGGGCTTGCTCGTCGATCTTCTGATCGCTCAATACCCGGGTGGCCGTTACGTTTAGCAGACCGCTTGCGGCTTGTGGGTGTTTGATATGATCAACATCTGCTGCCGGCGTATTGACGAGTCTTTAGAGTCCTACACAGAGGTTTCCTGGCTCAAGCGAAACGAAATAGGAGCGCATATGAGATATGTGCGGGACCGAGAGTAATGCGTGTATGTGATACCGTATTCTATTCTCGCGATGAATGTATCAATTAGTTATATGCGATATAACCTAGTTATCGAATCAAGGATTGATTCGATAAGCCGATACATTGGATACTAGCCGGTTATATGCGATATGACCGGATCATTGAATCAAGTGTTGATTTAATGATTTAGTGTATAATTATATATTTGATATATTACTTTGCATTAACTAATATTGGTTCACTTTATGAGGATATTCTCACTTGATGATGCACATTGTATATGTGATATATTCTTGTGCACTTGTTTGTATCATGTTTGATGATACATGCAACCTTGGGTTTGTGTAAAGACTTAAATCATGATTAGTGAATGGTTAGGGTTTCTTTTCTTTTAATTCTTTATCCATTTATTTATTTATTCATTCTTTTTTGGCAAAAGAAAAGGATGGTGGCTTTCTTTGTTTTACATTGAAGCTTCTTGAAGTTTTGAATAAGTCCACCATTCTTATCTCATGTCTAACCCTAGCCACTCATCTAACCCTAGTTAAATCTCTACACTAAACCATGGTTGTTGACATGATAAGTATCATATGGTTTTTTATTTTAAATAATAACTTATCATATATTATCTTCTTCTTCTTCTTCTTCAAGAAGAAAGATGTTGATAGCTTCAATGGCAACTAGCCAAATCAAGTGAGAAATCCAAATCTAAAGTCTACCCACTTCCTATTTCTTCATCCTCTACTACTTGCCATGTAGTAGAGTGTGTTGTCTTCACAAGTTTCTTGACTTGGCGAAGGCGGAGCTCGTTCTTGTGATGCCTCGACGTAGATCATCTTCGGCATCGAACCGACGATCAAGCCCGCCCATTTCTTCGACGAAGCCGATGCTTGAGTTCAGGGTTCGATTTGGACAGCGGAGGGAGATCATCGCGGAGCTCAGTAAGTGGTGGACCGGATCTACAAAGGTTGTAGTCACTTTCCCTTAGCATTTAATTCGATTACATGCTTGCTTCGCCTATTTATCTAGTTAACGATCCGTATTAGGGTTAATAGGCACTTGTAAAATTTCAATTGGCCATGTTTGATCACTTGTGAGACTCCATTAGAGTGCCTAGGAACCCTACAATAAAGAGACAAGTATTCATGTTATGATAAAGAGCAACCAGATAGCATACTATCATATCGAGCACGAAAGTCATCTCTATATATGTCCAAGCATCCAATATAATATACATCATCTGTACAATACTGGCCTCTAGGGCATACATACAACTAACAATCTCCCACTTGCACTAGGGCCAGCTGCTGTAGTATCGCATACCGAGCATCCCGAAGAGTCTTTCAAACTGTATCTGGGGAATAGCCTTCGTGAGTGGATCCACTGTGTTGTTCTTCGTGTCAACCCTCCTGACCTCGATCTCCCGGCGATCAACTATCTTCCGGATCAGGTGATACCACCTCAGAATATGCCTGGATCGCTGATGGGACCTGGGTTCCTTGGCCAAAGCCACCGCTCCATTGTTATCGCAATACAAAGGTATTGGATGCTCAATGGATGGAACCACTCCAAGTTCAGTAATGAACTTGTTGATCCAGACAGCCTCTTTGGCAGCATCGTTGGCAGCGATGTATTCAACCTCCATCGTCGAGTCTGCCTCGGTTTCCTGCTTGGAACTCTTCCAGCTAACCGCCCCTCCGTAAAGGGTAAAGACAAATCCCGACTGCGACTTAGAGTTGTCCTTATCACTCTGGAAGCTTGAATCGGTAAAGGACTTGACTTGGAGTTCTCCATTACCATACACCAAGAGCATCTCTTTAGTCCTTCGTAAGTACTTGAGAATGCTCTTCACAGCTGTCCAGTGACTCTCTCCAGGATCAGCTTGATACCTGCTCATTACACTTAGTGAGTATGCTACATCGGATCTAGTACATAGCATCGCGTATATATGATAGAGCCTACAGCTGAAGCATAGTGTATCCCTTGCATGCGAGCTCTCTCGAAATCAGCCTTGGGAGACATCTCTTTGGAGAGAGTGACTCCAGAGATCGTGGGTAAGTTCACACGCTTGGATTCTTCCATACTAAACCTCTTTAGTATGGTGTCAATGTACCTGGATTGGGACAATCCCAATATCCTTTTGGATCTATCTCTATAGATCCTAATTCCCAATATGCAGGAGGCATCACCAAGATCTTTCATTGAGAATCTTTGTGATAAGAAGAGCTTGACCGATTGCAGCATAGGAATGTCATTTCCTATCAAGAGTATGTCGTCCACGTACAATACGAGGAAGACAACCTTACTCTCTGCTACCTTCTTGTAGATATAAGGTTCATCTGGGTTTTTGACGAAATCAAACTCTTTGATAACTACGTCAAAGCAGATGTTCCAACTCCGCGATGCTTGCTTTAATCCATAAATGGATTTAAGCAGCTTGCACACCTTCCCGCTGCTCCCACTATCTACGAAGCCCTCTGGCTGAGTCATGTACACGCACTCTTCTAAATCACCGTTTAGAAAGGCGGTCTTAACATTCATTTGCCAGATTTCGTAATCATGATATGCAGCGATGGCAAGCATGATCCGGATGGATTTAAGCATAGCCACTGGAGAAAAGGTTTCGTCATAGTCCACACCTGGTCTTTGACGAAAACCCTTTGCAACAAGTCTTGCTTTGAAAGTCTCCACTTTCCCATCTACACCAAGTTTTTTATTGAAGATCCACTTGCTCCCAATGGGTTTTACCCCTTCAGGAGCAACTTCCAAAGTCCATACTTTGTTGGTGTACATGGATTCCATCTCGGACCGCATGGCATCCAGCCATTTCACTGAGTCCCTACTCGTGATGGCCTGCTCGAAGCTAGTTGGGTCATCATCCTCCATGATGCAATCCTCGCTTCCACCGTCAATGAGAAAATCGTAGTATCTCTCAGGTGGACGAGAAACCTACTAGATCGGCAGAGAGGCTGGGGTTCGTCGGGTACTACTGAATCCTCTGGTTCTACTAAATCATCATTTGTAGTTTGTGGTGCTGGAACCTCTTCCAGCTCTACCTCTTTGCCACTAATTTCTTTTGCTAGAAATTCCCTTTCCAAAAAGGTGGCATGTTGAGCAACAAACACTCTTTGTTCCTCAGCTTGGTAGAAAAAATATCCTTGAGAATTCTTTGGATATCCCACAAACTTGCAAAGAACTGATCGTGCCTCGAGTTTGTCCGAATTTTGCTTTTTGACATAGGCCGGACAACCCCATATCTTAATTTGTTTAAAATATGGTCTCTTCCCACTCCATATCTCATATGGTGTGGTAGGTACAGATTTAGACGGAACCAGATTCAATAGGTATATGGCTGTCTCAAGCTTGTACCCCCAAAAGGAAATAGGTAACTCATCATTGAGCGCACCATATCTAATAGGGTGCGATTCGTTCATTCCGATACACGATTGTGCTGTGGTGTATAAGGAGGAGTAAGCTGAGAGAGAATCCCATTCTCTTTTAGATAATCTAGGAATTCAATACTTAAGTATTCACCTCCTCGATCAGATCGAAGAATCTTAATACTTTTACCCGTTTGGTTCTCTACTTCGTGCTTATATTCTCTGAATTTCTCAAAAGTTTCAGACTTGTGTTTCAACAGAAACACATGCCCGTATCTAGAGAGATCGTCAGTGAATGTAATGAAGTAGGAAGAACCGTTTCTGGCGTGTGTAGACATAGGACCGCATACATCACTATGTACCAGTCCTAAGAGTTCAGTAACTGTTTCTCCGTGTCCACTAAATGGAGTTTTGGTCATCTTTTCTTTGAGACATGAATAGCAAGTGTCATAAGATGATAATTCGAATGAATTCAAATATCCATTCATATGTAACTTAGCCAGCCGTGTCTCATTGATATGGCCAAGTCTACAGTGCCACAAGAAGAATTCGTTCATTTCTGAGCTTTTCCTCTTGTGTGTGTTTTGTATATTGAGGACTGTATTTTGATTGAGAATGAATATGCCATTATGTAACTAGCCTGATGCAATCAACTTTTGATCTAGGAATTGTTGGGTTAGCCTAGCACCTCATGAAGGGTTTGGAAGCATCACATGAACCAAAGGTGGAGTCTTTAGGGTGCTAAGTTAACAAGCATCGGATCGTTCCTAGAAAAATTAGGGTTTCAAAAAATTTCACATCAACATATGAAAAGAAAAGCTAAGGTTTAGAGAGTACAACCTTTGTAGCTCCCTACGCTAGACTCTTCGGCTACTTAAGGTTTGAAAAAGCTCCGCTTGAACTCCTCGAGGTCACCGATGATCCACCCGGAGTCCGCTTTGTCCAAGCTTGCAACTTTATCCGATCAAGTGAACGAAATCAAGCTAACACTCTAAACAAGTGGGCTAGACTTGTGTAGAATGGTGTTGTGGTTCTCTTTCTCACTTCAAAATTCAATCTTGATGAGTATATTGCTCACTACAAAGAACTAGAGAGCAAAATGAGAGAGGTTGATGAAGATGATGGCCTTTTTGGAAGATGATAAGTTCAACTCTTAAAGAAAATAGAAAAAATATATCAATATATATTTTCTATCTCTCATCACAAACCATGGTTGAATCATTATTGTACTTAAGTTAAAAACTAAAAGGAAGAGTAAACCATGGTTAAATGGTGGGTGAGTGAGGTTAGGTCAAGAAGAGTGTAGAAACAATCCAAAACAAACCCATTTCCTTTTTCCTTTTGTTTTTAGCTTAAATACAATAATATTCCATATAAAAAACCCATGTTGTGAGTCTTATATTGCCACCATTTCCTTGTATAATCAACCATGAAAGATCTATGTATGTATGTATGTGTATATGTACATCCATATGTGCATGAATCAAAAAGAAGGCATACATGCATGCATACATCCAACTAACTCAAGAAAGGATTTCAAGTGAGAAGCTAATGGTTAAATAATAAATCAACACTTGATTTATCAATCCGGCCATATCACATATGACCCCTACCAAAAGCAAGCCGCCCGATCAATATACGGTATCCTATACGCGCATTTTAATCAGGTCCATGCGCATATCGCATACGCGCACCACAACGTTTCGCCTGGACTAGGAAACTCCATTGTGGGACTCTGAGACTCGTCAATAAGCCGGCAGTGGGTGATGATCATATCAAGCACCCCCAAGCCGCAAGCGGTCAGCTAAACATAACGGCCACCCGGGTATTGAGCGATCAGAAGAGAACAAGCGAACCTGCTACAACTCAAGTCGAGCCGATCGGCAACACTTCCCGTACAGTCCGGTCTCCTCGTCTGATATGTCGCATATCAACTCTAGGGATGGTAAACGTCAGACCCCAATAACCGATAAGTCGTGCCGATGTGAGGCTCATAACGGGTCGAGAAACTACTGGTAACACTTGCCAGCAAATCTCTGAAACAGCCCTGGCCAGGGACTTCCCTGTTACGGCCAATCGAGCACAGTACAACATCGACCCCCAATACCGGGAGAGACGAAACCCCTCCTATCCCTCATTGCCTCCATGTGACTCGGGACAGTACCCAAAAACCACCGTTTTGCACGCCCTCATGGACGTGGTAAGGTGGAGATCAAAGCACAGTGGGAATCACACAAGACTCTATGACGATCTCGGGTCTACAGACTAACATGTACAAGTGTCACCTGAGAACTGCTATCTGACGTGAGGTATAATACCATCTGGGAGTTCTCGGCGAGTCCGTCCAGTGTACCCAGTCTTCACTGAGCACCGTATACCATCTCTGATGTCAAACACCAATGGATATGGGATCATCCATCGCCCATCTCATGGGTCCAGAAGCGTATACGCTAGTCTACACTGGTATATCGATGCCCCGTCTCGATACACCCACGACTAGGGACCTTGAAGGATGTACTTATGGACTACCATGTCCCCACTAGTATGATCTGCATCATAGTCTAGGTAGTCAAGTACACATCCTAAGGGCTTTACCAACATGTAACTATAAGACAATTTAAAGAGACTGGTATACATGTTAAGATAAAGAGCAACCAGATAGCATACTATCATATCGAGCAAGAAAGTCATCTCTATATATGTCCAAGCATCCAATATAATATACATCATCTGTACAATACTGGCCTCTAGGGCATACATACAACTAACAGGAATATGTTCATAACATTATCCTTTACTACAAAATTATATCCTTCTTTACTTAATAAAGAAACTGATATAATGTTGCACATCATGTTCGGTATATAATATCATTCATTCAGAACTAGTGTATCACCACTTGGTAATACCAGGTGATATTTTCCAACTGCTTTGGTTGCAACATTTGCCCCATTCCCTACTTGAACGGAATGATCACCTTTTCCCAGTTCTCTACCTTTCCGAGCCCATGTAACTGCTTGCATATGTGGGATCCTGATCCGGTATCTAATACCCAGGACGTAGGGTGAACTGAAAAACAGTTCTCAATAACAAACACACCCGAAGAAGGTGCATCAACATGCATGTTCTTCATTTGGGCGGCGTGAGAATCCAAATATTCTCATGTTTCCTGTTCAGTCTTATAACACTTATAAGATAGAACGAGTCCAACTTTCCCCTGCACAGTATAACATGCGGGTTCGGTCAATACATCCATATTATTATCTTGATTAGGGCATGACATGGTCGCTACCGGGAGAGAGAGAGAAGAAAACACTTTAGCATAAGCTCTTGCAAGATCAGATTGGTTATTATCTTATCTAATCAGGATGGCTCCCACTGGTTTTTATCAAAACTTTCTTCAAACCCTAAAAGGAAAGACTAGCCGGGATTAACTACACCCTACAACTTCGTCGATCTTTCAGTCAGGCCAGTGTCGGTACTTTGAGGGAGGTTCCCCGTGCTTTCGCACGGACCTAATTAAAGTAAACCTCGTTTTCCCAGAGCCGTAACCTCGTTGACACCTTTCTAGACACCTACTTGATCGACTAATTGTCCTGTGTAAAACTCTCCCAGGAGTAACAATTACTCGCAGTAGGTATCGGGATCCAACTATCTCATAGAAGATATGCAATCTCATTGCAAATCTCAACACTTGAAATTCCCAATAATGCTTTTGCCCCTAGCGATATATGATCTTGACTAAGTCAACAAACCATAAATCGCAAGTCAAGTTCAACCCGTACATTTCTCGATTGAATTAAACCCACCCGTATGACCCTTGACTGAGTCAACAAGGTCGTGCGAATGCCCTAATCCAATCACATCTCATGTTGTAACAGATAAACATTATTTAGCTACCGTACACTACGCCTTGACTAAGTCAACAAACATAGCACGAATACTAAATAATATCTATCTGAAATGACGGAGGGCTACGCAGGTTTCTTCAGAAAAACCATGAGCGTAATGAACTTGATATCGTTGTAGAATCTAGTGAATTTTGAAATGGAGTGATTTTGAGGCTTTTATTAGTTTTGCTAAAGAGGTTACTCCCGGTGAAGGGATCTCGGCTCTTTCCTCATCGAATAAGGTGCGGGATATATCATATATATCACTGTGCAAAGCAAAACTCCAAAAGCAGTCAAAAGTCAAACCGAGTGTTGTAGCATCTGCCAGTTTTGCTAAAGAGGTCACTCCCGGTGAAGGGATCTCGGCTCTTTCCTCATCGAATAAGGTGCAGAGTATATCATATATACCGCTATGCAAAGAAAAACTGTAGCTACCCTTTTATTTTAAAATTTGATTCTACAACATCTTTTATGTTTCTTTTCTTTCATTAATCATATTAATGAAGTCCCATCATTTAAGTCACCTAAACATCACAGATAAATACGACGTACACTTATGCCATCCGCATTCGCCTCGATGTCCCCTCGTGCACCGTTAGGTTAGGTAACTAACGACAGAACAGGGCAGGGCTAGTGCGGGTGCAAAACATAAGTAACGTCTATATAATATATCATATATACTATATAAAGTATCTATCACAGAACATATCTAATGATCACATCACAGATATCGCAGCAGAAACATAGATATAATGTGGGATATACTAGGACGTCCGTATTTAGTATTTAGCCAAAATAGAAAATACGGATTCCACAGTCGCGATGAATAGCCAAGCCCACACCCTGGACCCCTACGAGAGCGGCAAGTGACCCTACCAATTCTGGAGTTTAGGAGACCCGGTCTCGACTCCTCGAGATGGCCTCCCACTGAACCCCAGAACCCGGTCACACCGTGCTCCCCTTCTTGAGTCCATCCTAATGCGGAAAAGTAAATAATATACAACACAGGTGGCATCGACCTCAACCCGGAAGTGCCCCAAATAAAAGAATATTACATTACATTTGAATTTACATGAATGAAAATATAAAACTCTCATCTTTCATAAAAAACCCCGGGCTATTCAATCGCGACAATCCTGCACATCATATCTCAGCAACACATAATATCTCATATCATCAACGTAAGTAAGTATGCGTACCCCAATTGTCGTTGACGTATAGCAACGAAACCGGCGATATCGACATACTACACTTATGGTCATAGAAAATAAAGTGTAAAACCTGCAATATCTGGAATCCACATTCTCTCTAGACATCATAAATGCGAAGTATCACATACCTCGTATTTCATGTCTTATAATATGAATTCCACACATTGCATCACATTCCAGATAATTAGACAGTATTAAAGTTTTCGAACGAACGATCAAATACCCAAGATTCACTAAAGCTCAACACTTGAGCGGAGTTCAAAAACCCGGAGTGTGACACAGTGGTAGCGGTCCAGCCGTAGAAGGGTCAAGCCAACGCCGCCGTACTGCCCCAAACCCTAAGGTTCAAAAGGCAGTTCAAGACGGTCACATAATCGAGTTAAGGTTTGTTGTCTTCTAGAGGGTCCACCACAAACAAACTTGCACGAACCTCCGAAGGATTTAAACCCCGTGAAAAGTGAGCAAATGATACTCGTTCAAACACTTCACTACTTTCTAATTTACCCGGAAAAGTCACGAAATCAAAATTCCGATCGAATCGACGAGTCCAAAACCAACTCCAGAACAAACATCACCAAATTCAGATTAAAAATACCCTAATAATTATATAAGTATAATAAAGAATTACTGTATAAAAATTATGCAGTGATTGATGTAAATGGCCGCGGAACCGCGGCCCAAGCAAGCTTAGGCCGCGTTTCCGCGGCAATATGGACTGTTCACTTTGTTGAATTTTACAGTAATTCTTATATTTACCTGCTGAATTTTTTACATATTTTTAATTCTGAAAAACAGCTGTTTTGAAAAAATGACCAGAGAGCGCCAAAAAAATCCGTATTTCGGTTCGATCGAAGTTTTAACTTCGTAAAAGTTTCGCCTAATATTCTAGGTCGGCTCTGATACCAATGAAAGGTTAGCCTAGCACCTCATAAAGGGTTTCGAAGCATCACATGAACCAAAGGTGGAGTCTTTAGGGTGCTAAGTTAACAAACATCGGATCCTTACTAGAAAATTAGGGTTTCTAAAATTTTCACATCAACATATGAAAGAATAGATGGGGTTTCGAGAGTACAACCTTTGTAGCTCCCTACGCTAGACTCCTCGGCTACTTGGGGTTTGAAAAAGCTCCGCTTGAACTCCTTGATGTCACCGATGATCCACCCGGAGTCCGCTTTGTCCAAGCTTGCAACTTTATCCGATCAAGTGAACGAAATCAAGATAACACTCCAAACAAGTGGGCTAGACTTGTGTAGAATGGTGTTGTGGTTCTCTTTCTCACTTCAAAATCCAATCTTGATAAGTATATTGCTCACTACAAAGAACTAGAGAGCAAAATGAGAGAGGAAGAAGAAGATGATGGCAATGTCTCTTTCAAGAGTGAAAAGGATAACTCTTGTATATGAAAAATGAAAATATATGTTTATATATTTTCATGTTCTCATCTCAAACCATGGTTTAAAACAATGAATATATAATTGAACTTGAGTTAAAACACAAAAAGAAAGATTACCTTAGGTTAAAAGGTGGGTGAGGATAGTTAGGTCAAAAGAAGAGTGTAGAAACAAATGAATCATAACCATTCCCTTTTTTTTTCCATTTTGTTTTAAAACAAATACAATAAAATGCATATTTAAAACCATGGCGTGCGTCTTATATTGCTACCATTTCCTTGTATAATCAACCATGATAGAATGATGTATGTATGCATGTGTGCATGCACATCCATATGTGCATGAAACAATAAGAAATGCATACATCCATCCATACATCCATAGAAAACAAGAAAGGATTTCTAGTGAGAATCTAATGGTTAAATGATAAATCAACACTTGATTTATTAATCCGGCCATATCACATACGACCCTAACCAAAAGCAAGCCGCCCGATCAATATACGGTATCCTATACGCGTATTTTAATCGGGTCCATACGCATATCGCATATGCGCACCACAACGTTTCGCCTGAACTAGGAAACTCTATTGTTGGACTCTGAGACTCGTCAATATGCCGGCAGTGGGTGATGATCATATCAAGCACCCCCAAGCCGCAAGCGGTCAGCTAAACGTAGCGGCCACCCGGGTATTGAGCGATCAGAAGAGAACAAGCGAACCTGCTACAACTCCCGTCGAGCCAATCGGAGACACTACCGTGCAGTCCGTGTAGGGTTCCTAGGCACACTATAGAGGTCTCACAAAGCATCAACCATGCCAATTTCAAAAATTATGGGTGCCGAGAAATCCTAATGCGAATCGTGTACTAGAAATCTAGGCGAAAAGTTAATCTAGTTAACTACTTAACTAAAAGTTAGATGCTACAACCTTTGTAGATCCGGATATCCACTTCCTTAGCTTCACGTAGTCATCCTCTCGCTGTCCTTTTCGAATCCTAGACTCATTCGTCGGCTTCATCGGGAAAACGAGCGGAATAGGTCGTCGGCTTCGTGTCAAAGATGATCTACGTCGAGGTTGCACAAGTTCAAGCTCCAACTTCACCAAGTTGTGAAACTTGTGAAGAAAACACCCAAAACAACTTGGCAAGAGGTAGAGGGTGAAGAAATAGGAGGTGGGTTCACTTTAGAATTGGATTTCACTCACTTTTGCTCAAGTTGCCATTGATGGCATCAAGCTTTTCTTGAAGAAGAAGATGAAGAAGAAGAAAGAATATGATAAGTTTCTTTTTTTGAAAAAGAAACTAATATGAATACTTATCATATCTTGACCATGGTCAAGTGTAGAGATTAAACTAAGGTTAATAGGAATGGTTAGGGTTAAGGATGAGATAAGGATGGTGGACTTTGTCAAAGCTTCAAGAAACTTCAACAAGAGACAAAGAAAGCCACCATTCTCATCTAAACCTTTTCTAAATAAATAAACAAATAAATAAATAAAAAGGCAAAACCCTAATCATCTCTTAACCATGGTTCAATACTTCACACTTAACCTAATGAGTAAGCATCATCAAACATGATACAAAGATGTGCACAAAAGTATATCACATATACAACATGTACATCAAGTGAGAAAATCCATTTAAAGTGAACCAATACCAGTTAATGCAATGCAATATATCAAATATATAATTATGCATTAAATCATTAGATCAACATTTGATTCAATGATCCGGTCATGTCGCACATAACCGACTAGAATCCAATGTATCGATTTATCGAATCAATGATTCGATAACTAGGTCATATCGAATATAACCAATCGAAACATATATCGCGAGAATGAAATGCGGTATCACATACACGCATTATTCTCGGTCCGGCACATATCTCATATGCGCTCCTATTTCGTTTTGCTTGAACCAGGAAACCTCTGTGTAGGACTCTAAAGACTCGTCAATACGCCGGTAGCAGATGATGATCATATCAAGCACCCACAAGCCGCAAGCGGTCTGCTAAACGTAACGGCCATCCGGATATTGAGTGATCAGAAGATCGACGAGCTAGTCCGCTCACAGTCCTGTGAATCCAACCAGTAACACTTACCGTACAGTCCGGTTTGTTCGTCTGATACGTCACATATCAAGTCTAGGGGTAGTAAACGTCAGACCCCAATAACCGATAAGTCATGCCGATGTGAGGCTCATAACGGGTCGAGAAACTACTGGTAACACTTACCAGCAAATCTCTGATTAGCCCTGGCCAGGGACTTCCCTGTTACGGCCAATCGAGCACAGCGCAACATCAACTCCCAATACCGGGAGAGACGAAACCCCTCCTATCGCTCATTGCCTCCATGTGACTCGGGACTGCACCCAAAGACCACCGTTTTGCATGCCCTCATGGACATGGTAAGGTGGAGATCAAAGCACAGTGGGAATCACACAAGACTCTATGACGATCTCGGGTCTACAGACTAACCTGTACAAGTGTCACCTGAGAACTTCCATCTGACGTGAGGTATAATACCATCTGGGAGTTCTCGGCGAGTCCGTCCAGTGTACCCAGTCTCCACTGAGCACCCGTACACCATCTCTGATGTCAAACACCAATGGATATGGGATCATCCATCGCCCATCTCATGGGTCGAGAAGCGTATACGCTAGTCTACACTGGTATATCGATGCCCCGTCTCGATACACCCACGACTAGGGACCATGAAGGATGTACTTATGGACTACCATGTCCCCACTAGTATGATCTGCATCATAGTCCAGGTAGTCAAGTACACATCCTAAGGGCTTTACCAACATGTAACTATAAGACAGTTTAAAGAGACTAGTGTACATGTTAAGATAAAGAGTAACCAGATAGCATACTATCATATCGAGCAAGAAAGTCATCTCTATATATGTCCAAGCATCCAATATAATATACATCATCTGTACAATACTGGCCTCTAGGGCATACATACAACTAACAGTCCGGTCTCCTCGTCTTATATGTCGCATATCAAGTCTAGTGGTGGTAAACGTTAGACCCCAATAACCGATAAGTCGTGCCGATGTGAGGCTCATAACGGGTCGAGAAACTACTGGTAACACTTACCAGCAAATCTCTGAATCAGCCCTGGCCAGGGACTTCCCTGTTACGGCCGATCGAGCACAGCGCAACATCAACCCCCAATACCGGGAGAGACGAAACCCCTCCTATCGCTCATTGCCTCCATGTGACTCGGGACTGTACCCAAAAACCACCGTTTTGCACGCCCTCATGGACGTGGTAAGGTGGAAATCAAAGCACAGTGCGAATCACACAAGACTCTATGACGATCTCGTCTACAGACTAACCTGCACAAGTGTCACCTGAGAACTGCCATCTGACATAAGGTATAATACCATCTGGGAGTTCTCGGCGAGTCCGTCCAGTGTACCCAGTCTCCACTAAGCACCCGTATACCATCTCTGATGTCAAACACCAATGGATATGGGATCATCCATCGCCCATCTCATAGGTCGAGAAGTGTATACGCTAGTCTATTCTGGTATATCGATGCCCTGTCTCGATACACACACGACTAGGGACCTTGAAGGATGTACTTATGGACTACCATGTCCCCACTAGTATGATCCTCATCATAGTCCAGGTAGTCAAGTACACATCCTAAGGGCTTTACCAACATGTAACCATAAGACAGTATAAAGAGACAAGTATACATGTTAAGATAAAGAGCAACCAGATAGTATACTATCATATCGAGCAAGAAAGTCATCTCTATATATGTCCAAGTATCCAATATAATATACATCATCTGTACAATACTGGCCTTTAGGGCATACATACAACTAACATATGTCTGGGTCACTGATGGGACCGGGGTTCCTGGGCCAAAGCCACACTTCCATTTTCATACAATGGTAGGAACCTAGTTCATCTTATGAACCAATATACATCCAAACTGCCTCTTTGGTAGTATCTTCGATAGCGATGTCACCAGCCTTTATTGTCTAGTTTGCCATGGTATCAAGCTTGGAACTCTTCCAACATACTGTCCCTCCACTGAGGGTAAAGACAATGCCTGTGACTGACATTCGGTCATCCTTATCACCCTGGAACCTTTCCAGTGATTCTCCCCAGGATCAACTGATACCATCTCACTACAACTAGTGAGAATCCTAACATCCATTTAGATCTATCTTATAGATCCAAAAGCCAGGATTTAGGAGGTATCACCTTTATCCTATTGGAGAATCCTTGTGATAAGAGGAGATCGACCGAGCATAGTATAGGAATCTCTTCCTTTCAAGAGTATGTTATCCACGTACAATACGAGGATGAGCACCTTACTCTCTACTATCGTTTTGTATATACAAGGTTCATCTATTATTTTGATGAAGTCAAACACTTTGACTACCACATCAAAACAGACATTCCATCTCCGCGATGCCTGCTTTATTTTGTAAAGCATCTTGCATACGTTTCCGCTTCTCCCACTGTTTACGAAGCCCTCTGGCTGAGCACTTATAGACGTTCTCTTCTAAATCAGTATTTAGAAAAGCGGTCATGACACCCAACCACCAGATATCGTAGTCATGGTATGTAGCCATGACAAGTAGGATCCGAATGGACTTAAGCATAGCCACTGGAAAAGGTTTCATCATTATCCAGGCCTGGTCGATGACGAAAACCTTTAACAAGTCTAGCTTTGAAAGTCTCAACTTTTCCATCTACACCAAGTAATCTTCTCAAGATATACTTGCTCCTGATGAGGATTTAACCCTTCAGATATTGCAACCAAAGTCCATACTTTGTTGGTGTACATGGATTCCATCTCAGATCGCTAAGCATCCAGCCATTCTTACAGAGTCCCTACTCTCGATGGCCTGCTCGAAAATAGTTGGGTCATCATCTTATGATGCATTCCTCGCTCCCACTGTCATCGAGAAACCGAAGTATCTCTCAGGCGGATGAGGAACACTACCAGATCGGCGGAGAGGCTGAGGTTCGTCAGGGACTATTGAATCCTTTGGTTCTGTCAAATCATCAACTGTAGTTTGTATAGCTAGAACCTTTCCAATTCTACAGAACTGACCTTGCCTCGATCTTGTCCGGATTTTGCTTTTGACATAGGCCAGATAATCCCAAATCTTAACTTACTTAAGAGATATGCTCTTCCCATACCATATCTTATATGGAGTGGTAGGCACTGATTTGATTCGAACCTAATTCAATAGGTATGCAGCTTCTTAAGTGCATAACCTCCAAAAGGAAATAGGTAACTCAGTAGTACTCATCATAGAGCGCACTATATCATATAGGGTGCGATTGCTCCGCCCCGATACACCGTTGTGCTGTGGTGTATTCAGAGGAGTAACACCGAGAGAGAATCTCATTCTCCATTAGAATAGTCCAAGAATTCCATGCACAAGTATTCTCCTCCCTGATCTTATCATAGGAGATAATACTTATACCCGTATTTTGGTTCTCTACTTCTCACTTATATTCTGTGAATTTCTCAAAAGGTTCAGACATGTGTTTCAACAGGAACATGTGTTCGAATCTTGAGAGATCATCAGAGAATGCAAGGGAGTACAAAGAACCAGTCCTGGAATGTGTAGACAGGGGACCTTACATACATCATCATGTATCAGTCCTAAGAGTTTACTAACTCTTTCTCTGTTTCCAATAAACAGAGCTATGGTCATCTAATCTTTGTGACATGACTGGCAAGTTTCACAAGATGTAATTCAAACTAATTTAAATATGCATCTAAATGTAACTTCAGCCAGTCGGGTCGCATTAATATGACCTAGTCTACAATGCCTCAAGAAGAATTCGTTCATTTCTGAACTCTTCCTCTTGTGTGTGTTCTGTACGTTTAAGAACTGTGGTCTGATTTAGAATGTAAATGCTTTTAGATAACGTGCCTGAACCGATCAACTTTTGAAATGTTCAAAACAATATTCAACAATACAAAATTAAATCCTTCTTTAATAAATAAAGAGATTGATATGATTTTGTATACAGGGTGACAGTGACCAACAGACTTGGCTGCAACACTTGCACCGTTTTCTGTCTCATGAAACTTATCACCCGTTCTCAGTTCTCTACCTTTCTATAGCCCATGTAATGGATTACATTTACGGGATCCTGATCCGGTATCTAATACCGAGGACGTAGAGGACACTGAGAAACAATTCTTTATAATGAACACACCCGAAGGAGATGCATCTCATGCACTTTCTTCGTTTGGGCGGCATAGGAATTCTGGTATTCCCCTATTTCCTGCTCGGTCTTATAACAATTATAAGTTGGAGCGGGACCAACATTCCCCAGCTCAGTAAAACAAGCGGGTTCGGTCAATACATCCATATTATTATCTTGATTAAGGCGTGATATGGTCGCTACCTGGAGAGAGAGAGAAGAAAACACTCTGCGTGCGCTCTTGCAAGATTAGATTGGTTATTTATTTTATCTAATCAGGATGGCTCCCACTGTTTTTATCAAATCTTTCTTCAAACCCTAAAAGGAAAGACTAGCCGGGATTAATTACACTCTACAAGTTCGCCAATCTTTCAGCCAGGCCAGTGTCGGTACTTTGAGGGAGGTTCCCCGTGCTTTCGCACGGACCTAATTACAATAAACCTCGTTTTCCCAGGGGCGTAACCCCGTTGATATCTTTCTAGACACCTACTTGATTGGCTAATTGTAAAGTGCAAAACTCTCCCCGGAGTAACATTTACTCGCAGTGGGTATCGGGATCCAACTATCATATAGAAGGTATGCAATCTCATTGCAAATTTCAACACTTGAAACTCCCGATAAAGGTTTTTACCCCTAGCACTTATGACCTTAACTATGGTCAACAAATCATAAGCACTAGTCAAGTTCTACCCGTCATTTCATGATTAATTAGACCCACCCACATGACCCTTAACTAAGGTCAACAAAGTCACGCGACTGTCCTAACTAATCGCATCATATGCGGTGTAAGAAGACATCACTTAGCTACCGTACACTATGCCTTGACTATGGTCAACAAACACAGCACGAATACTAAGTACTCTACTTCCTAAAATGACGGAGGGTTGCGGATGGTTTTTAGGAAAAACCTTTAACGCTTTGAACTTGATCTCGTTGCGGAATCAAATGGTTTTTAAATGGAGTGTTTTTTAGGCTTTTCTAGTTTTGCTAAAGGGGTCACTCCCGAGGAAGGGATCGTCGGCCCTTTCCTCATCGAAAAAGGTGCAGGATATATCATATATACCGCTGTGCAAAGCAAAAAACTATAGAAGCAATCAAAAGACAAACCGAGGGTTGTAGCATCTGCCAGTTATTGCTAAAGGGATCACACCCGGTGAAGGGATCGTCGGCCCTTTCCTCATCAAATAAGGTGTAGGATGTTCTACAAGGAACACCGCGATGCAAAGCAAGAACTGTAGCTACCTGTTTTACGATTCCACAACATCTTTTAGGTTTATTTTCTTTCATTAATCTCGTTAATGAATGTCCCATCATTTAAGTCCACCTAAGCATCACACATAAATATAACATACGCTTATGCCATCCGCATTCGCCTCGATGTCCCGTCTGCACCGTTAGGTTAGGTAACTAATGCCAGAGCGAGGCAGGGCTAGCGCGGGTGTAAAACATAAGCAATGTCTATATAATATATCATATATACTATATACAATATCTATCTGAACATATCACATGATCACATCACAGATAACGCAGCAAAAAATATCATATGAAATATTGGATATACTACGACGTCCGTGTTTTATTTTGAGACTGAATAAAACACGGATTCCACGGTCGTGATGAATAGCCAATCACACACCCCTAGACCCCTACGAGAGCGGCAAGCAACCCTACCAATTCTAGAGTTAGGAGACCCGGACTCGACTCCTCGAGATGGTCTCCCACTGGACCCTAGAACCCGGTTACTTATGCTCCCCTCCTTGGGTCTATCCTAATGCGGAAAAGTAAATAACATACATCAACGGTGACATCTTCCGCAACCTGGAAGTGCCCCAATAAAAGAATATTACATACAAGATTTTTACATGAATGAAAATGAAAAAACACTCATCTCACATAAAAACCCCCGGCTATTCAAACACGACGATCCAATATAATATATCTAGCAACACATAACATCACATGTCATCAACGTAAGTAAATATGCCCATGCCAATTGTCGTTGACATATAGCAACGAAACCGGCGATATCATATATTACACTTACGGTCGCAGAAAAGAAAGTGTAAAACTACAACAGTTGGAATCCGCAAAATCTTTAGACATCGCCACTAGTAAAATAAGGGGTTGCCCCTATGGATAATAACATCCATAGGGGCAGTTAAAGTTTGGCCCTACGGATTAATCCGTAGGGCAAAACGGTTGCCCCTACAGTCCTTTAATGTTTATTTAAAATTTATTAAATCTTAAAGTGTTGTTTGCCCCTACGGAGCCGCAAACCAAGCACCTACGGGTATATCAGTAGGGGCATATAAATAGGGATTTAAGAGATCGATCCCTATGCTGATTATTTCTTTTTCTTATTCTCGCGCGAAACCAAATTTTCCCAAATCGAGATCGTCGACGCCGCCGCGCTGCAGTGATCTCGTCGTCGCCGAGTCCAAGCCGAATCATCGTCGCCACGCCTGCGCAGTGATCTCGTGGTCGCCACCGTGCTCCGTTCTCGTTGTCGCCACCGCCCTCGTCGTCGCCGATTGCGTCTCCGTCCTCGCCTACAGGTAATTAGTTAAACATTATTATAATGATGTTAGGGTAGCGATCGATGAGGGTTAGGATTAGGTATCGGTTGTGGTTAGGGTTAGGATTAGGGTTAGGGTACGGGTTCGATCGGCGGTTGGGGTTTGACGACTGGTGTTGGGGTTAGGGTTAGGGTTAGGGTTCGGTTGGGGTTTGGTGTTGGTGTTGGGGTTCGGCTGGGGCTGGGTTGGGGTTAGGGTTAGGCCGAGTTAGGGTTTGGTGTTGGGTTGGGGTTCGGCTGAGGCTGGGTTGGGGTTCGGATGAGTTGGTGAGATTGAAGGCGAGCTGGGTTTTGGGAGAAGAGAAGGAAACAGCACTGCTTGCTGCTTCAATTTTTTGATATAGATAGATAAGGTTCTTTTGGGATTTTGGAGGGGTTTTGGGGGAAATAAATAGCTTTGGAGATGAAATGGGGCATTTCGGTAATTTGATTCTCTGTTGCAAATATTATTTATCAATATATTTAATTATAAATATTAAATAAAATAAAGTGAACTATAAATAATATGAAACCAATATATGATACTCGATGATAATATGAAATCTTCATATTCCCATCGATGCTCATATATGAAACTAAAATCGCCACTTAGTCTCCGTCTATCGGTTAACATACGTGCGATACTCGTCGTGACCTAGAACTATACGAAGGTTGTTAAATATCGGACAGTATAGCTCGATACTAACAACCGTCGTATAGTCTACGCGACGAGAAAATTCAATCGTATGGTAACCCATAGATTTGTCCCGTGTGGACAAGTTAAGAATGTATAAAGCAAACGCCTTCATTCACTTGTGTTTTCATCCGTTTCGAGATATTTCGTCGGTACCTTTCCGCTGGTTCTCCGTATACAAAGATAGATTAGATGTTCATTTCAACGTTGTTTCACAGCTTTGAAATGATTATCTATTCTATTACAGTGTACTCGGAGAACAGCGGGGAGGTGCTGCCGAAATTTACTCGAAATGGTTGAAAGCACAAGTGATGGGCGTTCGCTCTATACATTCTTAATGGGATAGAAGCCTATCCCCGACAGCCGGAACACACACATACAACAAGAATACACAACAAACGCATAATTAGAGAGCGATTCGAGATTTTCGGGTTAAAACCAATATATGATACTCGATGATAATATGAAACCTTCATATTCCCATCGATACTCATATATGAAACTAAAAGCGCCACTTAGTCCCCGTCTATCGGTTAACATACGTGCGATGCTCGTCGTGACCTAGAACTATACGAAGGTTGTTAAATATCGGACAGTATAGCTCGATACTAACAACCGTCGTATAGTCTACGCGACGAGAAAATTCAATCGTATGGTAACCCATAGATTTATCCCGTGTGGACAAGTTAAGAATGTATAAAGCAAACGCCTTCATCCACTTGTGTTTTCATCCGTTTCGAGATATTTCGTCGGTACCTTTCCGCTGGTTCTCCGTGTACAAAGATAGATTAGATGTTCATTTCAACGTTGTTTCACAGCTTTGAAATGATTATCTATTCTATTACAGTGTACTCGGAGAACAGCGGGGAGGTGCTGCCGAAATTTACTCGAAACGGTTGAAAGCACAAGTGATGGGCGTTCGCTCTATACATTCTTAATGGGATAGAAGCCTACCCCCGACGGCCGGAACACACACATACAACAAGAATACACAACAAACGCATAATTAGAGAGCGATTCGAGATGTTCGAGTTAAAACCAATATATGATACTCGATGATAATATGAAACCTTCATATTCCCATCGATACTCATATATGAAACTAAAAGCGCCACTTAGTCCCCGTCTATCGGTTAACATACGTGTGATGCTCGTCGTGACCTAGAACTATACGAAGGTTGTTAAATATCGGACAGTATAGCTCGATACTAACAACCGTCGTATAGTCTACGCGACGAGAAAATTCAATCGTATGGTAACCCATAGATTTGTCCGGTGTGGACAAGTTAAGAATGTATAAAGCAAACGCCTTCATTCACTTGTGTTTTCATCCGTTTCGAGATATTTCGTCGGTACCTTTCCGCTAGTTCTGCGTGTACAAAGATTGATTAGATGTTCATTTCAACGTTGTTTCACAGCTTTGAAATGATTATCTATTCTATTACAGTGTACTCGGAGAACAGCGGGGAGGTGCTGCCGAAATTTACTCAAAACGGTTGAAAGCACAAGTGATGGGCGTTCGCTCTATACATTCTTAATGGGATAGAAGCCTACCCCCGACAGCCGGAACACACACATACAACAAGAATACACAACAAACGCATAATTAGAGAGGGGTTCGAGATGTTCGGGTTAAAACCAATATATGAAACCTTCATATTCCCATCGATACTCATATATGAAACTAAAAGCGCCACTTAGTCCCCGTCTATTGGTTAACATACGTGCGATGCTCGTCGTGACCTAGAACTATACGAAGGTTGTTAAATATCGGACAGTATAGCTCGATACTAACAACCGTCGTATAGTCTACGCGACGAGAAAATTCAATCGTATGGTAACCCATAGATTTGTTCCGTGTGGACAAGTTAAGAATGTATAAAGCAAACCCCTTCATTCACTTGTGTTTTCATCCGTTTCGAGATATTTCGTCGGTACCTTTCCGCTGGTTCTCCGTGTACAAAGATAGATTAGATGTTCATTTCAACGTTGTTTCACAGCTTTGAAATGATTATCTATTCTATTACAGTGTACTCGAAGAACAGCGGGGACGTGCTGCCGAAATTTACTCGAAACGGTTGAAAGCACAAGTGATGGGCGTTCGCTCTATACATTCTTAATGGGATAGAAGCCTACCCCCGAGAGCCGGAACACACACATACAAACGTATAATTATAGAGCGATTCGAGATGTTCGGGTTAAAACCAATATATGATAATATGAAACCTTCACATTCCCATCGATACTCATATATGAAACTAAAAGCGCCACTTAGTCCCCGTCTATCGGTTAACATACGTGCGATAATTTATTCTTTTCAACGACAAACGCACACACAAAGCATATACACGGATTTTCTCCTTTGTCAGTAACTATCTCGTTCTTATATTTCTCAATATAGTCAGCATAACCTACAATTTATATGTTATTCAGTCTAACATGGCCCGTGAGTACGTCAGAGTTAAGGACTGGATGTATGTGGATTGGAAACAACGTATGCAACCTAAGTTTGTCGCAGGAGTTGCTGCTTTCCTTGAATTTGCACGCGCACATAATAAGATCATAATAGAGAAGATTGTCTGTCCGTGCGATAGATGTGGCAATAAGTACTGGCAGAAGGTAGAATTGGCAGAGCTTCATATTGTAAAATATGGGTTTACTAGACTTTATTCAACTTGGAAATATCACGGGGAAGGAGAAGAATGCTGTACTGCGGTAGAAGAAGAAGGAGAACACGATAATGCGGCAGGAGAAGAAGAAGAATTCGGTAATATGGCAGGAGACAGAAATTAATTTCCATCAGAAGAAATGGAGGATATGGTAGAGGCTACCCTAGGTGAATCTATTCGTACTGAAGATGACATTCCTTCCGGTCAAGGACCGCGTGCGGATAAATATGAAAATTTCATGAATGATGTTAGGAAACCAATTTATGAGAATGCGAAGTATTCCACCCTCTCATGGTTCGTCCAACTTTTCCAGATTAAGTGCCTAAATGGATGGAGCAACAAGTCATTCATAATGCTTCTTTTGTTCTTGAAAGATTCTATGCCTCCGGGAAATAATGTGCCCGAAAGCTGTACGAAGCCCAGAAAATGATGTCCGATTTGGGTCTAAAGTGCGAGAAGATTCAAGCATGTCCTAAAAATTGCGTGTTGTACGGGAAAGAGAATTCAGATTTGAAAGAGTGTCCAACATGCGGAGAGGCCAGGTATAAGCCGAAAGATTCTGATAAAAAGCCTGATATATCTGTGAAGATAGCACGATACTTTCCATAACACAGAGGCTACAGAGGCTATTCAGGTGCAAGAAAACAGCCGAGGCAATGATTTGGCATCACCGTGCTCCTCCAAGCGAAAATGGAAAAATGAGCCATCCAAGAGATTCACCGGCATGGAAGGATTTCGATAGGAGGCACGCAATATTCAGTAGCGATCCTCGTAATGTCCGACTCGGACTGGCTACCGATGGCTTCTGCCCATTCAACTATATGGCTGGAAGTCACAGTACATGGCCCATTGTAATGATAATTTATAATCTGTCGCCTTGGTTGGCTATGCACCAATCATACTTTATGATGCCTTTTCTTATCGACGGACCAAACTCACCGGGGAACAATATCGACGTCTATCTCCGACCTCTGATCGAGGAGCTGAAAACTTTGTTCATTGATGGTGTAGAGACATATGATTCAAACACAAATACAACCTTCATACTACGTGCGGCTTTAATGTGGACAATTAATGACTTTCCTGCGTATGGAATGCTATCAGGTTGGTCCGTACATGGTCACAAAGCATGTCCTCATTGCCATGAACACACAACATCAAAATTTTTGAATTTTAGCAGGAAGGTTTGTTATTGCGGCCATCGACGTTTTCTGCCTCCAGACAACCCTTATAGGTTAGACACGGTTCACTTTGATGGTCATCAGGAGCTTCTTGGACCTCCATCCCCATTGTCCGGAGAGGACGTGACTGCTAAATGGGATGGTTACAATAACGTGACCTTCGGGATGGATCCGACGAAACAGGTCAAACCACAATATTGGAACAAGTTAAGCATTTTTTTCGAGCTTCCGTACTGGTCTACAAATTCAGTGCGTCATTGTCTGGACGTCATGCATATAGAGAAGGGAGTATCAGAGCACATACTTAACTTGCTTCTGTGTAAAGACGGGAAATCGAAAGACAACATGAATGCTCGGATGGATCTACAAGAGTGGGGAATAAGAAGTGAACTGCACCCTAAACCGGTAGCGGGTAAACCGGGCAAGTTTGTACTTCCCAATGCCGCTTATCATATGTCACAACCGGAGAAGAAAAGATTCCTGCAGGTGTTGCATGATTTGAAAGTCCCCACAGGTTTCTCAGGATCATTCAGTAAGAAAATAAAAATTGTGAAGGACAAGATCGATGGGCTGAAAAGTCATGATCACCATATTATCATGGAGCACCTTCTTCCATTAGCCCTCAGGACTTCTCTCCCCGACTCGGTTGGTCTAGTAATCAACGACCTATGTTGTTTTTTCAGGAAGTTGTGTGCTAAAACACTGGAGGTTACGACGGTGGATAAACTAGAAAATTCTATTGCGTTGATACTTTGCAAGTTTGAGCGTATTTTCCCACCGTCATTCTTCGATATCATAATACACTTGACGGTTCATCTTGCAACTGAGGCGAAGCTAGCCGGACCGGTACAATATCGATGGATGTATCCCGTCGAGAGGTACATATAATTTTTCGTTTCGCGCAATTTTTAAATTTATTGTTGTCCTGTATGCCCGTATTTATTTATTCAACATATTCTCATTAGGTACCTTTACACTCTTAAGAAGTATATACGCAATAAAAATCGACCAGAGGGTTCTATCTTGCAAGGTTATCTTCTTGATGAAGCAACCACATTTTGTTCCCGCTATCTGGACGAGAACATTGAGACAAGGCTTAACCGACCACGAAGAATTCAAGACGGGCCATATGGTAAAGCCGAGTATAAGTGGGTAGACACTATGTTTATCAACAAGATACACCGGTTTATCTTGCTTAATTGCGCATGTCTTGAACAAATTAGAGAGTAAGTTCTTTTGGATTAATTGTTACATCTCTGTTTGTGTGTGTATGAAATGACATAATATTAATGTCACAATTATTTGTCAAAAACAGAACTCATTTTAACGAGGTACGTGAGGGGCATCCTGATTAGAACGAAGAACGTTTGGAAAAATACCATCAGGATAATTTTTGTGATAGGGTCACAGAGCATGTAAGTTATTCGAATTACATTTTATTGCTATCAGTTTTAATCTAAACTTGTATCGTTATGTATTTGTCGTAAAATTTGTTTTGTTAGATCCACGATCCGAACTTGTCAGCATCATTTGAGAGTGATTCAAGATGTTTAGCTCAATTTCCTAGTATGGAGGTTGCATATTACAAAGGATTTGGTGTCCTTGGATCCAAATTCGAAGTTAAGGACATAGAAACATCTAGAACCACTCAGAATAGTGGGATTGCGACGGTAGGATCGGACGGTGTGATTTACTATGGGTACTTAAATTGTATACTCGGCATCCACTATCCCGGACGATCAGAACCCTTTTATATATTCCAGTGTACTTGGTACGACCCACGAACCGATACGGACAGGTGGAGAAGCAGTCTTGGGACTTGGAAAGATGAATATGGATTGACCAGTGTGAACACACTTCGATTTTACGGTCAGAACGATCCGTTTATCTTTCCGAACTAAGCGTTCCAAGTATACTATTCACAGTGTTTGAAGCATCCGGGATGGAGTGTTGTATGCCGATGGAAATCCAGAGATGTCTACGATGTCCCAGAATACGAGGACAGCGATGAGGACGAAGAAGAGAGAAGGCTTAAAGTGCTCCGACCGTCTGTTTCGAAGGACGGGTTGTCTTCGACCGATCATGAAGTTACGTGGGTTAGAAATAACATCGACGATGAAATCCAAGTAGATATGTATGATGCGCCCACGAAACGAAAAAGATTATCAGTAATGTTATATTATTACTTCACATTTTACGCTCTATACATATATAGTCAATACTTTTAATGATTGTCTAATGCGTCCACGAACCGTTTATCTAGATTTGATGACGATGTCGGGAGCAGCGAGGGGCGGCAGGAGCTCCAGCCGCGGCAGAGGCAGAGGCAGATGCAGAGCGGTTCTGCCGCCCGGAGAGCTCCGTAGGGAGCTTCAGAGGGCCGGTCTTGCACCCAGATCGGAGACCCCTTCGGATGCCTCCTTCCGTGTGGATTTTGCCACATCTCCAGGTATACTGCACGCATATCCATTTTGAATGTAATATTACAGATATTCATGCCTGTTTATGTCAAAATTACTTATATTGTCAATGTTTGATTGTCTAGTTGTTGGTGATGCGTCCACATCTGGGAAAGAGGCCACCCCTGCTCCTCCAGGTATGTTTATATATCATATAGTGTATGTATATTGATTTAGAATGCTATATCATAAATACACACATTCCTTTTGCTCTTACTTAGCAATTTTTATTATTGTCTAGCTGTAGGTGGTGATACCACCGCACCTGCGGGTATGTTTATATATCCTATAGTGCATGCATATTGATTTAGAACGTTGTATTATTGATCTACACATTCTTTTTGCAATTACTTATATAATCTATTTTTAATTGTCTAATTATAGGTGGTGCGTCCACACCTTCCACAGGGGCCACTCCTGCCACTTCCATACCCTCCGCATCGTCTGCAGGTTAGTATGAATAAATTTAAAATATTTACTCATTTTACATATGCTCTATAGAATAAATATGAACTTCATGGAAATTTAGCGTCGATGTTTATTTTCTAGTTGGAGGGGATGCGTCCGCATCCGGGACCCCGGTTGTTCCTCACCGGAGGAACTATCGTCCCGCTCGTGCTGCTGCCCGGGCCCAGGCTCGTGCGATAGTCACCGGAGGTATATATCACACTTGAATTTTCGTTTAACATTGATTTCTTAATACAACTTTTTCTTATTATTGATTGTCTTGATATTTCGTGCAGACGCAGGGCCTCCCCATCGCCAGAGGGGGACTCGAGGCCCGAATCAGTCCCATAGGCTGAGGCCTGACAGAGCTAGGGGGAGGCAGCATTCCCCCCTTTTTTTTACCCTTGACTATCGCTATACCGGTCCTCATGCCGAGAGGTTCGGCCGGTATTTGGGGGACGAGAGCCGTCTCGTGAAGAACTATCCACTTCACGTTGAGTGGGGCGAGCAGCACCAGCGCTCATTCGCCCTCTTCTTTGATCAGGCTCGGGTATGTATTAATATATATTTTCATTTGATCTATCCAATATATTTATTATTAACACTTGCAATCTAATAAAAATGTTTTTTTTTATTTTCAGTTGGATTACGATTTTCAGCCTATAGCCGACCCTGATCACCCGGGGAGGGTGCTCGACCTTCATGCTCTGTACAATGGCCTGATGAAGAACATGCAGGCCAAGATCCGATACAACAGGAATGAGCTGAAGGCCAACTGCTACTCCCTGTGGATGGCGACCCCTGAGGCAGAGAGAGCGGCCCTCCAATCTACTCCGGCGTTTGCGAGAGTCGGCGTAGAGACATGGCCTCTATTGTGCGCTTTTTTCGACTCCCAACGCAAACAGGTATGTATTTTAAATGTAATTCATTATTTATGATATAATTTATTTCTTTGTGTTTCTTAATTAGAAAACTAAATGTTAATGCGTTGTACAGAAACAGGCCACTCAGAATACAGAGAACAGGAAGTCGGCGAAGAGGGGTCGCCCCACTTACACAGGTGGCTCGAGGAACATTACTCGAGCCATGGAGTTATCGGTAAATTACAATAGACCGATGTTTGTGATATTCTGCAATATTAAGAGTTATTTTCTAATATTTCTAATATTAAGAGTTACTTTCTAATATTGCAGACATCTCGGACCGTGGCGTCAGGTGGTACACCGAGCGTGCTGTCCGCATATCTTACCGTCCACGACACCTCGACAGATCCCGCCACGGGCGAGGTTCGATATCCCGACGTCACTACCCAGGAGTACTGCGTAAGTGTTAATAATTTTTCTACCCAAATTTGAAATTTTAGTTTTGGAAGGTTCAAGTTTAAATCTTATACTTATACTTTACTGCTTAATGTGGGTGTAGAAGCGGGTGGTTGAGAAGGCCCAGGCCTCGGGGATCGATTTTACCGGACAGAGCGATCCGAGGCTGCTGACCCCAGTTCTGGACGCCGCACACGGAGGGCACCACGGAGGTTGGGAGAGAGGCCAGGGACTGGGCCCTAGCAGGGCCCATATGAGGTTGGACTCCACCCCGGCGGTTACTTCCTCCGTCTCCGGTGACCGACGTGTCCATCAGGAACTGGAGAGCTTGAGGGCCACCGTTCAGGAGTTGAAGGAGATGCTGGTATGTATACTGCTTTATAGTAAAATATCATGTCATATTATATAGATATCAACATATCCACAATTAGTACGTAGCTTGAGCTTATTTGGTTTTAGACTTAAGTTTGATTAATCATACATACAGATGTAATTAAAATAAACAACAAACTAGATATCCAAACGGGGTTTCGAGATAACTTAATAATGATACGAATTCGAATAATACACAGTTCTTACACGCTTATTACTCACGTTAGGTCCAGACGCGACAGGGTACATCGGCCGAGCCTCCACATGCATCTCCTTCGGCTGCGGCTCCGCAAGCCACTACATCGGCTGCGCTTCCACAGACAGCTCCTGTAGCTCCACCGCCCACTCAGACTCCCGCAGCCGCGGCTCCGCAAGCGACTACCTCGACGGCGGCTGCGCAGACCACATCGCCAGCTCCACAGGCCGCTCAGACTCCCGCTCGTGCCGAATTGCAGAGTTTATTGACCGAGGAGCAGGCGCGCGTTATTTTATCGTTATTCAGAGGTGGAGCTGGACCGAACTAGGGTAGCTTTTTGGTTCTTATTTTTTGAAACATGTATTTATTTATATCATACACATTGTACTACATTTTGAAACGATATCGATATTGGTTTATATTTATATCATATTCAGTTTTTGGATTTCTTTTGCATATTATATGCGTGAGATGTGATTATGAATACTGCGATATATGTTGTGTGATGATTATTTTTATATTTGATTGATGTATATATTATTGTGCACAGGGTGGGAAAAAATCAGGCAGCACTTTTTTAAAAAAAAATACAGACAATATGTACCTACGGATTAATCCGTAGGCACACATGTTGCCCCTACGGATATCTCCGTAGGGGCAAAATGTCAGCAGTAACTGACATTTGCCCCCTGATCTCAGTACCAGGGGTTGGAAGTGCCCCTACGGACATGTCCGTAGGGGCTACAGCCTCTCCCCTACGGATAGGTACCTACGCAGTTATCCGTAGGGTATATAACTTGGACCTACGGACATATCCGTAGGTACACTTAAAATATTAAAAAAAAACCGTAAATAATATAAATTTTTTTACCCTACGGCTTCGTCCGTAGGGACACTAGGACCTACACAGAAATCCGTAGGGGCAAGAATTTGCCCGTAGGGGCAAGTTCAGAGCCTCAACTTGCACCTGCGGCCTTTGCACCTACGGGGTATTTTTTCGTCCCTACGCATAAATCCGTAGGGGCAGTGGTTTGCCCTTACGGATAAATCCGTAGGGGCAACCCTTATTTGTAGTAGTGCGCATGCCTAACCAATTATAAATCCCACATTTTAGTCTCATTATCGAAAACTCTTTTCAATATCATGTCGGACAATTCAACAAGATTCCCGACATTCAGAACGAATGCTCATCGCAAACTTTAGTAGACGGCCGCACCCCCGATGCCATCGACGAAGTGCACCAAGGCGGAACACCGCTACCGTGAGCACCCGAACGGATGCTTTCGGCGACGGGGTTCTCCTACAGTCACTTGGTCGGGGCTAAGGGGTGTAGCTGTCTATTAAGTTTATCCGGCGAGTATCCGCGTACGCTACGTGATTGCGAAGGACTTTTGATCGCATCAAAATTCCGTGGCAACCGATCAAGTGAGACTAAAGTGCTATGTTTATAACATCCAAATCAGTTATCTCATAACTACTTGTGGATTCCAAATATTGTATCACATTCCAGATAAATAGAAAATGTTAAACTTTCCGATCGAACAATCAAACACCCAAGTTTTCCCGGAACAGCTCAACACATGAAATAAGTTTAAAAAAACATCCACTTCATGCCACAGTACCAACGGTCCAGCCGTAGAAGGGTCAAGCCAACGCTTCACATGTGGTACGCCGTACTGCCCCAAACCCTAAGGTTCAAAGGGCAATTCAAGATGGTCACATAATCGAGTTAAGGTTTGTTGTCTTCTAGAGGGTCTATCGCGTTACTTGCACTACTTTGAACGTTCTTAAACTACGGAAAGATCCAACACTTGGAAATTTCCCGACAGGGGAAAAAGTGGGTATTTATATCCGGTCGAACTTTTCAACATTTTCTAAAATTATCCGGAAAAACACAGACGAAGTTAAACTTTCCGACCGAAACATCGAGTCCCCAATACAACCCAGAAAACTCAACTCTTGAGTATAAAATAAAAATACCCATAAAACACAGCAAGTACAGAACGATATTACTATGCAAACTGAAATGAACAAGGTGATAGTACGGTCGCCGCATGAGCCATACTCATGCCGCAGTTCCGCGGTGCTCTGGAAGACTTCGGCGCACGTGCTTCACAGTTACTCCTAAAAAACCCTGCTGAATTTTTTGGATATTTTTAATTTGGAAAAATGCACGGTTTCAGAAAATGTACAGAAAGGGGTATCGATTAGGGTTTCGGGGTTCTATCGGGTTTCTAACTTAGTCTACCAATCGCCTAAAGCTCTAGCTAGGTTCTGATACCACTGTAGGGATCCTCGTCACACTCAAGAGGTTCCACTAGGCATCAACCATGCCAAATTCAAAAATTTATGTGCCGAGAAACCCTATGCTAAATCGTTAACTAGAGGATAGGCGAAACTACAAGCAAGTTAACAACTTAACTATGAGTTAAAGGGACTACAACCTTTGTAGATCCGGTCCTCCACTTTCTTAGCTCCGTGATGACGTCCCTCCGCTGCGATCAACCGGATCCCGGACTCTAGCGATGGTTTCGTCGTAGTAATGAGCGGGCTAGGTCATAGACTTCGGTGCCGAAGATGATCTACTTCAAGGCGACTCAAACTCAAGCTCCATCTTCACTAGGTCATGAAACTTGTGAAGATAACACACTCTACTACATGGCAAGT
The DNA here is from genome assembly GCA_030015575.1 of Agapanthus africanus. Taxonomy (NCBI): domain Eukaryota; kingdom Viridiplantae; phylum Streptophyta; class Magnoliopsida; order Asparagales; family Amaryllidaceae; genus Agapanthus; species Agapanthus africanus. The sequence goes on along the minus strand of CM057337.1, from coordinate 359,126,850 downwards.
GGTAGAGGATGAAGAAATAGGAAGTGGGTTCACTTTGGATTTGGATTTCTCACTTGGATTCATCACTTGGAATTTTTCTAGCAAGGTTTTCTTCTCTTCATGAAGAAGAAGAAGAAAGAAAAGAATGAATGAATAATCTCAAAATAGAAAATCAAGTGATGCTTATCATTTAGCAACCATGGGTGAGGTAACTAACGTAAAGAATAAACTAAGGTTTTAGTGAAATGGTTAGGTTAAGGAATAAAAACAAAATGGTTACTTTTTCAAAGATGCATGAAGCATCATGAAGCTTCTAGCAAAGGAACAAAAGCAACCATTTAGTTTTTTAGCCAAAATAAATAAAGTAAATGAAACCCTAACCATTAACCTAAACATGGTTTAAAGCATACACACACCCAAGTTTGCATGTACCATCAAACATGATACAAACTAGCGCACAAACATATATCATATATACAATGTGCACAATCAAGTGAGAAAAAACAATCTTAAGTGAACCAATACTGGTTAATGTAAAGTAATATATCAAATATATAATTATACATTAAATCATAAAATCAACACTTGATTTAATGATCTGGTCATACTGCATATAACTGTAGGGTTTCTAGCCACGCTAATGAGGTCTCACAAGGCATCAACCATGCCAAATTCAAATTTTTTCATGTTCCTACAAACCCTAATACGGATCGTTAACTAGAATTTAGGCGAAACTATAAGTAGTAAACAACTTTACTGCTAAAAGGGAAGTGACTACACCCTTTGTAGATCCGGTCCTCCACTTCCTTAGCTCCGTGATGATGTCCCTCCGCTGTACCCATCGGATCCCGGACTCTCGCGGTGGTTTCATCGAAGAAATGATCGGGCTAGGTCGTCGACTTCGATGCCGAAGATGATCTATGTCGAGGCAACTCAAGATCAAACTCCAACTTCACCAAGTCATGAAACTTGTGAAGAAAACACCCTATACTACTTGGCAAGTGGTCGAGGATGAAGGAATAGGAAGTGGGTTCGCTTTGGATTTGGATTTCTCACTTGAAATCATCACTTGACATTTTTCAAGAAAGCTTTTCCTTTTCTTCACTTGAAGAAGAAGATGAAGAAGAAGAAAAGAATGAATTATTTTCAAAAAGAAAATGAAGTGATATCTATCATTTAGCAACCATGGGTGAGTTAACAAGTGTAGAGAATAAACTATGGTTTAAGTGAATGGTTAGGGTTAAGGAAACCAACAAAATGGTCAAAACTTTTCAAAGCTTCAAGAAGTTTCAAGTATAAAACAAAAAGCCACCATTTTATTATATCCATAAGAAATAAATAAATAAATGAATAAATAAATTAAAACCCTAACCATTTACTTAACCAAGGTTTAAATGAAACATACACCCAAGTTTGCATGTATCATCAAACATGATACAATCTTGTGCACAAAAATATATCACATATACAATGTGCACAAACAAGTGAGAAAAACATCTTATGTGAACCAATATTAGTTAATATAAAGTAATATATCAAATATATAATTATACATTAAATCATTAAATCAACACTTGATTTAACGATCCGGTCACATCGCATATGACCGACTAATATCTAATAGTAACAACTTATCGAATCAAAACTTGATCCGATAACCCGGCTATATCGCATATAACCGATCAATGTCACAAATCGCGAGAATCGAATACAGTATCACATACTGGTATTATTCTCGGTCCCACACATATCTCATATGCGCTCCTATTTCGTTTCGCTTGAGCCAGGAAACCTCTGTGTAGGACTCTAAAGACTTGTCAATACGCCGGCAGCAGGTGATGATCATATCAAGCACCCATAAGCCACAAGCGGTCTGCTAAACGTAACGGCCACCCGGGTATTGAGCGATCAGAAGATCTACGAGCAAGCCCGCTCATACTTCTGTGAATCCAACCAGTAACACTTACCGTACAGTCCGGTCTCATCGTCTGATATGTCCCATATCTTGCCTAGGGTGGGTAAACGTTAGACCCCAATAGCTCGATAAGTCGTGTCGATATAAGGTATATAACAGTTCGAGAAACTACTGGTAACACTTACCAGTAAATCTCAGCAACCCTGGCCAGAGATTTCCGGTTACAGCCAATCAAACACAGCGCAACATCAACTCCCTATACCGGGAGAGACGAATCCCCTCCTATCGCTCATTGCCTCCATGTGACTCAGGACTGTACCCAAAAACCACCATTTTGCATGCCCTCTTGGACGTGGTAAGGTGGAAATCAAAGCACAGCGGGAATCACACAAGACTCTATGACGATCTCGGGTCTACAGACTAACATGTACAAGTGTCACCAGAGAACTGCCATCTGACGTAAGGTATAATACCATCTGGGAGTTCTCGGCGAGTCCGTCCAGTGTACCCAGTCTCCACTGAGCACCCGTATATCATCTCTGATGTCAAACACCAATGGATATGGGATCTTCCATCGCCCATCTGTATGGGTCGAGAAGGTATACGCTAGTCTACACAGGTATATCGATGCCCCGTCTCGATACACCCACGACTAGGGACCTTGAAGGAAGTACTTATGGACTACCATGTCCCCACTAGTATGATCTGCATCATAGTCCAGGTAGTCAAGTACACATCCTAAGGGCTTTACCAACATGTAACAGAGAGACTATCAGTGTACACGTTAAGGTAAAGAGCAACCAGATAGTATACTACCATGTCGAGTATGAAAGTCCTCCCTATATATGTCCAAGCATCCACTACAATATACATCCTATGTATAGTAATGGCCTCTAGGGCATACATATAACTAACAATCTCCCACTTGCACTAGGGCCATCTGATTGTAGTAGTTGCAGTATCTCATACTCAACCATCCCATAAAAGTCTCTCTCTGGGAAAAGGCCTTTGTGAGTGGATCCGCCTTGTTGTCCTCTGAGTCTACTCTCCTAACCTCGATCACCCTGGAGATCAACCATCTCCATGATCAGGTGATACTGCCTTAGAATATGTCTGGATCACTGATGGGACGGACGTTCCTTGGCATAAGCCACAACTCCATTGTCACACAATGGGAGGAACTAAGTTCATCTCATGAACCAATATACACCCAGACTGCCACTTTGGTAGCATCTTAAGTAGCGATGTATCTTGCCTTTATCGACTAGTATGCCACGGTATCTAGCTTGGAACTCTTCCAACATACCATCCCTTTACTAAGGGTAAAGACAATGCCTGTGACTGACATTCAGTCGTCCTTATCACTCTGGAACCTTTCCAGTGATTCTCCCCAGGATCGATTAATACCATCTCACTACAATTAGTGAGAATCCTAACATCCAGTTACTTCTATCTCATAGATCAAAACTCAGGATTTAGGAGGTATCACTTTGATCCTATACAGAGAATCATTGTGATAAGCGGAGATTGATCGAGCGTAGCATAGGAAACTCCTTCCCTATCAAGAGTATGTCATCCACGTACTCTACTAGGATCACTACCATACTCCCTACTACCTTTTTGTATATACAAGGTTCATCTACCATTTTGATGATGTCAAAATCTTTGACTAACACATCAAAATAGACGTTCCAACTCCGTGATGCCTGCTTTATCACATAAAATATCTTGCCCACGTTTCCGCTGCTCCCACTGTCTACGAGGCCCTCTGGCTGTGTACTTATAGACACACTCTTCTAAAACACCATCTAGAAAAGCAGTCATGGCACCCAACTGCCAGATATCGTAGTCATGGTATATAGCCGTGGCAAGTAGGATCTGGATGGACTTAAGCATAGCCACTGGAAAAAGGTTTCATCATTATCCACGCCTGGTCAATGACGAAAACCTTTAACAAGTCTAGCTTTGAAAGTCTCAACTTTTCCATCTACACCAAGTAATCTTCTCAAGATATACTTGCTCCTGATGGGGATTTAACCCTTCAGATAAAGCAACCAAAGTCCATACTTTGTTGGTGTATAAGGATTCCATCTCAGATCACTAAGCATCCATCCATTCTTACAGAGTCTTACTCCCGATGGCCAGTTCGAAAGTAGTTGGGTCATCATCTCATGATGCAATCCTCGCTCCCACTGTCATAGAGAAACCGAAGTAACTCTCAGGTGGGTGAGGAACCCTACTGGATCGGCGGAGAGGCTGAGGTTCGTTGGAATCTACTGAATCCTTTGGTTCTATCAAATCATCAGTTGCAGTTTGTATAGCTGGAACCTTTCCAGTTCTATATAACTGACCATGCCTCGAGCTTGTCCGGATTTTGCTTTTCGACATAGGCCGGACAACCCCAAATCTTAACTAGCTTAAGACATGGGCTCTTACCATACCATATCTCATATGGAGTGGTAGGCTGTGATCTGATTCGAACCCTATTCAATATGTATGCAGCTTCTCAAGCGCATAACTCCTAAAAGGAAACAGATAACTCAGTAGTACTCATCATAGAGCGCACCATATCGAATAGGGTGCAATTGTTCCGCCCCGATATACCATCGTGCTATGGTGTATACGGAGGAGTAATGCTGAGAGAGAATCTCATTCTCTTTTAGAATAGTCCAGGAATTCCGTGCTCAAGTATTCTCCTCCCTGATCGCATCAAAGGACATAATACTTATACCCGTATTTTGGTTCTCTACTTCTAACTTATATTCTGTGAATATCTCAAAAGGTTCGGACTTGTGTTTCAACAGGAACATATGTCTGAATCTTGAGAGATCATCAGAGAATGTAATGAAGTACAAAGAACCGGTCTTGGCATGTGTAGACAGTGGACATTTATACATCAACCTGTATCATCCCATGAGTTCACTAACTCTTTCTCTGTTTCCAATAAACAGAGCTGGTGTCATTATATCTTTGTGACATGACTGGCAAGTTTCACAAGATGTAAATTCAAACTGATTTAAATATGCATCTACATGTAACTTCAGCTAGTCGGGTCGCATTGATATGACCTAGTCTACAATGCCTCAAGAAGGATTCATTCATTTCTGAACTCTTCCTCTTGTGTGTGTTCTGTATACTTAAAAACTGTAGTTTGATTTAGAACATCAATGCTTTTAGATAACGTGCCTGAACCGATCAACTTTTGATATAGGAAATGTTCAAAACATTATCAAACAATATAAAATTTTATAATTTCTTTACTAATAAAGAGAGTGATATGATTTTGTATATCAGGTTCGGTATCTAATAACATTCGTTTAGAATCAATGTATTAGTAATACAGGGTGACAGTGACCAACAGACTTGGCTGCAACACTTGCCCCGTTTTCTGTCTCATGAAACTTATTACCCGTTCTCAGTTCTTTACCTATCTGTAGCCTATGTAACAAATTACATATGCGGGATCCTGATCCGGTATCTCATATCCAGGACGTAAAGAATACTGAGAAACAGTTCTATATAATGAACACAGCCGAAGATGATGCATCAGTATGCACTTTCTTCGTTTGGGCGGCACGGGAATTCTGGTAATCCCCAATTTCATGCTCTGTCTTATAACAATTATAAGTTGGAGCGGGACCAACGTTCCCCAGCTCAGTATAACAAGCGGGTTCGGTCAATATTCCGTATTATTATCTTGATTAAGGCATGATATGGTCACTACCAGAAGAGAGAGAGAAGAAAACACTCAGCGTGCGCTCTTGCAAGAATAGATTGGTTATTATTTTATCTAATCATGATGGCTCCCACTGTTTTTATCAAATCTTCCTTCAAACCCTAAAAGGAAAGACTAACCGGGATTAATTACACGCTACAAGTTCGCCAATCTTTCAGCCAGGCTAGTGTCGGTACTTTGAGGGAGGTTCCCCGTGCTTTCGTACGGACCTAATTACAGTAAACCTCGTTTTCCCAAAGGCGTAACCCTGTTGACACCTTTCTAGACACCTACTTGATCGGCTAATTGTAAAGTGTAAAACTCTCTCAGGAGTAACTCTTACTCGCAGAGGGTATCGGGATCCAACTATCTCATAGAAGGTATGCAATCTCATTGCAAATTTCAACACTTGAAATTCCCGATAATATTTTGCCCCAAACGATCTATGACCTTGACAAGGTCAACAAACCATAGGCTGTAAGTCAAGTTCAACCCGTCATTTTTTGATTGAATCAAACCCACCCGCACGACTCTTGACAAGGTCAACAAGGCCGTACGACTACCCTAACCCAATCTGCATCATATGCATAAGCAGATAAATACTGGTTAGCTACCGCACACTGCGCCTTGACAAGGTCAACAAACGCAGCACGAATACCAAACAGGACTTATCTAAAATGACGGAGGGCTACGACAGGTTTTTCTGAAAACCTATTGCGTAATGAACTTGATATCGTTGTAGAATCAAATGATTTTTAAAATGGAGTGTTTCTGAGGCTTTTCTAGTTTTGCTAAAGGGGTCACTCTCGGTGAAGGGATCGTCGGCCCTTTCCTCGTCGAATAAGGTGCGGGATATATCATATATATCACTGTGCATAGCAGAAACTATAGAAGCTATCAAAAGACAAACCGAGTGTGTAGCATCTACCAGTTATTGCTAAAGGAGTCACTCCCGGTGAAGGGATCTCGGTCCTTTCCTTATCGAATAAGGTGCAGGATATATCACATATACCGCTGTGCAAAGCAAGAACTGTAGCTACCTGTTTTATTTTTGAAATTCAATTCTACAACATCTTTTGGTTTCTTTTATTTCATTAATCATATTAATGAAGTCCCATCATTTAAATCACCTAAACATCACAGATAAATACGACGTTCACTTATACCATCCGCATTCGCCTCGATGTCCCCTCGTGCACCGTTAGGTTAGGTAACTAACGGGAGAGCAGGGCAGGGCTAGCGCGGGTGTAAAACATAAGTAACATCTATATAATATATCATATATACTATATACAGTATTTATCACAGAACATCACATGATCACATCACAGATATCGCAGCAGAAGAATCATATGAAATATTGGATATGCTAGGAAGTCCGTGTTTTCAATACGAGCCAGTATAAAACACGGATTCCACGGCCGCGATGAATAGCCAAACCCACACCCCTAGACCCCTACGAGAGCGGCAAGCAACCCTACCAATTCTAGAGTTAGGAGACCCGGACTCGACTCCTCGAGTTGGTCTCCCACTGGACTCCAGAACCCGGTTACTTGTGCCCTCCTCCTTGGGTCTATCCTAGTGCGGAAAAGTAAATAATATACAAAAGGTGACATCTTGCGCAACCTGGAAGTGCCCCAATAAAAGAATATTACGTACAAGTTTTTACATGAATGAAAATGAAAAACACTCATCTCACATAAAAAAAACCGGCTATTCAAACACGACGATCCAATATAACATATCCAGCAACACATAACATCATATGTCATCAACGTAAGTAAATATGCGCATCCCAATTGTCGTTGACATATAGCAACGAAACCGGCGATATCACATATTACACTTACGGTCACAGAAAAGAAAGTGTAAAACTACAACAGTTGGAATCCGCAACCTCCTCAGACATCGCATGCCTAACCAAATGAATTCCTTAGACATCGCATACCTAATAATTATAAACCCCGCATTTTAGTCTCTTTATCGAAAACACTTTTCAATATCAAGTCGGGTAATTCAACAAGATTCCCGACATTCAGATCGAATGCTCGTCGCAAACTTCAGTAGACGGCCGCACCCCCGACGCCGTCGACGAAGTGCACCAAGGCGGAACACCGCTGCCGCGAGCACCCGAACGGATGCTTTCGGCGACGGGGTTCTCCTACAGTCACATGGTCGGGACTATGGGGTGAGGCTATCTATTAAGTATACCCGGCGAGTATCCGCGTACGCTACGTGATTGCGACGGACTTTTGATCACATCAAAATTCCGTGGCAACCGATCAAGTGAGACTAAACTGCTATGTTTATAACATTCATTCGGTTATCTCATAACTACATGTGGATTCCAAATATTGTATCACATTCCAGATAAAATAGAAAATGTTAAACTTTCCGATCGAACATTCAAACACCCAAGTTTTCCCGAAACAGCTCAACACATGAAATAAGTTTAAAAACATTCACTTCATGCCTCAGTACCAACGGTCCAGCCGTAGAAGGGTCAAGCCAACGCCTCACATATAGCACACCGTACTGCCCCAAACCCTAAGGTTCAAAGGGCAGTTCAAGACGGTCACATAATCGAGTTAAGGTTTGTTGTCTTCTAGAGGGACCATCGCATTACTTGCACTACTTAGAACGTCATTAAACTACGGAAAAATCCAACACTTGGAATTTTCCTGGCAGGGAAAAAAGTGGGTATTTATATCCGGTCGAACTTTTTAACATATTCTAAAATTAGCCGGAAAAGCACATAGACAAAGTTTGAAATTTCCGATCGAATCATCGAAGCTCCAAAACACCCCAGAAAACTCAACTCTTGAGTGCAAATTAAAAATTCCCAGAAAACTCAGCACCTGAAGAAACAAATTATTGTGCAAAAATGGAAGGATGATCTCATCATATAGCCGCGGAACTGCCGCAGAATCCAAGCTTCTGCCGCGGTTCCGCCGCGCTTTAGCCGTATCTTTTAGTCATTATTGCACCGTAATTCTTAGAACTTCCTGCTGAATTTTTTAAGAATTTTTAATCTGGAAAAAACCCAGTTTTGAAAAAATGTCCACAGAGGGGTATTCGGTTAGGGTTTCGAGTTCGAACGGACTTCTAGCTTCGTCTACTCATCGCCTACGGCTCTAGCTAGGCTCTGATACCACTGTAGGGTTCCTAGGCACGCTAATGAGGTCTCACAAGGAATCAACCATGCCAAATTCAAATTTTTTCATGTGCCTACAAACCCTAATACGGATCGTTAACTAGAATTTAGGCGAAACTACAAGTAGTAAACAACTTTACTGCTAAAAGGGAAGTGACTACAACCCTTGTAGATCTGGTCCTCCACTTCCTTAGCTCCGTGATGACGTCCCTCCGCTGTACCCATCGGATCCCGGACTTTCGCGGTGGTTTCATCGAAGAAATGATCGAGCTAGGTCGTCGACTTCGATGCCGAAGATGATCTACGTCAAGGCAACTCAAGATCAAGCTCCAACTTCACCAAGTCATGAAACTTGTGAAGAAACACCCTATACTACTTGGCAAGTGGTAGTGGATGAAGGAATAGGAAGTGGGTTCGCTTTGGATTTGGATTTCTCACTTGGAATCATCACTTGACATTTTTCAAGAAAGCTTTTCCTTTTCTTCACTTGAAGAAGAAGATGAAGAAGAAGAAAAGAATGAATTATTTTCAAAAAGAAAATGAAGTGATATCTATCATTTAGTAACCATGGGTGAGTTAACAAGTGTAGAGAATAAACTATGGTTTAAGTGAATGGTTAGGGTTAAGGAAAACAACAAAATGGTCAAAGCTTTTCAAAGCTTCAAGAAGTTTCAAGTATAAAACAAAAAGCCACCATTTTATTATATCCATAAGAAATAAATAAATAAATGAATAAATAAATTAAAACCCTTACATTTACTTAACCAAGGTTTAAATCAAACATACACCCAAGTTTGCATGTATCATCAAACATGATACAATCTTGTGCACAAAAATATATCACATATACAATGTGCACAAACAAGTGAGAAAAACATCTTAAGTGAACCAATATTAGTTAATGTAAAGTAATATATCAAATATATAATTATACATTAAATCATTAAATCAACACTTGATTTAACGATCCAGTCACATCGCATATGACCGACTAATATCCAATAGTAACAACTTATCGAATCAACACTTGATCCGATAACCCGGCTATATCGCATATAACCGATCAATGTCACAAATCGTGAGAATCGAATACAGTATCACATGCTGGTATTATTCTCGGTCCCGCACATATCTCATATGCGCTCCTATTTTGTTTCGCTTGAGCCAGGAAACCTCTGTGTAGGACTCTAAAGACTCGTCAATACGCCGGCAGCATGTGATGATCATATCAAGCACCCACAAGCCGCAAGCGGTCTGCTAAACGTAACGGCCATCCGGGTATTGAGCGATCAGAAGATCGACGAGCAACCCCGCTCATACTCCTGTGAATCCAACCAGTAACACTTATCGTACAGTCCGGTCTCGTCGTCTGATATGTCGCATATCTTGCCTAGGGGTGGTAAACGTCAGACCCCAATAGCTCGATAAGTTGTGTCGATATGAGGTCTATAACAGTTCGAGAAACTACTGGTAACACTTACCAGTAAATCTCAGCAACCCTGGCTAGGGATTTCCGGTTATAGCCAATCGAACACAGCGCAACATCAACTCCCTATACCGGGAGAGACGAATCCCCTCCTATCGCTCATTGCCTCCATGTGACTCGGGACTGTACCCAAAAACCACCGTTTTGCACGCCCTCTTGGACGTGGTAAGGTGAAAATCAAAGCACAGTGGGAATCACAGAAGACTCTATGACGATCTCGGGTCTATAGACTAACCTGTACAAGTGTCACCAGAGAACTGCCATCTGACGTAAGGTATAATACCTTCTGGCAGTTCTCGGCGGGTCCGTCCAGTGTACCCAGTCTCCACTGAGCACCCGTATATCATCTCTGATGTCAAACACCAATGGATATGGGATCATCGATCGCCCATCTATATGGGTCGAGAAGGTATACGCTGGTCTACACTGGTATATCGATGCCCCGTCTGTATACACCCACGACTAGGGACCTTGAAGGATGTACTTATGGACTACCATGTCCCCACTAGTATCTTTTCAAAGGACGTATCTTTTCATAAAAACCCCGTAGCCCTAATTTACTAAAACCACGATTCATGCTTTTTCAAACAACAAACTTTATGACTCGTAATTAGTAGGTATTTTCTAGTTATGCGTTTACTACACATTCACTGTTATATTCATGTTGTATTCATCGCATTACATGTTCACACATATGTTTCTTTAGCTAATATGAAACTCTGCCTGTTAGGACACCAGCACCATTACCGATGATGCGCATGTTCCACGTACACTTATTTATCGGCTCACACACATCATCATCGATAATTGCCATGCCACGTACACTTTGGAACATATTATCTTTATTGATATAATCAGCTAAATGCTAGACTAATATAATATTGTGTGATTACTCTCATGTGCTAGTTTAAACATTGCATTTATTACTTAGACACTTCATGCATTCACATTTTCATATTATCATGCAGTATTGTGGGGCTTATGCCGATACTCATTATTTACTTACTCATGATTTTGGGATTTTTGGTTTCTATGAGATTTCTGGATTTTGGGGAAAACCGCAAGAATATATAAAAAAAAACTTCTCTCTCTCTCCCTCTCATTTTAAAATACAAGTTGCGGTTTTCTCGTGATGTATGTGTCATCCACCATGAAATTTCTTGTTTTCTGTTGGATTTCAAGACCCGATTCGAGGAGTGGATGAACCATCTCGGGTACATGGTGGGCCCGGTATGGTACCCCGGGGTAAGAAGCTCAAGTTGTAGACGATGAGCCTGGCAGGGGAAGACTACCTACCGGTGATGTCTGGCGCGGCGGATATCCGGAGGATACCGGCAGTTGTCATAAGATTTGATGATATGGGCCAATCCGGGCTGACGGAGCCCGAGATATTGAGACTGAGATATTGAGACTATGAGGTATTGAGACTTTGAGATTTACATGATTGTGTCGATGCTTGACACTGATTTCCATGGATTTCATTGATGATGTTTCAGATTACCATACAAATTTTACTATGATACAAGTTAAGGATTTCATGGTTGATTGTTTTACATTCATGGTGCATGCATACTCATACACATGACATGTTACCACTTGAAGCACTGACACGAGCACTGAGCATTTCATTTACACATAGATTATCACCCTGCCACTACTAGATGACTGGTGTTATATTATGTATATTATTATGACCTAGGAGAGCGTCGTGCATGCGATTTCTACTCGCAGATGTTTTCTACCCACGAGTTGGCAACTCACCCCCATTGTGCCAAATTTTCTTACAGGTTTCGATGTACAGGTTTTCTTGGCAGCTTGCTGGCACATCATTTTATTCAGGGTGATTTGCTTGGTAGGTTGGTTCACTTGTATCAGGACCGCCGTTGTACTTCTATTATTTCATTTGTATCTAGTAAGCTCCATCAACCAGACTTATATTACTTGATAGAAATTAGAAGATCAGTTGTTTATTCTGTTGACCTTAGAGTCGCGCTTGTATTATTATGGTTTTCTGGTGGTTTTGATGGTTTTCTTTGAGTTTTGTCCCTCGCCCTTCGGCGTTGTATATTATATTGCTTACGTGGTTGTGACCGCCAATTGGCGAAGAGCTAGCTCCCGTATGGGGATGCCTTTTTATTGCTTGTATATATTTTTCTTGTTTGTACCCGTTTGGGGCCAGTTTTTACAAAGGAGACTCTGCCGAAATTTTTAAGAAAATTTGATGTTGCTTTTAAACATGTTTTCCTTTACTTCTTCTTTTATATGTTTTCAAATTAGTAAATTTCACTTGCATCATTCATGATCATTTTCTATGCATTAAGAAAAATCGATTTCATATTACCTTTATTTCAAAACCTCACCTCCTTTATTTTTTCTTAAAAGGTTTAGATTTCTGGGTTTCTGCTTACTTGAATTCCGTTACGCCTTTAGACGTTGCGTGATTCAAGTGCTGGTCACGAGCTAATATTTCGGGTAATGACAGTTTCTGGGGTGGTTTGATGCTGGCCTTTAGGGCTTTTTCTGATATCTGGAATCTTGGTTTCTTTTCTGAACTTTGCCAGATTCTAAGTTTTTGACTTGCTGTGTTTTATCGGCAAATTTGTGATTCCGGTTCTGTGGCCTGAATAATTTTTTGCACAAAAATCTCAATAAAATGTGTTGAGATATACAATATCATGCGTGAAGTAATAAACAAAAAATTCCTATAAAGAATGTTGAATATAGATACAACACTAGGTAATTAGTATTTTCCAGACAAACTGCTAATATGTGTTATATTTATATCAACTATCCTTAGATGATTAGAATAATGAGGAAATTGATGTGTTACAGATTGCATTATTTTCGACTGAACAAATTCCCCCAAACTTAATTTTGATCGTCTCGAGCAAACTTCTTTTATTTAACAGAAGGAGAAAATATAAGGAAAAAGCTAACTAGCACACTTTCGTAGGCAACACAATTGCACTGAGCACGTGCAACAAGCTTTTAAACCTCTAGGTGTCCCTAATAGGAGGAGTGTTGTCTCCTGAGGGTTTTCAGCGGATCACACCAACAAAATCCTAAAATAAAAGGAAGACTGTGAAAGTTACATGTAAATATCAGAATTATAAAAGAAAGACTTTGAAAGTTAAAGTTTCCAACTATACTAGCTTTTCGGTTGTCATGAGCCCTATCTTAATAGTCATGAAAAGATATTAGAAATCACATCATCCCTCAATAAAACATCACCTATATTCTTCATCCCTACCCTTCTTCCAAACATCGATCATATACCCCTACGTGTGTGTAAAGACATCCCTACACTTGGAGAATTCAATTCAAGCTATTATACTGTTGTCCATCTACCTCATTACTTTTTTGTCGGTGAATATTATGGATGGAATTGCTCACAGATTCTTCATGCGACCGTTAATACTTCATGTGGTATTAACCGACCGATTACTCATGTGCTTGCTGATTAGGCGTAAGTAATAATTTCATCGTCTTACAACACCTAAGGCTTAGTAGTGACTCCCAAACCAGTTGGTCTAAGTCACTAGGTGATGAAGCACCCTCGCTATATTTTTTATGCTGCCTTTGTGATTACAAAACAAGTGTTCATTTTTCTTCACCATTTTATCTTTTATTTTTAATTTATTCTTTATTTCATACTTTGGCTTTTAGACAAGAGCAATTCAAGGTATCCTCTACTATCCCGAGTTTCAAGACGTGTGTAAGTGCGTATAGTAGGATATCAACATTCAAATGTTTGGCTTCCAGAACTCTTTTTTAGGCTTATTTTTATTCTCAGATTAGTGACTTCCTTCATCTTACTAACCCTTGGGGCTCATAACTACTTATTACTAGTTTCGTTTAAGAAAACATCTAATTTTCTTGGTTTTCTTAAATTTTTCCAATCTTTTAGAAGTAATTTTTCACTTTTTTATTATAAAAGATTAAATATTAAATTATTATTATATGTTTTGTGCTTATGCAAAGTATGATGCAAAGTGATGCGTAAATAAGCACAAACCTTCCCCAAACTTGTTTACAACAGTGTCCTCATTGTTGCCATCTGTTAAATCTCAGAACCTGTAAACTTGGGAGAAGAAAAAAATTTATTAATGGGGACAAGAAATAATATCATGAAAATCTCTCCCAAACTTATTCTTTTATTACTCACCTCCGTTCTAAAGATGATACAGTATTTTTCAAGACATGGAGGTGAGACGAAGGAATTTTAGTCAAGATAAAGTGGCTCTTGTAAAAACAGGAGCTCCTCCGTGGGGTCAGTGGAAAATACGGTTTTAATCTATGTCCATTCACTTTAAAAATTGTACCGTTTTTAATATTTTCAACCTTAACTGCCCCGTGCGGGTATACATACCGCACAACAAATGGTCCTTTCCACCGAGATCGTAGCTTACCCGCATGAAGATGGAGACGTGAATCGTAAAGAAGGACTTGTTGACCTAGGGTAAAAGTTTTTCTCAAAATATTTTTATCGTGAAATACCTTAGTCCGGTTCTTTACTATCACAGCATTATCGTAAGCTTCATCGCGGAGTTCGCTTAGCTCGTTTAATTGCAGCTTCCAAAAGTTGCAGGCTTGATTTAAGTCAAAGTTCACTTCTTTAATGGCCCACAATGCTTTATGCTCAATCTCGACTGGAAGGTGGCAATCCTTACCAAACACTAGACGATAAGGAGACATACAGAGATCAGTTTTATAAGCAGTACGAAATGCCCAAAGGGCATCCGTCAATTTGGTTGGCCAGTCTTTCCGGTTTTTAGAAACAATTTTCTCCAAAATTTGATTGATCTGTCTGTTTGAAATCTCAGCTTGCCAGCTCGTTTGGGGATGATAGGGTGTCAAAAGTTTGTGGTTGATTGCATATTTCCGCATCAAAGTATCGAAAGATCGATTACAGAAATGCGTCCCGTTATCGCTAATGATAGCACGAGGGTGTCCAAATCGCGAAAAGATATTTTCTTTAAGGAACTTAATGACAACCTTGTTATCATTAGTGCAACAAGGAATAGCTTCCGCCCTTTTCGAGACGTAATCATCTGCAAGCAATATGTAAAAATTCCCAAAAGAGTTGGGAAAAGGACCCATAAAATCAATACCCCAAATGTCAAAAATTTCCACCACCAAGATCGGTTGAAGTGGCATCTCATTTCTCCGAAAAATCCTACCAGTGTGTTGACACTGTGGACAGATTTTGCAATGATCAAATGCATATTTGAATATTGTCGACCAATAAAAACCGCATTGCAAAACCTTCTCCGCCGTCTTTCCTGGACCAAAGTGACCACTGCATGCCTGATCATGACAGAAAGATAGAACGCTCTTGAATTCATCATTAGGGACACATCTACGAATGATTTGGTCGAGACAATATTTAAACAAATAGGTTTCATCCTAGTAAAAGTTGTAAGTCCACGTTACCCTTCCCGGTTCTTTCGGGGTTGCGGAAACGGTAAAAAACGATTTTTTAGGGCTAAGGTAACATGGACTAGAAAACGGATCTTTGCTAAACAAAACACTAGCAACTAACTACAAGTTTTACCTACTCGGTTAGAGGGTTATACCTAGTCTTGAACTCCTTCTCTTCTTCTCCTTGTAGTGGGTTGAATGGTTCCTCCTCGTCGCCTTCTCTTGCCGAAGAAAGATCCATCCGAGGGTCTCTACCTTGGGCTCCCACCTCAAACTAGAGGTAACTAAAGTGTTTGGTTTGCTAAACCTAAAACCTTAGGATGAGTAGAGATGAATTTTAGTGTTTTATCTCAAAAGTAAATGGTTCTAAACTCATGAGAGATTATTGCTTTGAGAGAGAGGAAGAGGATGAGAAAGAATGAGCATGAGAGAATGAGCATGAGAGAATGAATGAAAAATAGCAACCATATTCAAATATATGTGAATTATGAATTAACAATATTAATCAAAAGAAAAAGGTGATGGTTCATTTGATAAGACCATTATCATTTCACATTTAATGAATTTTGCTAGGATCAAAGAGCATCTTTTGTGTGAAATGATTATGGTCAACATTTCAACTTGGGTCAACAAGTCAACCAAGTTCAAATGGTCAACAACCCTAACCATAACACAATTTTCTTTAATTAATATTATTAATCATAATTCACATATTCATTAGGGTTTGGAAAAAGACAACAATCATCAACCCTAATGAGAATCCTCTGCCTCTGCCTCAGTCAACTGTGCATACACACCCATATCCATGTTCCAAGGAACACGAATACAAAGAGATAAAACCAATCCCAAAACATATACTAGGATCTGGCTTAAACCAATGCCCGCTAGTATTTACTGTCCGGACACCAAACGTGCACAAGTGCGTGGATGTGAACGAACCCTGTCGCAAAACCATGCGACCTCTACGCTGTTTTGCCCAAAGGCGAATAACCCTCAGTGTGGGACTCTAAAGACTCGACACTACGCTGGCAGTGGGTTTAACCACAGGCCGCAAGCAGTACTAGCTGTACGTAACGGTCCCCAGGTAGATGCCGATAAGAAGACTGATGAGGTGAACCCATCCGAACTCCTACTGACCCTGAATGTGACAATCTCCGTACAGTCCGGTCTGTTCGTCTGAGAGTATCGCATGGCGGGCCTAGGGGTGGTAAACGTTAGTCCCCTAATAGCGGTACAAGTCGTGTCAGAGTGTAGCCCAGAATACCCTGAGATAACACTGGAAACGCTACCAGTATATCTCGCTTGCCCTGGCCAGGGACTTTGTGTAATGGCTCTCCTAGACACAGCGCGATATCAACCCCCAATACCGGGAGAGACGAATCCTATCTAACCGTCACTGCCTCCAAGTGCTTCGGGACTGCACCCAACTACTATCTGTTTGCACGACTCCTTTGAGCCGTGGTAGGGTAGTAATCAAATAACAGTGAGAACACACTCGAAGCGAAGTGACGGTGTCAAGTCAGCGGACTAAGCTGTACTCATGTCACCTGGGAACTGATAACTGACGATAGGTATAATACCAACCAACAGTTCCCGACGAGTCCTGTCCAGAGTACTCGTAACCTAACGAGCACCCGCATACTATCTCAAGTACGACATACTGACGGCTGTGGGACAGACCATCTCCCATGCTGGGATAAGAAGCGTATACGCTAGTCTACTCCGAAGTATCGATGCCCCGTCTCGATAATCCTACGACTAGGGACCTGTATAAGGATGTGCTTATAAATTACCCAGCCCCACTAGTGTGACTGCCATCACAACGCTGGTAATCAAGCAAAGATCCTAAGGGCTCCACTAATGTGTATAGGCGATATGCTAAAAGAAACACATGCGCACATTAAAGTAGAAAGAAACCAAGTAGCATACTACCATTTCGAGCAAGATTGTCTATACAACTGTGAATATCCCAAGCTTCCATCAAGTAATATACAAACTAGTATGATACAGTAATGGCCTCTAGGGCATATACACTAACAATCTCCCACTTGCACTAAGGCCATGTACTGGCGTATCGAAGGCCTATCATCTCGATCAGCCGCACGAATTGAGTCTGGGGTATGGCCTTCGTGAATGGATCTACAGTGTTATCTTCTGAAGCAACCCTCCGAACCTCGATCTCCCGGCGATCCACGATCTCCCTGATCTGGTGATACCGCCTTAAGATGTGTCTGGACTTCTGATGGGACCTGGGTTCCTTCGCTAAAGCTATAGCCCCATTGTTGTTACAATACAAAGGTATTGGATCAACAATGGATGGAACCACCTGAAGTTCTTTCAATAACTTCCTCATCCAGACGGCTTATTTTGCGGCATCAGAAGCAGCGATATATTCCGCTTCCATCGTCGAGTCAGCAACGGTTTCCTGTTTGGAACTCTTCCAACACACCGCCCCTCCATTGAGGGTAAAGACATAACCCGACATGGACTTGGAGTCATCCTTGTCACTCTGGACGGTGGAGTCAGCAAAGGCCTCGATCTGGAGGTCTTTTCCGCCATACACCAAGAACATCTCCTTAGTCCTTCTCAGGTACTTGAGAATGTTCTTTACCGCTATCCAGTGCTTCTCCCCAGGGTTTGACTGATACCGGCTTACCACACTCAGTGCATAAGCTACATCTGGTCTGGTACACAACATCGCATACATTATAGAGCCTACCGCAGAAGCGTAGGGTATAATAGACATGTGATCTCTTTCCAAATCAGTCTTGGGAGACATCTTTTTGGAATGGGTGGTCCGTGACAAGCCGGTAGATTACCGCGCTTGGAATCTTCCATACTGAATCTTTTCAGTATGGTGTTGATGTACCTGGACTGTGAAAGTCCTAATATCCTTTTGGATCTATCACAATAGATCCGGATCCCCAGAATGTAAGAGGCATCACCCAGGTCTTTCATGGAGAACCTGTGTGATAAGAACCCTTTGACAGATTGTAGCATAGGAATGTCATTTCCTATCAAGAAAATGTCATCCACGTATAAAACGAGGAATACGACAATTCGTGCTACAATTTTACTATAGATGCATGGTTCATCTGGATTTTTGATAAAGCCAAAATCTTTGACCGTCTCATCAAAACAGATGTTCCAACTCCGCGATGCCTGCTTTAGTCCATAAATGGACTTAAGCAATTTGCACACCTTTCCGCTAATCCCACTCTGAATGAAACCCTCTGGCTGGTCCATATAGACACACTCCTCTAAATTTCCATTTAGAAAAGCGGTCTTTACGTCCATCTGCCAAATCTCATAATCGTGGAAGGCAACAATGGCAAGAAGGATCCGAATGGATTTGAGCATAGCCACTGGAGAAAAGGTTTCGTCATAGTCCAAACCAGGTCTTTGACGAAAACCCTTTGCAACAAGTCTAGCCTTATAGGTCTCAACCTGCCCATCTACACCAATCTTCCTCTTGAAGATCCATTTGCATCCTACGGGTTTTACCCTTTCTGGAGCAACGTCCAAAGTCCATACTTTGTTGGTGTACATGGACTCCATTTCGGTCCGCATTGCATCCAACCATTTTACTGAGTCAACGCTCTGAATGGCCTGCTGGAAGCTAGTCGGCTCATCATTATCAATGATGCAATCCTTTCTATCCCCGTCTATGAGAAAACCGTAGTATTTCTCGGGCGGATGAGACTGCCTACTACTCCTGCGGAGCGGCGTAGGAATGTCCTGTTCTTTCGAACCCTCTGGTTCTACTAAGCTTTCAGTAATAGCTCGTGGTTCTGGAATTTCTTCCAGCTCTATTGCGCTCCCACTTATCTGATTTTCCAAAAATTCAGTTTCCAAGAAGTGGGCATGACGAGAAACAAAAACCTTTTGTTCCTCTTCGCAATAGAAGAAATATCCCTTGGAGTTCGTTGGATATCCCACAAACTTGCACTGTACTGAGCGTGCCTCGTGTTTGTCCGCATGCTGCTTTTTGACAAAAGCTGGACATCCCAATGTCTTAATGTGCTTAAGATAGGGTTTCTTCCCACTCCACATCTGATATGGTGTGGTAGGCAGAGTCTTAGTTGGAACTCGGTTCAAAAGGTATGCAGCTGATTCTAGTGCATATCCCCAGAATGATCACGGCAACTAAGCATTACTCATCATGAAACATACCATATCCAATTGGGTTCGGTTCCGTCTCTCCGATACACCGTTATGTTGTGGAGTGTATGGAGGAGTAAGCTGAGAGAGAATTCCATTCTCTTTTTGGTAATCCAGGAACTCGGCACTCAAGTATTCACCACCTCGATCAGATCTCAGTGTCTTGATATGTTTGCCTGTTTGTTTTTCTACTTCATTCTTGTATTCCTGGAACTTTTCAAAGGCTTTAGATTTATGTTTCATAAAGAAGACATATCCGTACCTTGAAAAGTCATCCGTACAAGTAATGAAGTAAGAATAACCGCTTCGTGCATGTGTAGACTTGGACCGCGCACATCGCTGTGTACGAGCCCCAAGAGCTCACTCGCTCTTACTCCGTGTCCAGTGAATGGAGTCTTTGTCATCTTTCCTTTGAGACATGATTGACAAGTTGCATATGATTGATATTCGAACGGATCCAAATATCCTTCTGTATGTAACTTAGTCAACCTTCTTTCATTGATGTGACCCAGTCTACAATGCCATAAGAAAGCATGATTCATTTCTGGAGACTTTCTTTTGTGTGTATTCTGGACATTGAAAATCTGTGGTTGGTTTAATACGTATATACCATTGCTCAATGTACCCGACCTAATCAGAACATGATTAAGGTGAATGTTTACAACATTGCTTACAAATGCAAAATCATAACCTTCTTTAGACATTAAAGATACAGATATGATATTACAAGACGCACTGGGTACAAAATAACAACCACGAAAAACCAAAACATGTCCATCTGACAATCCCAAGTGATAGTCCCCCACGGACTCAGCATCCATGCTAGCTCCGTTTGCAACTCTGAGGGTCATATCACCTGCCTTCAAAACCCTACGCTTTCTCAGTGCCTGCAAAGAATTACAGATATGAGATCCTAATCCGGTATCCATTACCCAGGAAGTAGAGTTTACTGATAGACAGTTCTCAATAACATACACACCTGAAGCCAAAGCCACAACTTGCTTCGGGTCCTGGTTTCTGGCCTTCCAAGCCCTGCAATCCTTTTTCCAGTGTAAAAGCAATCTTCCTTTCCCATAAACTTTCCCGCTACCTTTGTTGCCTTTGCCTTTCCCTTCGTTTCCACTTTACTAACACCGTCCCTTGGTTTGGTGGGGGTTTTCTTCTTCTTTCCCTTGGCTTTCGCCTTGGACCTAGAAGAGGAAGGTCCTCTAACAAACAAAGTGGTTGTTTCCCTACCTTTCTGTAGGGTGCCCTCTGCACTCTTCAACATGTTCAGGAGTTCTGAAAGTTCAACTTCCTTTCCTTGCATGTTGAAGTTCAGGATAAACTGGGCGTAAGTGGAAGGAAGGGACTGGAGAATCAAGTCAATGTAGAGCTCGTTCTCTAACGTGGTCCCTAGGTCCGTGAGCTCTTCAATGTAGCCAATCATCTTAAGCACGTGTTCCGCTACGGATGATCCGATGGCCAATCTCGCCGAAAACAACTTTTTCGAGACTTCGTATCTGGCGATACGGGATTGCTCTCCATATAGTTCCTTAGTATGGAGAAATATGGATTCTAGGTCTATATTCTCGTGCCTCCTCTGATGTTCATTGTCCATAGAGGCAAGCACGAGGCACTTGGCCTTCACGCAGTCGATCTCCCATATCTTACGGATTTCTATATCTGCGATGCTGGAGGTAGGACCTGGGACAGGGGGAGCTTTGGTGGTAAGGAGATACCCCAACTTGTCATAAGTGATTGCCATTTTGACATTCCTGAGCCAATCTTTGTAGTTTGGCCCTGTCAGTATATTTTTATCTAGTAATAACTTAAGTCCGGTCATGACGATTGGTCGCTGCAATTAGGAAAGAGAGAAGAAACATTTTATCATGATGCTCTTGCAAGTTTAGAGTGGTTTTTAGTTTGTCTAAACAGGATGGCTCCCACTGTCTCTTGAATCCTTCTTCAAACCAAAAAGGAAGAATTAGTCGGGATCAATCTCACCGTACAATACTTGCTTAACCGTTCAGCCAGGCCAGTGTTGGTACTTCGAGGGAGGTTTTCCAACGCTTTCGCGAAATTCCTTAATTAAGTAACCTTTTTTCCCTGGGGGCGTAGCCCCGCTAACACCTTTCTAGACACCTACTTGGTTTATAACATTGATCGTTAAGTGAGAAATTTCCCGAGGAGTAGCATATACTCACAGTAGGATCGGGATCCAAATATCGTGTGACAAAACTGAAGGAATCCTACAAGAATCATTACACTCCAAATGGTATGCAGCACTAACAAGTTTCAGTTTGTTTAGAAACTCCCGATGTGCATTTTTTCCCCATGCTCTTATAACCTTGACTTTGGCCAACAAATCATAAGTCACATGTCAAGTTCAACCCGTCATTCTCCAGGTTAATTTGAACCCACCCGTACCTACCCTTGACTTTGGCCAACAAGGCAGTACGACTGTCCCAAACCAACGCATCTATCTATGCTGCATATGAATATCCAATAGCTACCAATCACTGTGCCTTGACTTTGGCCAACAAACACAGCTTGAATACTATTGACTATCCATATGAAATGACGGAAGGCTACGACTGGTTTTGGCGAAACCGTGAACGTAGTGAACTTGATATAATCGATGGAACGAGATAGCTTTTAAAAGGAGTGGTTCAAGCTCCGCGTTTAAAAGTTGGTTTTTGAAAAGAACCGAGTGGTTTTGAAATTGTTCCAATGACTTTACTTTGGTTTATTTTCTTTCATTAATTTAATGCGTCCCATCATTTAATCCTACCATTGTAGAAAACAACGAAAATATGACGTACGCTTATGCCATCCGCATTCGCCACGGGGCCCTGTCATCACCCGTTAGGTTACTTAACTAGCGACAGAGCGGGGGCTGGACTAGCGCGGATGCAAAACATACGCAACGCCTAAATAGATATCATATATAGATATATACATTCGTCAGATGCAATGATAGCCATTCCAGATCACAGATGAACACTTTGGATATACTAGGAATCCGCATTTCGTTCGAGCCTGTGATGAAAGACGGATTACACGGTCGCGATGAATAGCCAAAACCCCATCCTAGACCCCTACGGGTGCGGTAAACTACCCGCCAAATACCCGAAGTAAAGCAATCTCCCTCAACAACGTGAGTAGGCCACTCGGCACTTCGAGGTATCCGGTAGTTTGTGCACCCCACCTTGGGTCTATCCTGGGAGCAAAAGCAGTAAAAGAAATTATACAATGGCGGCTACAACCTCATCCCGGATGTGCGGCCATATAAATAATATTACATCAATTTACATATTGCATGAATTGAAAGATAAAGAAAATTCTCATCTCAAAACCCCCCCGGCTATTCATACGCGACAATCCAACAAGTTCATATACACAAACCATCAACATTACAGATCACAGATATGTATAACCCCCACTAATCGATGTATAGCAATTAGCAGACATTCAATACATATATCACATCACAGATATAACCTATTAGCTAAAGTCTACAGAACTTCGATCAAAATACGGATTTGTAACCACCCCAAACACAAATTTGTTCTCCGGAAAATCTGGGCAGAAACAAACTATTCTAAAAATCCCAAAACAGAACACTAAGAACACTGCAGCAAAAACGAGCCACGGCCGAGTCAACTCGGCCGCGGATCCGCGGCAAGAAGCATGTTCTTTCCGTGGTTCCGCGGCGCGTTGACCGAGTCAGTGGGTCATTTTTCTTGAGTGTTCTTTAAAAACCCTGAGCCGATTTTTAGTGTATGTGGAATTATTTTTTGAACATATTTAAAAATCGATAGAAAGTTCACATTTACGACGTGTTTAGCGATATTTTCTCCGATCGAAATTCTAGATACTTTGCTAACATGCTAGTTTGTGTTTACCTAGTCTCTGATACCACTGTAAGTCCGCGTTACCCTTCCCGGTTCTTTCGAGGTTGTGGAAATGGTAAAAAATGATTTTTTAGGACTAAGGTAACATGGACAAGAAAAAGGATCTTTGCTAAACAAAACACTAGCAACTAACTACAAGTTTTACCTACTCGATTAGAGGGTTAAACCTAGTCTTTAACTCCTTCTCTTCTTCTCCTTGTAGTGGGTTGAATGGTTCATCCTCGTCGCCTTCTCTTGCCGAAGAAAGATCCACCCGAGGTCTCTACCTTGGGCTCCCACCTCAAACTAGAGGTAACTAAAGTGTTTGGTTTGCTAAACCTAAAACCTTAGGATGAGTAGAGATGAATTTTGGTGTTTTATCTCAAAAGCAAATGGTTCTCAACTCATGAGAGATTATTGCTTTGAGAGAGAGGAAGAGGATGAGAGAGAACGAGTATGAGAGAATGAATGAAAAATAGCAACCATATTCATATATATGTGAATTACGAATTAACAATATTAATCAAAAAAAAAGTTGATGGTTCAGTTGATAAGACCATTATCATTTCACATTTAATGAATTTTGCTAGGATCAAAGAGCATCTTTTGTGTGAAATGATTATGGTCAACATTTCAACTTGGGTCAACAAGTCAACCAAGGTCAAATGGTCAACAACCCTAATCATAACACAATTTTCTTTAATTAATATTATTAATCATAATTCACATATTCATTAGGGTTTGGAAAAAGACAACGGTCATCAACCCTAATGAGAGACCTCTGCCTCTGCCTCAGTCAACTGTGCATACACACCCGCATCCATGTTCCGAGGAACACGAATACAAAGAGATAAAACCAATCCCAAAACATATACTAGGATCTGGCTTAAACCAAAGCCCGCTAGTATTAACTGTCCGGACACCAAACGTGCACAAGTGCGCAGATGTGAACGAACCCCGTCGCAAAACCATGCGACCTCTACTCTGTTTTGGCCAAAGGAGAATAACCCTCTGTGTTGGACTCTAAAGACTCGACACTACGCTAGTAGTGGGTTTAACCACAGGCCGCAAGCGGTACTAGCTGTACGTAACGGTCCCCAGGTTGATGCCAATAAGAAGACTGATGAGGTGAACCCATCCGAACTCCTACTGAGCCTGAATGTGACAATCTCCGTACAGTCCGGTCTGTTCGTCTGAGAGTATCGCATGGCGGGCCTAGGGGGTGGTTAACGTCAGTCCCTTAATAGCAGTACAAGTCGTGTCGGAGTGTAGCCCAGAACACCCTGAGATAACACTGGAAACGTTACCAGTATATCTCGGTTGCCCTGGCCAGGGACTTTGTGTAATGGCTCTCCTAGACACAGCGCGATATCAACCCCCAATACCGGGAGAGACGAATCCTATCTAACCGTCACTGCCTCCAAGTGCTTCGGGACTGCACCCAACTACTACCTGTTTGCACAACTTCTTTGAGCCATGGTAGGGTAGTAATCAAAGTACAGTGGGAACACACTCGAGGCGAAGTGAAGGTGTCAAGTCAGCGGACTAAGCTGTACTCATGTCACCTGGGAACTGATAACTGACGACAGGTATAATACCAACCAACAGTTCCCGATGAGTCCGGTCCAGTGTACTCGTAACCTAACGAGCACCCGCATAGTATCTCAATTACGACATACTGACGGCTGTGGTACAGACCATCTCCCCTGCTGGGATGAGAAGCGTATACGCTAGTCTACTCCAGAGTATCGATGTCCCGTCTCGATAATCCTATGACTAGGGACATGTATAAGGATGTGCTTGTAGATTATCCAGCCCCTACTAGTGTGACTGCCATCATAACGCTGGTAATCAAGTAAAGATCCTAAGGGCTCCACTAATGTGTATAGGCGATATGCTAAAAGAAACACATGCACATATTAAAGTAGAAACAAACCAAGTAGCATACTACCATTTCGAGCAAGATTGTCTATACAACTGTGAATATCCCAAGCTTCCATCAAGTAATATACAAACTAGTATGATACAGTAATGGCCTCTAGGGCATATACACTAACAAAAGTGTTGTACTTGGGATAGAAATCGATAATTGTCCTGTTTAGACCATTCACTAGGAATAAGTCTCGTTGTAAGATAATTCACAATATCGACGAACCAAGGTTCGCAGGATGTGGTCAAGAGCTGTTCGTCCGGAAAAGTGTCATTAATTGGCAAGGTCGCAGGTGAAGAAAAGATGCGCGAAAGATGGTCGGCTACTACGTTTTCACATCCTTTCTTATCTCGAATGACAAGATCAAATTCTTGTAATAAAAGGATCCAACGTATTAACCTACCTTTAGCATCTTTCTTCGATAAAAGATGTTTTAAGGCGGAGTGGGCAGTGTACAAAACAATTGGTGAGCCAATCAAGTAAGGCCTGAATTTTTCTAAGGCAAATACAACTGCCAAAATTTCTTTCTTGGTAGTTGTATAATTAATTTGAGTATCATTCAAGGTCTTACTTGCATAATAAATCACATGTGGCTTCTTATCAATGTGTTATCCTAAGACTGCACCAACAGCGAAACCTGATGCATCACACATAAGCTTAAACGGGTGGTTCCAATCATGAGATGATAGAACATGGGCTGTGAGTGAACTTTTAAGTGAGTCAAATACAGCCTCACAGTCCGAGTCAAAGTGAAATGTTGTGTCCTTGGCCAAGAGAAGAGTTAAGGGTCTAGAAATTTTACTAAAATTCTTAATGAATCTCCGATAAAATCATACATGGCCAAGAAAAGATCGTATAACTTTGACGCATTTCGGATGAGGAAGATTCTAAATGACATCTATTTTAGCTCTGTCAACCTCAATGCCTTTCCGTGAAATGACATGTCCAAGCACAATTTCCTCTTGGACCATGAAATGGTTTTTTTCCTAATTCAAAGTTAAGTTCTTCTCTTTACAACGAGTAAGAACTGAGTCAAGATGAGATAGGCAGTCATCAAAAGAATCTCCAAATATCGAGAAATCGTCCATGAAAATCTCCAGAAAATTCTCAACCGTGTCCGAGAATATCCCCATCGTACACCGCTGAAATGTAGCGGGAGCATTGCATAATCCAAAAGGCATGCGTCTATAAGCAAAAGTATCAAAAGGAAAAGTAAATGTGGTTTTATCTTGATCCTTTTCGGCAATAGGGGCCTGGTTATAGCCAGAGTATCCGTCCATGAAACAATAATATTCATGTCCGGCTAAGCGTTCTAACATATGGTCAATAAAAGGTAGAGGAAAGTGGTCTTTCCTTGTAGTGGCATTGAGTTTTCTATAATTGATACATACACACCACCCAGTTTGGGCGCGTGTTTGAATTAACTCATTATCCTCATTAGATATGACCGTGATGCCAGATTTCTTAGGGACTACATGAATAGGACTTACCCATTGGCTATCATAGATTGGGTAAATGATACCACTATCAAGGAATTTGACAATTTCTTTATTTACCTCCGCCTTCATAACGGGATTTAACCGTCTTTGTGGTTCTCGGGTTGTCTTGGCTTCATCCATCAGATGTATATGATGTTTAACAATCAAGGAACTAATCCTTTTGATATCAGCCATTGTCCAACCAAAAGCTTGCCTTTTAGATCTCAAGACCATCAAAAGAGCGTTCTCTTGCTCTAAGGCTAGAGAATATGATATGATCACAGGCGAAAACTCATTCTCACCTAGATATGCATATTTAAGATGAGAAAGTAACAATTTGAGATCTAATGTTGGCGGAGAGACAATAGAAGGTGGGGCAAGCGAATGACATTCGGTTTCACGAAGAAGTTCATAGCCTGCGAAGGATGCAGACTCGGAAAGTGATGAGTCAAATGGTTCAGACTCAGGAGTGGACCCATCAAAAGTGTCCTCACTATACTGTGCAAGATCAAACAATGATGTGCTAATGTCGTCGAGATTATCAAAGCAAAGTTCATCAACCTTGCAGCTTTCAGAAGCTATCTCATGGATAGAACATACATCAAGAATGTGAGCAAAGGGTTCAGACGGCTGACTTCCAATCTTATAAATGTTCAGCTCAATTGACATCTTCCCGAAGGATAGGTTCATAGAACTGTTTCGACAATTAATGACAGCATTGGAAGTGGCTAGGAAAGGTCGACCAAGAATCACTGGAATTTGGTTCCGTGGGTTCGCTACAGGATGTGTATCCAAAAGAATAATGTCCACAGGGAATATAAATTCCTCGAATTTAATCAACACATCCTCTAGTTCACCCCTAGGTTTGGTATTGATCGGTCTGCCATTTGGAGAGTGCAATGAGCTAGTTTCAACTCTCCAATCCCTAACTGCTCATAAACAGAATATGGAAGAAGGTTAACACTTGCGCCAAGGTCAAGTAAAGCACGGTTAATGTTTTTACCCCCAATAAAAATTGAGATTATAGGACATCCAGGGTCCTTACATTTCTTTGGTAATTGTGGGGTAAAAGCTGTGCTAACATTATTAGTCATGAATACCTTTTTGGGCACTTGAGTCTTCCTCTTCCTGGTGCACAAGTCCTTAAGAATTTTCGCATAAGCTGGAACTTGTTGCATAGCATCTAGGAGAGGGATGTTGATATTAACTTGTTTAAACATTTCTATAATCTTCTCCATATGTGGACTCGGTTTGTTTCCCCTTAACCTATTCGTATAAGGAGCTTTATCAATAAGAGCTGGGTCCAACATTGGAGAAGGTTGTGTGTGTGGAACAGATCCCAGAATAGAAGTGGGGATCGACTGATGTGGACTAGAAGAAGTGGGATGAGGGTTCGAGCCTTGAGGAAAACGGTGAATAGGCTGGCAAGAAGGTGGTAGTGTAGACGAACTGGGGTCAGAAGTGGACGTAGATGTGGAAGTAGATGTAGAAGCGGATGTGGAAGTGGATGTAGAAGTGGATGTAGAAGCCGGGGTGTCATTGATATTTTCATCATTATCAATCTGTTCACCGACTTGATTATTCAGCACTCTTTCAAATCTCAATGTTGTAATGGTATTCACATTGTAGTGTTGTGAGTGCCCAGGATTCGGTAGGGGTTGAAATGGAAGTTTCCCTTTCTCTCTAGCGCTCATTTTAGCATTTAATCGTGCAATTTTTGCTTCTATCGATTTAATACTCTTACCGTGGGAGGCGGAGTTCTTCTTTATGTCATCGACAGAAGACTTAATCTCACCCAAAACTTGCATGAAATTTTTCAGAAGCAAATTCATGGGTTGTTCGAGTGAAGAGGAGTTATTAGTTCCGACCAATTGCAAAGAATTATTATACGGTGTAGAAGTGTTGGCCTGATTTTGAAAATTTTGAGGTTGATAGGGGTGCTAAGTCAATTATAGTAGTTGTTGTTGTTGTGGAGGGACCCTTTAAAAGTTGTTTTGGTTTGGAACCGTGTTTTGAGTTTGGTGTTGGTTCTAAGCAAAATTAGGGTGATTCCACCAACCCTGATTATAAGTGGAAGAATAAGGATCATTTCTAGGTTTTTGCTGGAAAGAAGCATTAGTGTGCTCTTGACCATGAAACGGAGAATTCAAAAGACATTCTTCCGTCAAATGTGATGGATCAGAACAGCATCCACAAGAAG
Source organism: Agapanthus africanus (assembly GCA_030015575.1). Taxonomy (NCBI): domain Eukaryota; kingdom Viridiplantae; phylum Streptophyta; class Magnoliopsida; order Asparagales; family Amaryllidaceae; genus Agapanthus; species Agapanthus africanus. The sequence goes on along the minus strand of CM057337.1, from coordinate 359,097,536 downwards.
TTTTAGGGAGTGTGATCAGATTTAGGGAGGCTAATAAAAATTTGTGTTTCATAGCTTCAAGTTTCTTTTGCATTGTTGTCATTTCATCTTTGACTTCTATGGAAACATCCAATTGATGACTACCACCCCTAGACGATGGTTGACTTACACTCTCCCATTGCAAAGTTTTTTCAGCGAAATCTTCTAAAAATTTCCAAGCTTCACCGGCGTCTTTACACATGAAATTGCCTTGACACATGGATTCAAGCATCTGTTTCATTGTTGGATTAATGCCCTCATAGATGATTTGGCACAGATCCTATCAATGGATTTCGTGATGAGGTCAATGAACTAACAGATCCTTGAAGCGTTCAAAACACTTCCAAAATTGTTCATTGGGAAGTTGGGTAAATCGATTGATTTCGCTACGGACCCGGGCGATCTTTTGATTGGGATAGAATTTCTTAAGGAAAGCTATGACGAATTCATCCCAGTTTGAAATAGAATGTGCAGCTGTGTTATAAAGCCACTTCTCGGGTAAATCGCACAAAGTGAATGGGAGAAGACGCAATCTCATAACATCCACAGAAAACTGTGAAGTACCCATCATAGCACATACGTTTTCAAATTTGGTAATAAAAACGTATGCGTCTTCAGACTCGAGACCGTGATATTTTGGTAAAAGATTGATATACTGAGGTTTGATTTCGAAATTGTCTACATTGGCTGTTGGAATGAAAAGACAGGTAGAAAGAGGAGCACGAATAGGGTAGCATCTCACTTGGAGAGAAATGCGGGATGGGTTCTGCGCACCTGCGGACGGTGGCAGAGTGGTGTTAAAGAAGCTCGATGGAGATCCGTCCATCGTGGTGGATTTGGTGTTTGGTGAGGAAAAAGAAGATGTAGAATTATCGACTTCGGAGTCGATAGGAGGAACGCGGACAAGACGGGCACTAGAATCCCGTGTCCAGCCGAGCATACACTAAATGGTTTAGCATAAGTGGCAGCGTAAGTGATAATTAGAGAAAATGGTTTGTGTTTGGTTTGTTTTGAAAAAGACGGATTTTGAAAAATCATACAAAAATACACAAGCAACCCTAGATCTAATGGTCACCTAGGTCAAGTCACTAGACCGCTCCTAGACTTCCAGAAGACAAATCGCAGGATAAATCCTCTACTGCCTCTTTATCCCTTATGTGGCCAGGTATGTGCTAGGTAAGTGGGAGGTTCTCCGCTACATAAGTAGCAGGCCTAATTAAATAACCACTTGCCTTAGACACACTTGCCTTAGACACCACAAAAGAAATACGGATAAGCAATAGATTACCCACGACCTTCTTCTGTCCTAATTAAGCGCGACGGTCTTTAGAGTCTTGTCTAGATATTTTTTAGTTAATGAGGGTGATGCGGATGCTAGTTTTGTGATTTTTGGGGCTTAGGAAGGGTAATAAAATCCCTACCTAATCTGAATTTGGTCTTTTCCCCTTAATTTCCATATTAAAATATGCACACAAATAATATCAAAATATGCAACAAATTTTTCTTTAGCGGCGCTGCGAATTTTTGCAAAGATTCCTGCAAGAAATGGTTATTGGACAAGAGCAGAGAAGAGATAAGAAAGTAAGAAATATACCACAGAGAACTGGACCTCTGAAGCTTCAAGAACGCCGCGGATCTGCCGCCAAAACCTGCATATTGTCGCGGTTCCGAGGTCGCATGAACAGTTCCTTACACGATTTTTGGTACTGCTATTCCTATTGCTCCTCTGTCCTAGCTGGAATGATCTAAATATTTTCCCCTAGCTGCAAAGATTCCATATTTCCTTGCAAAATTCACAACTAATCGTTAAGCACTTGATGCGATTTCGATTCAAATTTTTGATGGAATAATAAAATTTCAACTCAAATAACAAGAACGAACAAAATAGCACGCATCCCCAGCAACGACGCCATTTGATTGATCGTATGGTTCGTGTTTTGAAAATATAATCACAACCAAAGAATTTGTAACCGCGATCAATTAACAGTGTTGAAGTAGTTCGTTAACGAATACGGATTGTCCACTGAGATGCGTGTTTTATTTGATCTTGTTTTAGATGAATTGAAAGAAAATATAAAAGAATATTCAAGAAAGTAATTCAAGATTTAATTGAGTTGTCATTTCAAGAAAATCAAGAAAAAGTATCAAAAGATGTCTAGATCAATTTAGTTATCAAGAATAAGAAGAATGGCTTATAGGAATCGATCGAATTAGTAGCAATGATGAATACTAATAATGACTAATCTTATCTATTGATGGATTGTAGCTAGATCGATAATGATGAATGAAGATTAGGGATCTATTGAAAAACTAGGGTTTCTCCTTTCATTATTCCTTGTCTTTTCATTGATCATCATTCACATCTAGGCTCTAGCAAAGAGGATCATCAATCATTTGATCCCTAATTTACAAGGAAATAATCAAGAACATGATCTCGCTCCAAATTAGGTCATTGACGATTCTTTTTCCTAAAGCTCACAATTCTCATAAGACTTAAGATTAGTTTTAGAATTTCATCATCATTTGATCTACCGATTCTCTCGATTCCTTTACAAGCGAAGATTTCACTCACTCATAATGAAAATAAAAGAATCAATAACTATAAATTTCATGATGCAAGAATGTAAAGAAAACGAGAATTAACAATTTATCACCTTTATTAAATCTTCTTCAAATTACACCTTTCAATTTAAGATTACAAGACTAGCTCTCGATCGCTCTTTTGAAAGGAAATTTGTCGTCGATCTTTGCGTGGATCGATCGCCTTGAGTCATGGATCTGAAAGGTTCCTAGGCACCCTATAGAGGTCTCACAAGGCATCAACCATGCCAATTTACAATTTTATTGTGCCGAGAAACCCTAACACGAATCTTAGACTAGAATTCTAGGCGAAAAACTAAAGTAGTTAACACTTTAACTAAAGGAAGAGATGCTACAACCTTTGTAGATCCGGATATCCACTTCCTTAGCTCCACGTAGTCATCCTCTCGCTGTCCTTTATGAATCCCGAACCCAATCGTCGGCTTCATCGGAGAAACGGGCGAGCTAGGTCGTCGGCTTCGTCTCAAAGACGATCTACGTCGAGGTTGCACTAGTTCAAGCTCCGACTTCACAAAGTTGTGAAACTTGTGAAGAAAACACCCAAAACAACTTGGCAAGAGGTAGAGGGTGAAGAAATAGGAGGTGGGTTCACTTTAGAATTAGATTTCTCTCACTAGAACTCAAGTTGCCATTAAAGTAGCAAGCTTTTTCTTTTTAGAAGAAGAAGATGATGAAGCTAGTTATGATAAGTTCTATTTTAAAATGAAAAGAAAATACAAACTTATCATAACTTTAACTAGGGTTAAGTGTAGAGAATAAACCATGGTCATTTGAGTGGGTTAGGGTTAAGCATGAAGACAAGAATGGTTAGCAAAGTCAAAGCTTCATGAAGCTTCAATATGAAACAAAAATTGCCACCATTCTCATCTTAAAGTTTATCGAAATAAATGAATAAATGAATAAATGCATAATCAAAACCCTAATCTCAAGTTAACTATGGTTTAATTCTATACACTTAACCATATGATCAAGTATCATCAAACATGATACAAATATGAGCACAAAAGTATATCATATATACAATGTGTAAATCAAGTGAGAAAAATCCGTTTAAAATGAACCATTACTAGTTAATGCAAAGTAATATATCAAATATATAATTATACATTAAATCATTAAATCAACACTTGATTCAATGATCCGGTCATGTCGCACATAACCGACTAGTATTCAATGCATCGATTTATCGAATCAATGATTCGATAACTAGGCCATATCTCATACAACCAATCGAAACATTAATCGCGAGAATCAAATACGGTATCACATACACGCATTATTCTCGGTCCCGCACATATCTCATATGCACTCCTATTTCGTTTCGCTTGAGCTAGGAAACCTCTGTGTAGGACTCTAAAGACTCGTCAATACGCCGGTAGCAGATGATGATCATATCAAGCACCCAAAAGCCTCAAGCGGTCTGCTAAACGTAACGGCCACCCGGGTATTGAGCGATCAGAAGATCGACGAGCTAGCCCGCTCACACTCCTGCTAATCCGACCAGTAACACTTACCATACAGTCCGGTCTCTTCGTCTGATATGTCGCATATCAAGTCTAGGAGTGGTAAACGTCAGACCCCAATAACCCGATAAGTCGTGCCGATGTGAGGCTCATAACGGGTCGAGAAACCACTGGTAACACTTACCAGCAAATCTCTGATCAGCCCTGGCCAGGGACTTCCCTGTTACGGCCAATCGAGCACAGCGCAACATCAACTCCCAATACCGGGAGAGACGAAACCCATCCTATCGCTCATTGCCTCCATGTGACTCGGGACTGTACCCAAAGACCACCGTTTTGCACGCCCTCATGGACGTGGTAAGGTGGAGATCAAAGCACAGTGGGAATCACACAAGACTCTATGATGATCTCGGGTCTACAGACTAACCTATACAAGTGTCACCTGAGAACTGCCATCTGACGTGAGGTATAATACCATCTGGGAGTTCTCGGCGAGTCCGTCCAGTGTACCCAGTCTCCACTGAGCACCCATATACCATCTCTGATGTCAAACACCAATGGATATGGGATCATCCATCGCCCATCTGATGGGTCGAGAAGCGTATACGCTAGTCTACACTGGTATATCGATGCCCCGTCTCGATACACCCACGACTAGGGACCTTGAAGGATGTACTTATGGACTACCATGTCCCCACTAGTATGATCTGCATCATAGTCCAGGTAGTCGAGTACACATCCTAAGGGCTTTATCAACATGTAACTATAAGACAGTTTAAAGAGACAAGTGTACATGTTAAGATAAAGAGTAACCAGATAACATACTATCATATCGAGCAAGAAAGTCATCTCTATATATGTCCAAGCATCCAATATAATATACATCATCTGTACAATACTGGCCTCTAGGGCATACATACAACTAACAATCTCCCACTTGCACTAGGGCCAGCTGCTGTAGTATCGCATACCGAGCATCCCGAAGAGTCTCTCAAACTGTATCTGGGGAATGGCCTTCGTGAGTGGATCCGCCGTGTTGTTCTTCGTGTCAACCCTCCTGACCTCGATCTCCCGGGGATCAACTATCTCCCGGATCAGGTGATACCGCCTCAGAATATGCCTGGATCGCTGATGGGACCTGGGTTCCTTGGCCAATGCCACCGCTCCATTGTTATCGCAATACAAAGGTATTGGATGCTAAATGGATGGAACCACACCAAGTTCAGTAATGAACTTCTTGATCCAGACAGCCTCTTTGGCAACATCATTGGCAGCGATGTATTCAGCCTCCATCATCGAGTCTGCCACGGTTTCCTGCTTGGAACTCTTCCAGCTAACCGCCCCTCCGAAAAGGGTAAAGACAAAGCCCGACTGCGACTTAGAGTCGTCCTTATCACTCTAGAAGCTCGAATCGGTAAAGGACTCCACTTGGAGCTCTCCGTTACCATACACCAAGAACATATCTCTAGTCCTTCGCAAGTACTTGAGAATGCTCTTCACAGCTGTCCAGTGACTCTCTCCAGGATCAGCTTGATACCTGCTCACAACACTTAGTGAGTATGCTACATCGGGTCTGGTACATAGCATCGCATACATGATAGAGCCTACTGCCGAAGCATAGGGTATCCCTTGCATGCGAGCTCTCTCCAAATCAGTCTTGGGAGACATCTCTTTGGATAGAGTGACTCCAGAGATTGTGGGCAAGTTCCCACGCTTGGACTCTTCTATACTAAACCTCTTTAGTATGGTGTCAATGTACCTGGATTGGGACAATCCCAAAATCCGTCTGGATCTATCTCTATAGATCCTAATCCCCAATATGCAGGAGGCATCACCAAGATCTTTCATTGAGAATCTTTGTGATAAGAAGAGCTTGATCGATTGCAGCCTAGGAATATCATTTCCTATCAAGAGTATGTCATCCACGTACAATACGAGGAAGACAACCTTACTCCCTGCCACCTTCTTGTAGATACAAGGTTCATCTGGGTTTTTGACGAAATCAAACTCTTTGATAACGACATCAAAGCAGATGTTCCAACTCTGCGATGCTTGCTTTAATCCATAAATGGATTTAAGCAGCTTGCACACCTTCCCGCTGCTCCCACTATCTACGAAGCCCTCCGGCTGAGTCATGTGCACGCACTCTTTTAAATCACCATCTAGAAAGGCGGTCTTAACATCCATTTGCCAGATTTCGTAGTCATGATATGCAGCGATGGCAAGCATGATCCGGATGGATTTAAGCATAGCCACTGGAGAAAAGGTTTCGTCATAGTCCACACCTGGTCTTTGACGAAAACCTTTTGCTACAAGTCTAGCTTTGAAAGTCTCCACTTTCCTATCTACACCATGTTTCTTCTTGAAGATCCACTTGCTCCCAATGGGTTTTACCCCTTCAGGAGCAACTTCCAAAGTCCATACTTTGTTGGTGTACATGGATTCCATCTCGGACCGCATTGCATCCAGCCATTTCACTGAGCCCCTACTCGTGATGGCCTGCTCGAAGCTAGTTGGGTCATCATCCTCCATGATGCAATCCTCGCTCCCACCATCCATGAGAAAACCGTAGTATCTCTCAGGTTGGCGAGGAACCCTACTAGATCGGCGGAGAGGCTGGGGTTCATTGGGAGCTACTGAATCCTCTTGTTCCACTAAATCTTCAGTTTGAGTTTGTGTATCTGGAACCTCTTCCAGCTCTACCACTTTGCCACTAATTTCTTTTTCAAGAAATTCCTTTTCTAAAAAGGTGGCATGTTGAGCAACAAACACTTTTTGTTCCTCACTGTGGTAAAAAAAATACTCATATGAGTTCTTTGGATATCCCACAAACTTGCAAAGAACTGACCGTGCCTCGAGCTTGTCCGGATTTTGTCTTTTGACATAAGCTGGACAACCCCATATTTTAACTCGTTTAAAATATGGTCTCTTCCCACTCCATATCTCATATGGTGTGGTAGGTACAGATTTAGATGGAACTTGATTCAATAGGTATGCTGCTGTCTCCAGCGCATATCCTCAAAAGGAAATAGGTAACTCAGCTGTGCTCATCATAGAGCGCACCATATCTAATAGGGTGCGGTTCCTCCGTTCTGATACACCGTTGTGCTGTGGTGTATATGGAGGAGTCAGCTGAGAGAAAATCCCATTCTCTTTTAGGAAGTCCAGGAATTCTCCGCTTAAGTATTCACCTCCTCGATCAGATCGAAGGATTTTAATACTTTTTCCGGTTTGGTTTTCGACTTCTTGTCTATATTCTCTAAATTTCTCAAAAGCTTCTGATTTGTGTTTCATCAGGAACACATATCCGAATCTAGAGAGATCGTCAGTGAATGTAATGAAGTACGAAGAACCATCCCTGGCATTTGTAGACATAGGACCGCATACATCACTATGTATCAGTCCTAAGAGTTCGGTAACTCTTTCTCCGTGTCCCGTAAACGGAGTTTTGGTCATCTTGCATCTGAGACATGACTGGCAAGTGTCATAAGATGAAAATTCGAATTGTTTCAAATATCCATCCTTATGCAACTTAGCTAGTCGTGTCGCATTGATGTGACCCAGTCTACAATGCCACAAGAAGGATTCGTTCAGTTCTGAACTCTTCCTCTTGTGTGTGTTAGTTATGCTCAGAACTGTTGACTGATTTAGAATATAAATGCCATTGCACAACGTGCCTGATCCAACCAACTTTTGGTTACGGAAAATGTTCATAACATTGTCCTGTAATACAAAATTATACCCCTCTTTACTTAATAAAGAAACTGATATAATGTTGCATATCAGGTTCGGCATGTAATAGCATTCGTTCAGAACCAGTGTACTACCAGTTGGTAACACAAGGTGATATTCCCCGCCAGTCTTGCTGCAACAATTGCACCATTTCCAACTCTGATGTCTTTATCACCTTCTCCAAGTTCTCTACATTTCCTAAGCCCATGTAACAGATTACATATATGGGATCCCGACCCGGTATCTAATACCCAGGACGTAGAGCAAATGGAGAAACAGTTCTCTGTAACGAACACACCCGAAGAAAATGCATCATCATGTACTTTCTTCATTCGGGTTGCCTGGGAATCCTGGTATTCCCCTATATCCTGTTCAGTCCTATAACTCTTATAAGAAAGAACGGAACCAACGTTCCCCAGCACAGTATAACATGCGGGTTCGGTCAATACATCCATATTATTATCTTGATTAAGGCATGAAATGGTCGCTACCTGGAGAGAGAGAGAAGAAAACACTTTAGTGTAAGCTCGTGCAAGATCAGATTGGTTATTATCTTATCTAATCAGGATGGCTCCCACTGCTTTTTATCAAATCTTCCTTCAAACCCTAAAAGGAAAGACTAGCCGGGATTAATTACACCCTACAACTTCGTCGATCTTTCAGCCAGGCCAGTGTCGGTACTTTGAGGGAGGTCTCCCGTGCTTTCGCACAAACCTAATTAATGTAAATCTCGTTTTCCCAGAGGCGTAACCCCATTGACACCTTTCTAGACACCTACTTGATCGGCTAATTGTAGTGTGTAAAACTCTCCCAGGAGTAACTCTTACTCGCAGTGGGTATCGGGATCCAACTATCTCATAGAAGGTATGCAATCTCATTGCAAATTTCAACACTTGAAATTCCCGATAATCCTTTTGCCCCGAACGATCTATGACCTTGACAAGGTCAACAAACCATAGACCGCAAGTCAAGTTCAACCCGTCATTTCTTGATTGAATCAAACCCACCCGCACGACCCTTGACAAGGTCAACAAGGCCGTACGACTACCCTAACCCAATCTGCATCATATGCATAAGCAGACAAATACTGGTTAGCTACCGCACACTGCGCCTTGACAAGGTCAACAAACGCAGCACGAATACTAAACAGGACTTATCTGAAATTACAGAGGGCTACGACAGGTTTTTCTGAAAACCTATTGCGTAATGAACTTGATATCGTTGTAGAATCAAATGAAGTTTTAAAATGGAATGATTTTGAGGCTTTTCTAGTTTTGCTAAAGGGGTCACTCCCGGTGAAGGGATCGTCGGCCCTTTCCTCGTCGAATGAGGTGCGGGATATATCATATATATCACTGTGCAAAGCAAAAACCCAAAAGCAATCAAAAGCAAACCGAGTGTGTAGCATCTGCCAGTTATTGCTAAAGGAGTCACTCCCGGTGAAGGGATCTCGATCCTTTCCTCATCGAATAAAGTGCAGGGTATATAATATATACCGCTGTGCAAAGCAAGAACTGTAGCTACCTGTTTTATTTTAAAATTCGATTCCACAACATCTTAGGTTTCTTATCTTTCATTAATCACATTAATGAAGTCCCATCATTTAAGTACCTAAACATCACAGATAAATACGACGTACACTTATGCCATCCGCATTCGCCTCGATGTCCCCTCGTGCACCGTTAGGTTAGGTAACTAACGACAGAGCAGGGCAGGGCTAGTGCGGATGCAAAACATAAGTAACGTCTATATAATATATCATATATACTATATACTGTATCCATCACAGAACATCACACGATCACATCACAGATATCGCAGCAGAATAAACATATGAAATATTGGATATACTAGGACGTCCGTGTTTTCAATACGAGCCAGTATAAAACACGGATTCCACGGTCGTGATGAATAGCCAATCCCACACCCCTAGACCCCTACGAGAGCGGCAAGGAACCCTGCCAATTCTGGGGTTAGGAGACCCGGACTCGACTCCTCGAGTTGGTCTCCCACTGGACCCCAGAACCCGGTTACTTGTGCTCCCCTCCTTGGGTCTATCCTAATGCGGAAAAGTAAATAATACACAAAAGGTGACAACTTCCGCTACCTGGAAGTGCCCCAAATAAAAGAATATTACATACAGGTTTTTACATGAATGAAAATGGAAAACACTCATCTCACATAAAAAACCCCGGCTATTCGAACACGACAATCCAATATAACATATCCAGCAACACATAACATCACATGTCATCATCGTAAGTAAGTATGCATACCCCAATTGTCGTTGACGTATAGCAACGAAACCGGCGATATGTACATACTACACTTACGGTCACAGAAAAGAAAGTGTAAAACTACAACAATTGGAATCCGCAACTTCTTTAGACATCACATGCCTAATCAAATGAAATACTTAGACATCACATGCCTAACAGTTATAAACCCCGCATTTTTGTCTCATTATCGAAAACACTTTTCAATATAAAGTGAAACTAAACCGCTAGATTTATAACATTCATTCAGTTATCACATAACTGTTTGTGAATTCCAATTATTGTATCACATTCCAGATAAACAGAAAATGTTAAACTTTCCGATCGAACAGTCGAATACCCAAGTTTTCCCGATACAGCTCAACACATGAAATAAGTCTAACAACATTCAGTTCGTGCCTCAGTACCGACGGTCCAGCCGTAGAAGGGTCAAGCCAACGCCTCATATGTGGCATGCCGTACTGCCCCAAACCCGAAGGTTCAAAGGGCAGTTCAAGACGGTCACATAATCGAGTTAAGGTTTGTTGTCTTCTAGAGGGTCCATCGCGTTACTTGCACTACTTAGAACGTCGTTAAATTACAGAAAAATCCAACACTTGAAAATTTCCCGACATGGGAAAAATTGGGTATTTATATCCGGTCGAACTTTTTAACATATTCTGAAAATTATCCGGAAATACACAAAAGACGAAATTTGATAATCCGATCGAAATACCGAATCCCCAAAACAACCCTGGAAAATTCAACTCTTGAATAAATATTAAAAATTCCCAGGAAAACCACCACAGAAAATGAGAATTACTGTGAAAATTAAAATGCACAAAACGACAAAGGCTCCGCGCATCCGCCGCACGAGCCATGCTCGTGCCGCGGATCCGCGGCTCTTTGATGGAATTAGTCCATCGAAATTCACAGTAACTCTTAGATTAGCCTGCTGATTTTTCTGCATATTTTTAATGTGAAAAAATCCCCGATTTTAGAAAAAGGACAGAGAGCATGTTTGGTTTGGGGTTTCGGGTTCGCTCGGGCTTCAAATTGCGTCTAGACTTCGCCTAAGGCTCTAGCTAGGCTCTGATACCACTGAAAGGTTCTTAGGCACCCTATAGAGGTCTCACAAGGCATCAACCATGCCAATTTACAATTTTATTGTGCCGAGAAACCCTAACACGGATCTTAGACTAGAATTCTAGGCGAAAAACTAAAGTAGTTAACACTTTAACTAAAGGAAGAGATGCTACAACCTTTGTATATCCGGATATCCACTTCCTTAGCTCCACGTAGTCATCCTCTCGCTGTCCTTTATGAATCCCGAACCCAATCGTCGGCTTCATCGGAGAAACGGGCGAGCTAGGTCGTCGGCTTCGTGTCAAAGACGATCTACGTCGAGGTTGCACTAGTTCAAGCTCCGACTTCACAAAGTTGTGAAACTTGTGAAGAAAACACCCAAAACAACTTGGCAAGAGGTAGAGGGTAAAGAAATAGGAGGTGGGTTCACTTTAGAATTGGATTTCTCTCACTAGAACTCAAGTTGCAGTTAAAGTAGCAAGCTTTTTCTTTTTAGAAGAAGAAGATGATGAAGCTAGTTATGATAAGTTCTATTTTAAAATGAAAAGAAAATACAAACTTATCATAACTTTAACTAGGGTTAAGTGTAGAGAATAAACCATGGTCATTTGAGTGGGTTAGGGTTAAGCATGAAGACAAGAATGGTTAGCAAAGTCAAAGCTTCATGAAGCTTCAATATGAAACAAAAATTGCCACCATTTTCATCTTAAAGTTTATCCAAATAAATGAATAAACAAATAAATGAATAAATGCATAATCAAAACCCTAATCTCAAGTTAACTATGGTTTAATTCTATACACTTCACCATATGATCAAGTATCATCAAACATGATACAAATATGAGCACAAAAGTATATCACATATACAATGTGTAAATCAAGTGAGAAAAATCCGTTTAAAATGAACCATTACTAGTTAATGCAAAGTAATATATCAAATATATAATTATACATTAAATCATTAAATCAACACTTGATTCAATGATCCGGTCATGTCGCACATAACCGACTAGTATTCAATGCATCGATTTATCGAATCAATGATTCGATAACTAGGTCATATCTCATACAACCAATCGAAACATTAATCGCGAGAATCAAATACGGTATCACATACATGCATTATTCTCGGTCCCGCACATATCTCATATGCACTCCTATTTCGTTTCGCTTGAGCTAGGAAACCTCTGTGTAGGACTCTAAAGACTCGTCAATACGCCGGTAGCAGATGATGATCATATCAAGCACCCACAAGCCGGAAGCGGTCTGCTAAACGTAATGGCCATCCGGGTATTGAGCGATCAGAAGATCGACGAGCTAGTCCGCTCACACTCCTGCGAATCCGACCAGTAACACTTACCATACAGTCCGGTCTCTTCGTCTGATATGTCGCATATCAAGTCTAGGGGTGGTAAATGTCAGACCCTAATAACCCGATAAGTCATGCCGATGTGAGGCTCATAACGGGTCGAGAAACTACTGGTAACACTTACCAGCAAATCTCTGATCAGCCCTGGCCAGGGACTTCCCTGTTACGGCCAATCGAGCACAACGCAACATCAACTCCCAATACCGGGAGAGACGAAACCCCTCATATCGCTCATTGCCTCCATGTGACTCGGGACTGTCCCCAAAGACCACCGTTTTTCATGCCCTCATGGACATGGTAAGGTGGAGATCAAAGCACAGTGGGAATCACACAAGACTCTATGGCGATCTCGGGTCTACAGACTAACCTGTACAAGTGTCACCTGAGAACTGCCATCTGACGTGAGGTATAATACCATCTGGGAGTTCTCGGCGAGTCCGTCCAGTGTACCCAGTCTCCACTGAGCACCCGTATACCATCTCTGATGTCAAACACCAATGGATATGGGATCATCCATCGCCCATCTCATGGGTCGAGAAGCGTATACGCTAGTCTACACTGGTATATCGATGCCCCGTCTCGATACACCCACGACTAGGGACCTTGAAGGATGTACTTATGGACTACCATGTCCCCACTAGTATGATCTGCATCATAGTCCAGGTAGTCACGTACACATCCTAAGGGCTTTATCAACATGTAACTATAAGACAGTTTAAAGAGACAAGTGTACATGTTAAGATAAAGAGTAACCAGATAGCATACTATCATATCGAGCAAGAAAGTCATCTCTATATATGTCCAAGCATCCAATATAATATACATCATCTGTACAATACTGGCCTCTAGGGCATACATACAACTAACAGGATCGGATGCGGATATCTTGCTCTTAGTGACGACTGGCGTGCGATAAAGGATCTTCGATTGCTCGCTTGATTTTGCTCTCAATGGATCTTGATTTTGATTGGATTTAGGTTTGGGTTTGAATCACAAGTTGTGTCAGTCAACTTGTGTAATGAACAATGAACAACCTCTATAATGAAGCCCTAAGTCTCCTTTTATAGTTCTCCAAATCTTCCACTAGAAGCTAGGTTTATCTTCCACTAGAAGCTAGGTTGTTATGAAGCTTGCATGAGAAACTTGGCTGTTGTAGGGAAGCATCCGGAGAAAGTTAGGGAGTTCGAAGTGTCTTGAGGAAGCTTGGAAGTTATAAGGGATCCTCGGGAAAATTTTCGACCGCCAATGAGCCAACTCGGCCTCGGATCCACGGTGGATAGGGCTGAATCGGCCTCGGATCCGCGGCCGTTTGAAGAGATCGCTGCTTCATGATTCTGGGGTGGTTTGATGCTGGCATTTAGGTCTTCTTCTAATATCTGGAAACTTAGTTTCTTTTCTGAATCTCTGCCAGATTCTAAGTTTTTGACTTGCTGCGTTTTATCAGCAAATTTGTGATTCCGGTTCTGCGGCCTGGATAATTTTCAGCACAAAAATCTCAATAAAAAGTGTTGAGATATACAATATCATGCGTGAAGTAATAAACACACAATTTCCTATAAAGAATGTTGAATATGTATAACAGTAAGTAATTAGTATTTTCCAGAAAAACTGCTAATATGTGTTATATTTATATCAACTATCCTTTGATGATTAGAATAATGAGGAAATTGATGTGTTACAGATTGCATTATTTTCGACTTAACAAATTCCCCCAAACTTGATTTTGATCGTCTCGAGCAAAACTTCTTTTATTCAAAAGAAGGAGAAAATATAAGGAAAAAAACTAACTAGCACACTTTCGTAAGCAACACGATTGCACTGAGCACGTGCAACAAGTCTTTAAATCTCTAGGTGTCCCTAGTAAGAGGAGTGTTGTCTCCTGAGGGGTTTCAGCGGATTACACCCACAAAATCCTATAATAAAAGGAAGACTGTGAAAGTTACATGTAAAGATCACAATTATAAAAGAAAGAATTTGAAAGTTAAAGTTTCCAACTATACTACCTTTTCGGTTGTCATGAGCCCTATCTTAATAGTCATGAAAAGATATTAGAAATCACATCATCCCTCAATAAAACATCGCTTTATTCTTCATCCCTACTCTTCTTCTAAACATCGATCATATATCCCTGCATATGTGTAAAGACATCCCTACACTCGGAGAATTCAATTCAAGCTATCATACTATCGTCCATCTACCTCAGTACTTTTTAGTCGGTGAATATTATGGATGGAATTGCTCACACATTATTCATGCGACTGTTAATACTTCTTTAGGTACTAACCGAACGATTACTCATGTGCTTGCTGATCAGGCGTAAGTAACAATTTCCTCGTCTCGCAACACGTAAGGCTTAGCAGTGACTCCCAAACCAGTTGGTCTAAGGCACTAGGTGATGAAGCACCCTCGCTATATTTTTTTTATGCTGCCTTGGTGATTACAAAACCAGTGTTCATTTTTCTTCACCATTTTATCTTTTATTTTTCATTTATTCTTTATTTCATACTTTTGCTTTTAAACAAGAGCATTTCAAGGTATCCTCTACTATCCCGAGTTTCAAGACTTGTGTAAGTGCGTATAGTAGGGTATCAACATTCAAATGTTTGGCTTCCAGAATAGGAACTATTTTTAGACTTATTTTTATCCTCAGATTTGTGTCTTCCTTCATCTTACAAACCCTTGGGGCTCATAACTACTTATTACTAGTTTCGTTTAAGAAAAACATCTAATTTTCTTGGTTTTCTTAAATTTTTCCAAACTTTTGGATGTAATTTTTCACTTTTTTATTATAAAAAATTAAATATTAAAAAAAATTCTATGTTTTGTGCTTATGCAAAGTATGATGCAAAGTGATGCGTAAATAAACACAAAGCTCCCCCAAACTTGTTTACAACAGTGTCCTCATTGTTGCCATCTGTTAAATCTCAGAACCTGTAAACTTGGGAGGAAAATTTATTAATGGGGACATGAAATATGATCGTGAAAATCTCCCCCAAACTTATTCTTTTATTACTCACCTCCATTCTAAAGATGATACAGTATTTTTCAAGACATGGAGGTGAGACGAAGGAATTATAGTCAAGATAAAGTGGCTTCTGTAAAAACAGGAGCTCCTCTGTGGGGTCAGTGGAAAAATACTGTTTTAATCTATGTCCATTCACTTTAAAAATTGTACCGTTTTCAATATTGTCAACCTCAACTGCCCTGTGCGGGTATACATACCGCACAACAAGTGGTCCTTTCTACCGAGATCGTAGCTTACCCGCATGAAGATAGAGACGTGAATCGTAAAGAAGGACTTGTTGACCTAGGATAAAAGTTTTTCTCAAAATATTTTTATCGTGAAATACCTTAGTCCGGTTCTTTACTATCACTGCACTATCGTAAGCTTCATCGCGGAGTTCGCTTAGCTCGTTTCCGCCAAAGCTGTACGGTCTGGGCCAAAGCTGTACGGCCTTGATCTTCCTCGGGTCCATACGAATACCGTCTCCCGTAACCATATGACCTAGGAAGTCAACACTATCAAGCCAGAAGGAACACTTCAAGAATTTACCAAACAACTGGTGCTCTCTCAATGTCTGCAAAGCCATCCTCAAGTGCTGCTCATGTTGCTCATGACTCTAAGAAAAGACCAGAATGTCATCAATAACACGATGATAAACTGGTCGAGGAATGGCCTGAAAAAATCTGGTTCATCAATTCCATGAACGTTGCTGGGGCATTGCTGAGTCCAAAAGACACCACCAAAAACTCATAATGCCCATAGCGCGTACAAAAAACAGTCTTCGGAATGTCATCATTCCGAACCAGCAACCGATGGTAACCGATCGCAAATCAAACTTAGAAAAATGTCCCGCACCCTGGGTCTGATCAAACAAATCGTCAATGCGAGGTATAGGATACCTATTCCGCAACGTAACTCAGTTCAATTGATGAAAATCAAATCACAACCTAAAACTGCCGTCCTTCTCCTTGACAAACAGAACAGGAGCTCCCCAAGGCGAAACACTTGGACGTACAAGTCCCCCATTAAGCAACTCTTGCAGCTTATCCTAAAGCTCCCAAGCTCCGCCGGCTCATCTGGAACAACGTCGAGAAACTCTCGCATAATAGGAACCCTATCCAACGAATCTACTGTGGCTCCGGTCTCACGAATGGAAGCTAAGAATCCTCAACATCCTCTCCTCAAAAGCCAACTAGCGAAAAAGGTTGAAATCAAGCGGTGAGGGATGCACCACGGTCCGCCTGCACAACAAGAACTGACTCGCCAGGAGAACAAAACCTGACTGTCTTCTCGCGGCAGTCCACAGACGCAGAGTACGTAGCTAACCAGCCCATGCCTAGGAGAACGTCAAAGTCCAACATATCTAGAAGGATCAAATCGACGGACGAATCTCTATCTCCTATCCGATTGGCACTCGACCGAAATATGTGTCGCGCAATAAAAGAATCACCAAAAAGAGTAATCACGACAAACCACCGATCTAGCATACATGACTCTCGGCCCAACCTCATGTTAGTTATATGTATGCCCTAGAGGCCATTACTATACATAGGATGTATATTATAGTGGGTGCTTGGACATATATAGGGAGGACTTTCTTGCTCGACATGATAGTATGCTATCTGGTTGCTCTTTACCTTAACGTGTACACTGATTGTCTCTCTGTTACATGTTGGTAAAGCCCTTAGGATGTGTACTTGACTACCTGGACTATGATGCGGATCATACTAGTGGGGACATGGTAGTCCATAAGTACATCCTTCAAGGTCCCTAGTCGTGGGTGTATCGAGACGGGGCATCGATATACCAGAGTAGACTAGCGTATACCTTCTCGACCCATACAGATGGGCGATGGATGATCCCATATCCATTGGTGTTTGACATCAGAGATGATATACGGGTGCTCAGTGGAGACTGGGTACACTGGACGGACTCGCCGAGAACTCCCAGATGGTATTATACCTTACGTCAGATGGCAGTTCTCTGGTGACACTGGTACAGGTTAGTCTGTAGACCCGAGATCGTCATAGAGTCTTGTGTGATTCCCACTGTGATTTGATTTCCACCTTACCATGTCCAAGAGGGCGTGCAAAACGGTGGTTTTTGGGTACAGTTCCGATTCATATGGAGGCAATGAGCGATAGGAGGGGATTCGTCTCTCCCGGTATAGGGGGTTGATGTTGCGCTGTGTTCGATTGGCTATAACCGGAAATCCCTGGACAGGGTTGCTGAGATTTACTGGTAAGTGTTACCAGTAGTTTCTCGTACTGTTATAGACCTCATATCGACACGACTTATCGAGCTATTGGGGTCTGACGTTTACCACCCCTAGGCAAGATATGCGACATATCAGACGACGAGACCGGACTGTACGGTAAGTGTTACTGGTTGGATTCACAGGAGTGTGAGCGGGCTTGCTCGTCGATCTTCTGATCGTTCAATACCCGGGTGGCCGTTACGTTTAGCAGACCACTTGCGGCTTGTGGTTGTTTGATATGATCATCACCTGCTGCCGGTGTATTAACGAGTCTTTAGAGTCCTACACAGAGGTTTCCTGGCTCAAGCGAAACGAAATAGGAGCGCATATGAGATATATGCGGGACCGAGAATAATGCGTTTATGTGATACCGTATTCTATTCTCGCGATGAATGTATCGATTGGTTTTTTGCGATATAACCTAGTTATCGAATCAAGGATTGATTCGATAAGCCGATACATTAGATATTAGTCGGTCATATGCGATATGACCGGATCGTTAAATCAAGTGTTGATTTAATGATTTAATGCATAATTATATATTTGATATATTACTTTGCATTAACTAGTATTGGTTCACTTAAGATGGATTTTCTTACTTGATGTGCACATTGTATATATGATATAGTTTTGTGCACTAGTTTGTATCATGTTTGATGATACATGCAAGCTTGGGTGTAGGTTTACTTTAAACCGTGTTTAAGTGAATGGTTAGGGTTTTGTTATCTTTTCTTAACTATTTATTTTGTTTTATTTATTTTAGGGAAAGAAAAGATATGGTTGCTTCTTTTGTTTGTTTCTTTGAAGCTTCAAGAAGCTTTGACCATTCTTGTCTCTTTTCTAAACCAAACCATTCACCTAACCCTAGTTTTTTCTCTACACTTAACCAAGGTTGCATTTTGATAAGAATGAATGGGATTTTCTTTTTAATAATAATGCTTTTTATTCTTTCATCTTCATCATCTTCATCAAGCTTCATGAAAGCTTGCTAGCTTCAATGGTGAAATGAGAAAAAGAGTGAGAAATCCAATTCTAAAGTGAACCTACTTCCTATTTCTTCATCCTCTACCACTTGCTAAGTAGTATAGGGTGTTTTCTTCACAAGTTTCATGACTTGGTGAAGTTGGAGCTTGATCTTGAGTTGCCTCGACGTAGATCATCTTCGGCATCGAAGTCGACGACCTAGCCCGATCATTTCTCCGACGAAACCATCGCCAGAGTCCGAGATCCAATGATCGCGGTGGGGGGACGTCAACACAGAGCTATGGAGGTGGAGGACCGGATCTACAAAGGTTGTAGTCTCTTTCACTAGCAGTAAAGTTGTTTACTGCTTGATTGTTTCGCCTAATTTCTAGTTAACGATCCATATTAGGGTTTCTCGGCACCGGAAAAACTTTGATTTTGCCATGGTTGATCAGTTGTGAGACCTCATTTGTGTGCCTAGGAACCCTACAGTGGTATCAGAGCCTAGCTAGAGCCTTAGGCGAAGTGTAGACAAAGTTAGAAACCCGATCGAACCCTGAAACCCCATACGACACCCCTCTCTGTATAATTTTTAAAACAGTGGGTTTTTCCAAATTAAAAATTCTCAAAAATATCAGCAGGCAAATACATGAGTTACTGTGAAGCACGTGACTGTAATACATCTAAACTGCCGCGGAACCGCGGCCATGACATGGTATTAGCGGCGGTTCCGCGGCCGTATGTAATGATCAGGGAATTCTTTTTGCACTGTAACCTCAGTTGTTGTTTGCTGATTCTTCTGGGAAGTTTTATGTTTCACTCAAGAGTTGAGTTTTCTGGGGAGTATTGGGGACTCGATAATTCGATCGGATTATTTAACTTTGTTTATTTATCTTTTCTGGATAATTTTAGAACATGTTAAAAGGTTCGACCGGATATAAATACCCACTTTTTCCCCTGCCGGAAAATTTCCAAGTGTTGGATTTTTCCGTGGTTTAAGAATGTTCTAAGTAGTGCAAGTAACGTGATGGACCCTCTAGAAAACAAAAAAGCTTAACTCGATTATGTGACCGTCTTGAACTGCCCTTTGAACCTTCGGGTTTGGGGCAGTACGGTGTGCCACATGTGAGGCATTGGCTTGACCCTTCTACGGCTGGACCGTTGGTACTGAGGTATGAACTGGATGTTTTTAAACTTATTTCATGTGTTGAGCTGTTTCGGGAAAACTTGGGTGTTTGAATGTTCGATCGGAATGTTTAACATTTTCTATTTTATCTGGAATGTGATACAATATTTGGAATCCACATGTAGTTATGAGATAACTGATTTGAATGTTATAAACATAGCAGTTTAGTCTCACTTGATCGGTTACCACGGAATTTTGATGTGATCAAAAGTCCGTCGCAATCAAGTAGCGTACGCGGATACTCGCCGGGTAAACTTAATAGACAGCTACACCCTATAGCCCCGACCAAGTGACTGTAGGAGAACCCCGTCGCCGAAAGCATCCGTTCAGGTGCTCGCGGCAGCAGTGTTCCGCCTTGGTGCACTTCGTCGACGGTATCGGGGGTGCGGCCGTCTACTGAAGTTTGCGACGAGCATTCGATCAGGATGTCGGGAATCTTGTTGAATTTCCCGACTTGGTATTGAAAAGTGTTTTCGATTTTGAGACTAAAATGTGGAGTTTATAATTGTTAGGCATGTGATGTCTAAGGAATTCATTTGATTAGGCATGCGATGTCTAAAGAAGTTGCGGATTCCAACTGTTGTAGTTTTACACTTTCTTTTCTGTGACCGTAAGTGTAATATGTGATATCGCCGGTTTCGTTGCTATATGTCAACGACAATTGGGATACGCATGTTTACTTACGTTGATGACATGTGATGTTATGTGTTGCTGGATATGTTATATTGGATCGTCGTGTTTGAATAGCCAGGGTTTTTTTATGTGAGATGGGTGTTTTTCATTTTCATTCATGTAAAAACTTGTATGTAATATTCTTTTATTGGGGCACTTCCAGGTTGCGGAAGATGTCACCTTTTGTATATTATTTACTTTTCCGCACTAGGATAAACCCAAGGAGGAGGGCACAAGTAACCGGGTTCTGGAGTCCAGTAGGAGACCAACTCGAGGAGTCGAGTCCGGGTCTCCTAACTCTAGAATTGGTAGGGTTGCTTGCCGCTCTCGTAGGGGTCTAGGGGTGTGGGTTTGGCTATTCATCGCGACCGTGGAATCCGTGTTTTATACTGGCTCGTATTGAAAACACGGACGTCCTAGTATATCCAATATTTCATATGTTTCTTCTGCTGCGATATCTGTGATGTGATCATTCGATATGCTGTGATAGATACTGTATATAGTATATATGATATATTATATAGACGTTACTTATGTTTTACACCCGCGCTAGCCCTGCCCCGCTCTGTCGTTAGTTACCTAACCTAACGGTGCACAAGGGGACATCGAGGTGAATGTGGATGGCATAAGTGTACGTCGTATTTATCTGTGATGTTTAGGTACTTAAATGATGGGACTTCATTAATGTGATTAATGAAAGAAAAGAAACCTAAGATGTTGTGGAATCGAATTTCTAAATAAAACAGGTAGCTACAGTTCTTGCTTTGCATCACGGTGTTCCTTGTAGAACATCCTGCACCTTATGCGATAAGGAAAGGACCGAGATCCCTTCACCGGGAGTGACTCCTTTAGCAATAACTGGCAGATGCTACAACCCTCGGTTTGTCTTTTGATTGCTTCTATAGTTTTTGCTTTGCACAGCGGTATATATGATATATCCTGCACCTTATTCGATGAGGAAAGGGCCGACGATCCCTTCACAGGGAGTGACCCCTTTAGCAAAACTAGAAAAGCCTAAAAAACACTCCATTTTAAAATCATTTGATTCTACAACGATATCAAGTTCATTACGCAATAGGTTTTCAGAAAAACCTGTCGTAGCCCTCCGTCATTTCAGATAAGTAGTAGTTAGTATTCGTGCTACATTTGTTGGCCTGCGTCAAGGCGTAGTGTGCGGTAGCTAACTAGTATTTATCTGCTTATGCATATGATGCAGATTGGATTAGGGTAGTCATGCGACTTTGTTGGCCTGCGTCAAGGGTCGTGCGGGTGGGTTTAATTCAATCAGGAAATGATGGGTTGAACTTGACTAGCGCACTATGGTTTGTTGGCCTGCGTCAAAGTCATAGGACGCTAGGGGCAAAATTATCGGAAATTTCAAGTGTTGAAATTTGCAATGAGATTGCATACCTTCTATGAGATAGTTGGATCCCGATACCCACTGCGAGTAATTGTTACTCCTGGGAGAGTTTTACACATTACAATTAGCCGATCTAGTAGGTGTCTAGAAAGGTGTCAACGGGGTTACGCCTCTTGGAAAACGAGGTTTACTGTAATTAGGTCCGTGCGAAAGCACGGGGAACCTCCCTCAAAGTACCGACACTGGCCTGGATGAAAGATTGGCGAACTTGTAGCGTGTAATTAATCCCGGCTAGTCTTTCCTTTTAGGGTTTGAAGGAAGATTTGATAAAAACAGTAGGAGCCATCCTGATTAGATAAAATAATAACCAATCTGATCTTGCAAGAGCATACGCAGAGTGTTTTTATCTCTCTCTCTCCTGGTAGCGACCATGTCACGCCTTAATCAAGATAATAATACGGATGTATTGACTGAACCCGCTTGTTATACTGAGCTGGGGAACGTTGCTCCCGCTCCAACTTATAATTGTTATAAGACAGAGCAGGAAATAGGGGAATACCAAAATTCCTATGCCGCCCAAACGAAGAAAGTGCATATGATGCATCTCCTTCGGGTGTGTTCATTACAGAGAATTGTTTCTCAAATGTCCTTTACGTCCTGGGTATATGATACCGGATCAGGATCCCACATATGTAATATATTACATGGGCTACAGAAAGGTAGAGAACTGAGAACGGGGGATAAGTTTCATGAGGCAGAAAACGGTGCAAGTGTTGCAGCCAAGTCTGTTGGTCACTGTCACCCTGTATTCCAAATACATTGATTCTGAACGAATGTTATTAGATACCGAACCTGATATACAAAATCATATCAACCTCTTTATTTAGATAAAGAAGGATATAATTTTGTATTGTTGGATAATGTTTTGAATATTTCCTATATCAAAAGTTGATCGGTTCAGGTACGTTATCTAAAAGCATTGATGTTCTAAATCAAACTACAGGTCTTAGTATAAAGAACACACACAAGAGGAAGAGTTCAGAAATGAACGATTCCTTCTTGAGGTATTGTAGACTAGGTCATATCAATGTGACCCGACTAGCTTAAGTTACATTGTAGATGCATATTTAAATCAGTTTGAATTTACATCTTGTGAAACTTTCCAGTCATGTCACAGAGATAAGATGACCATAGCTCTGTTTACTGGAAACAGAGAAAGAGTTAGTGAACTCTTGGGATTGATACATGTTGATGTATGTAAGGTCCCCTGTCTACACATGCCAAGACCGGTTCTTTTTACTACATTACATTCTCTGATGATCTA
Organism: Agapanthus africanus; assembly: GCA_030015575.1. Taxonomy (NCBI): domain Eukaryota; kingdom Viridiplantae; phylum Streptophyta; class Magnoliopsida; order Asparagales; family Amaryllidaceae; genus Agapanthus; species Agapanthus africanus. Next base: position 359,074,246 of record CM057337.1, on the reverse strand, counting down.
TCAAGATTCAGTCATATGTTCCTGTTGAAACATAAGTCCGAACCTTTTGAGATATTCACAGAATATAAGTTAGATGTAGAGAACCAATACGGGTATAAGTATTATGTCCTTTGATGAGATCAAGGAGGAGAATACTTGTGCATAGAATTCCTGGACTATTCTAAAGGAGAATGAGATTCTCTCTCAGCATTACTCCTCCGTATACACCATAGCATGATGGTATATCGGGGCGGAGCAATTGCACCCTATTCGATATGGTGCGCTCTATGATGAGTACTACTGAGTTACCTATATCCTTTTGGGGGTTATGCACTTGAGAAGCTGCATACCTATTGAATAGGGTTCAAATCAAATCAGTTGCCTACCACATCATATGTGATATGGAAAGGGAAGGGCCCATATCTTAAGTTTGTTAAGATTTGGGGTTGTCCGGCCTATGTCTAAAAGCAAAATCCGGACAAGCTCGAGGCAAGGTCTGTAATGTAGAACTGGAAAGGTTCCAGCTATACAAACTACAGCAGATGATTTGATAACACCAAAGGATTCAATAGTTACCAACGAACCTCAGCCTCTCCGCCGATCTAGTAGGGTTCCTCACCCACCTGAGAGATACTTCGGTTTTTCTATGACAGTGGGAGCGAGGATTGCATCATGAGATGATGACCCAACTAGTTTCGAGCAGGCCATCGAGAGTAAGGACTCTGTAAGAATGGCTGGTTGCTTAGCGATCTGAGATGGAATCCATGTACACTAACAAAGTATGGACTTTGGTTGCTATATCTGAAGGGTTAAATCCCCATCAGAAGCAAGTATATCTTGAGAAGATTACTTGGTGTACATGGAAAAGTTGAGACTTTCAAAGCTAGACTTGTTAAAGGTTTGCATCATTGACCAAGGTATGGATTATGTTGAAACCTTTTCTAAGGATCTATGCTTAAGTTCATCTAGATCCTACTTACCATGACTACGATATCTGGCGGTTGGGTGCCATGACTGCTTTTCTAAGTGATATTTTAGAAGAGTGCGTCTATAAGTACACAGCCAGAGGGCCTCGTGGACAGTGGGAGCAGCGCAAACGCGAGCAAGATGTTTTATGTGATAAAGCAGGCATCGCGGAGTTGGAACGTCTGTTTTGATGTGTTAGTCAAAGAGTTTGACATCATCAAAATAGTAGATGAACCTTGTATAAACAAAAGGGTAGTAGGGAGTATGGTGGTGATCCTCGTAGAGTACGTGGATGACAAACTCTTGATAAGAAAGGAGTTTCCTATGCTACGCTCGGTCAATCTCCGCTTATCACAATGATTCTCCATATAGGATCAAAGTGATACCTCCTAAATCCTGGGTTTTGGATCTATGAGATAGATCTAATTGGATGTTAGGATACTCACTAGTTGTAGTGAGATGGTGTCAGTTGATCCTGGGGAGAATCACTGGAGTGTTCCAGGGTGATAAGGACGACTGAATGTCAATCACAGGCATTGTCTTTACCCTCTATGGAGGGACGGTATGTTGGAAGAGTTCCAAGCTAGATACCGTGACATACTAGACGATTAAAGGCAAGATACATCGCTACTTAAGATGCTACCAAAGAGGCTGTCTGGGTGTATATTAGTTCATGAGATGAACTTAGTTCCCCCCCCATTGTGTGACAATGGAGTTGTGGCTTATGCCAAGGAACGTCCGTCCCATCAGTGATCCAGACATATTCTGAGGCAGTGTCACCTGATCATGGAGATGGTTGATCTCCAAGGGATCGAGGTTAGGAGAGTAGACTCAGAGGACAACACGACGAATCCACTCACAAAGGCCTTTTCCCAAAGAGAGACTTTTATGGGATGGTTGAGTATGAGATACTACAACCACTGCTATCAGATGGCCCTAGTGCAAATGGGAGATTGTTAGTTATATGTATGCCCTAGAGGCCATTACTATACATAGGATGTATATTGTAGTGGATGCTTGGACATATATAGGGAGGACTTTCTTGCTCGACATGATAGTATGCTATCTGGTTGCTCTTTACCTTAACGTGTACACTGATTGTCTCTCTGTTACATGTTGGTAAAGCCCTTAGGATGTGTACTTGACTACCTGGACTATGATGCGGATCATACTAGTGGGGACATGGTAGTCCATAAGTACATCCTTCAAGGTCCCTAGTCGTGGGTGTATCGAGACGGGGCATCGATATACCAGAGTAGACTAGCGTATACCTTCTCGACCCATACAAATGGGCGATGGATGATCCCATATCCATTGGTGTTTGACATCAGAGATGATATACGGGTGCTCAGTGGAGACTGGGTGCACTGGACGGACTCGCCGAGAACTCCCAGATGGTATTATACCTTACGTCAGATGGAAGTTCTCTAGTGACACTGGTACAGGTTAGTCTGTAGACCCAAGATCGTCATAGAGTCTTGTGTGATTCCCACTGTGATTTGATTTCCACCTTACCACGTCCAAGAGGGCGTGCAAAACGGTGGTTTTTGGGTACAGTCCCGATTCATATGGAGGCAATGAGCGATAGGAGGGGATTCGTCTCTCCCGGTATAGGGGGTTGATATTGCGCTGTGTTCGATTGGCTATAACCGGAAATCCCTGGCCAGGGTTACTGAGATTTACTGGTAAGTGTAACCAGTAGTTTCTCGAACTATTATAGACCTCATATCGACACGACTTATCGAGCTATTGGGGTCTGACGTTTACCACCCCTAGTAAAGATATGCGACATATTAGACGACGAGACCGGACTGTACGGTAAGTGTTACTGGTTGGATTCACAGGAGTGTGAGCGGGCTTGCTCATCAATCTTCTGATCGTTCAATACCCAGGTGGCCGTTACGTTTAGCAAACCGCTTGCGGCTTATGGGTGTTTGATATGATCATCACTTGCTGCCGGCGTATTGACGAGTCTTTAGAGTCCTATGCAGAGGTTTCCTGGCTCAAGCGAAACGAAATAGGAGCGCATATGAGATATGTGCGGGACCGAGAATAATGTGTGTATGTGATACCGTATTCTATTCTCGCAATGAATGTATCGATTGGTTGTATGCGATCTAACCTAGTTATCGAATCAAGGATTGATTCGATAAGCCGATACATTAGATATTAGTTGGTCATATGCGATATGACCGGATCGTTAAATCAAGTGTTGATTTAATGATTTAATGCATAATTATATATTTGATATATTACTTTGCATTAACTTGTATTGGTTCACTTAAGATGGATTTTCTCACTTGATGTGCACATTGTATATATGATATAGTTTTGTGCACTAGTTTGTATCATGTTTGATGATACATGCAAGTTTGGGTGTAGGTTTACTTTAAACCATGTTTAAGTGAATGGTTAGGGTTTTGTTATCTTTTCTTAACTATTTATTTTGTTTTATTTATTTTAGGGAAAGAAAAGATATGGTTGCTTCTTTTGTTTGTATCCTTGAAGCTTTAAGAAGCTTTGACCATTCTTGTCTCTTTTCTAAACCTAACCATTCACCTAACCCTAGTTTATTCTCTACACTTAACCAAGGTTTCATTATGATAAGAATGAATGGGATTTTCTTTTTAATAATAATGCTTTTTATTCTTGCATCTTCATCATCTTCATCAAGCTTCATGAAAGCTTACTAGCTTCAATGGTGAAATGAGAAAAAGAGTGAGAAATCCAATTCTAAAGTGAACCCACTTCCTATTTTTTCATCCTCTACCACTTGCCAAGTAGTATAGGGTGTTTTCTTCACAAGTTTCATGACTTGGTGATGTTGGAGCTTGATCTTGAGTTGCCTCGACGTAGATCATCTTAGGCATCGAAGTCGACGACCTAGCCCGATCATTTCTCCGACGAAACCATCGCCAGACTCCGGGATCCAATGATCGCAGTGGGGGGACGTCAACACGGAGCTATGGAGGTGGAGGACCAGATCTACAAAGGTTGTAGTCTCTTTCACTTGCAGTAAAGTTGTTTACTACTTGATTGTTTCGCCTAATTTCTAGTTAACAATCCGTATTAGGGTTTCTCGGCAACGGAAAAACTTTGATTTTGCCATGGTTGATCAGTTGTGAGACTTCATTTGTGTGCCTAGGAACCCTACACCTCGGCACGAAGTGTGTAGAAACAAACGAGTGCATAGATCCCGGATTAAACAAACGTATGCATCAAAAGGACATACGAAAAAGAATACATGAAAACTCTGCATTGGACGCCTGCGCGTCCTGATGAGTCAAAGCAAAAGCTCGTGCCTGTCCTCTGCCTACAACTGGCTGTCCTCCTCCACTGCCACCCTGTCCTCTCTGAACAAACACTTAGCGACCACGACCTCTCAGAACATAAGTCTGACGCGGATCAACAATAGGCGCAAAAGGCAATGCTCCCTGAGGTGAAGGTGGTGAGGTAACATATGGTACGGCTGTCTTTCTCTGGCGTACCACGGTACAATTCCTGACGAGGTGATGGAAACTCCCGCACTGGAAACATCCATATGATGACTGCTGACCCTCCTGGGGATAAGAGCTAAACAACTGACTTGTCCCAAGCCTCTGCTACTCCCGTGACCTGAACGAAATCTGTCGTCGCATTTAAACATCTGTCTCTGGGCTGATACACCTATACAAGCGCTCCTTGGTCCTGGAACTGCCAAAGTCTCGGAAAGACGCTCCTCATCTAGTACGGATGCGTCTACTGTTGCTGCATACGTGACACAATGTTGTGTGTTAATAGCGAGGAATAACTGGGTAGCAGGAGTGGCAACCTCCTGTCGCTGCGCTCGACTGGCCTCAACTAACGATCCCATCATCTGGCGGAAATCATGCATCTCTGTCTCTAACCTAGCGATATGATCTATCGAAGGCGGATCAATCTGCTGCTGTACAGCGAGCGCACCGTCCTGGTCAGTCCTTGTCTCAGACGAGCCAACTCTGACCTCGGCTCTCGCTGCCTCTCCCTATGCCCTCGTAGTCTTCGGAGGCATAATGGCTAGAAATGGAAACAGGATCCGATAAGAACACGGAAATCGAATCACAAGGATGTATATAATCATGGAAAGAATTTCAAGCAATAAATGCTAAGGTCACTTAGGCGGAGTACCATGTCGTAAGTATGCCGCGGACATACAAACGCTACGTCACTCTGCTTAAGCTACCTACTCCATCATACTAAAGTCATCCTACACTCCGAAAGGTAAAACCTAGCGCTCTGATACCAACTTTGTCATGACCCGAAATTTGGCACGTGACGGCACTTAAACCACGTAACGTCTACAGGCGTAACGCAATTTAAGTAAGCAGAAAACCCAGAAATCTAAACCATCAAAAGTAGTAAGTGATAAGAACATTGTTAAAAACTTTTGGGAATCTCAAATAAAAATCTTTAACTTAACTTACTTTCTTAAAAATTTCGGCAGCACCTCCTTTGTAAAAACAAGCCCCGAAACGGGTACAACATAGAATATAAAATAAGCATCCCCAAACGGGAGCAAATCATGCCCAACGGTGGAAACAACCATCACAAGCATATATACGACGCCGTAACGAAGAAATAAAAATGAAAACAGCATAATGAGGTAAAGCTACATAACAAGGACCGGCTCCCACGAGCACGGCACCCAAAGTCACAAAATAATACAACATCGATCATCATAACTCATCTCTAAGTCAAATACATGAAGGTGGTAGATGGAGAGTACTAGATCCAACAAAAGATATACAATCTACATAAATGGATAACCACGAACCCACCTATAGTAAAGGCTCAAACCAACCATAGTGGTATCCGCCGGAAAAGATACAAAATGATGCCCTGCCGCGACTACTCTGAGGGTCAAACCTGCAAAACACTGTAGCACAACGGGGGTGAGTTGCCAACTCGTGAATAGTAAATAACATCATGCAGGTAATCGCAGGTACGCACGTACTGCGATAATCTATCACAAGCAAACTGATGGTATAATATGGCAATATGTATATGCAACAGTCATGAAAGGTACTCTATCAGGTACTACAAATACATGAAGCAATGCATATCAAATAATTGCTGAGTATAGGATAAAACATAACATCATCAATGAATCATCATCATGGAAAAATCCTGGTGTCTATCAACGACACTCCAAATCCTAATACCTCAGGCGTTGTCACCCTGATCGGCCCTCAATCTGTAAATCTCATGGAACCTGAGTGTCCAACATCGACACTCGAAATCTCATGAAAACATATGCCTGTGTATATATATATGATGATGATCTCTACCTCGTGTGTCCATCAACGACACATAAAAATCATGGAACCTGAGTGCCCAACATCGACACTCGAAACATCATGAAACCTGTGTCCAGCATCGACACATAAATCCTCATACCTCGACTCCATATGCGGGATCGACCTGCGGGCTCCGGCAGAACGGGTCAGTCCATATCCATCTCAGAACTCCGGTCGGTATCCTCCGGATAACTGCCGAGTCAAAATACTATCACTGGTAGGTACTAATCCCTCTGCCGGGCTCATCGTCTACACCACGAAAATCACCTCTTGCCCCATGGAACCATATCGGGTCCACCATGTACCCACAGACAGTTCCTCCCACTCCTCGAATCAGGTTTCTAACTCAAGTCTCAAAACCGAGAAAACTCATGGTGGGCACATCGAAATATCATATCAAGAGAAACCGGGTTTTCAAACCATACATAAATTCTTGAAAATACCCCCACGGTCCTCAAATCCATAAATCACATGAAATCCATATCTCAATGCGTAAATCCATGAAAACTGATGTATGCAACATAAAACAGCAATATGAGCATATTAAGGGAAAAACCGCTCTTTTAAATGAATCCAATTTTAAATTATATCATGTGGTTCCCAATTCTTCCGAAATCAAGTGCAGTATCATATGAGGTGTATATGTAACTATAGCAAAATATATGTATCTACATATAAGCATGTATGTATGATGCATTTCATATGCGCAATAGCACAATAATCAACGTCTCAATGTCAATGACAATACAATACCACATATGGGTATATGTAGCAATAGCAAGGTATGTGGGTATACATGTAAGTATGTTTGCATGATATACATGTAGCTGTAGCAAGGTATGTGGGTATACATGTAAGTATGTTTGCATGATGTACATGTAGCTATAGCAAGGTATATATGTAAGCATGTAGGTATAGACAGGTATATGTGTAAGTATGTAGGTATAGCCAGGTATATGTGTAAGCATGTAGGTATAGCATGTATACTACATTTCATATGCGCAATGGAATAAGAATCAATGTCTCAAAGGCAATAACCGATACAATATCACATATGTATATATGTTGTGCGTGTCATGGCAATTACCGACGGTGTATGTATTGCATACAATTTGTGCTCGTGCAACATGAGCCGTCGGTAATGGTGTTGTGTCTCATTAATACTATATCCATATGAAATAGGAAAATGAGGTATGCAACGATGGTACACATGCACAATCAATATCCATATACTTATAACTAATAATCATGTCGTTGAATCTAGGCCAGACGCATAACGCCATACGGGCGATTCCCCTGTAGATGTTAAATCTACTCACCGATGATCTCGAGCTAAGTAAATCCGACCACCTACTTCCCTTTTTTCGCAGCGTTCGAAGTCCCTGCTCGCGATCCTAAAATTTCACAAACACCACACATAAGACTAAATATCCTGCGCCGACACAAAGACAACAAAACGTAAGGATAACATCCAAAAGATATACACACTGTGCACTTAGTGGACAAAACGCGTACGATATCGGCACAACCTCAGCTAGGAATGCTAAACGACCCAACTACCAAGTCTAGACCCTGATCGTACCAATCGCGCATTCACAACAAAATATATATCGTGGAAGATAATATATATAACATCGCAACATCAAATGAAACCCACGCCTAATTTAGCTGAAAACCAAGTAAGCATTTAGCTCCAATCTAGAAGTTTAAACAAATCTATTGGCCACAATCATCACCTAATAGCTTGATTAAGCCACACAAACCCTTACTATAATTTTAATCTCACCCATCTAAAATTTAGTAAAAGTTAGTTTGCAATCAAGCTTAATTAGACAATTAGGAAAATAACAATTCATAATCTCATAATTAGGTTAAGTTTTCCTTGTCTAAACAACTCACTTAACCATTACAAACAATCAAAACCCTAAATTGATCTTCATAATCTTATCTTGAATTTCTAAACATGCTAATTAAAGCCATATTTAAACATCTAATAAGCTAGCTTAAGGTATTTAAACAACAACTAAAGCTTAGGGTTAGGATTTTATACCTCACACTTGATTCTAAACTTGCAACTAGAATTCCAAAATAGCCTCCAAAATGCTAACTTTCATGAAGATCCAAGCTAAATTAAGGCTAAAGAATAATGGGTATGGATTTGTTTTAGAGTTTATGGGATTATTTAATGATTTTTGATGAATTTTAGAAGCTTGAAGAAGTGAAAATGGAGTGGGAAAAGAAATGGGGCAGCCAAGGGGGGGTGGGCCACTTTGAAGAAAAATGGGCAATGGTGTGGTGTTAGTTATATGTATGCCCTAAAGTCCATTACTGTACATGAGATGTATATTTTAGTGGATGATGGGACATATATAGGTAGGACTTTCTTGCTCGACATGATAGTACGCTATATGGTTGCTCTTTATCTTAACATGTATACTTACTGTCTCTCTGTTACATGTTGATAAAGCCCTTAGGATGTGTACTCGACTTCCAGGACTATGATGTAGATCATACTAGTGGGGCCTGGGTAGTCAATGAGTACATCCTTCATTGTTCCTAGTCGTGGGAATATCGAGACGGGGAATCGATATTCCAGAGTAGACTAGCGTATATCTTTTCGACCCATGTGATGGGCGATGGATGATCCCATATCCATTGGTGTTTGACATCAGAGATGGTATGCGGGTGCTCAGTGGTGACTGGGTACACTGAACGGACTCGCCGAGAACTCCCAGATGGTATTATACCTTACGGCAGATGGCAGTTCTCTGGTGACACTGGTACAGCTTAGTCTGTTGACCCGAGATCGTCATAGAGTCTTGTATGTCTCCCACTGTGCTTTGATTTCCACCCTACCACGGCTCTACTGAGTCATGCAAACAGGTGGTTTTTGGGTACAGTCCCGATTCACATGGAGGCAATGAGCGATAGGAGGGGATTCGTCTTTCCCGGTATTGGGGGTTGATGTTGCGCTATGCTCGACTGGCCATAACTGGAAATCCCTGGCCAGGGTTGCACTGATTTACTGGTAAGTGTTATCAGTGTTAGTGTATATGCCCTAGAGGCCATTACTGTATCATACTGGTTTGTATATTACTTAATGGAAGCTTGGGATATTCACAGTTGTATATACAATCTTGCTCGAAATGGTAGTATGCTACTTGGTTTGTCTCTGCTTTAATATGTGCATGTGTTTCTTTTAGCATATTGCTGGTATACATATTAGTAGAGCCCTTAGGATCTTTGCTTGATTACCAGCGTTGTGATGGCGCTCGCACTCGTGGGAGCTGGGTAATCTATAAGCACATCCTTATACAGGTCCCTGGTCGTTGGACTATCGAGACAGGGCATCGATACTCCGGAGTAGACTAGCGTATGCGCTTCTCATCCCAGTGTGGGAGACGGTCTGTCCCACAGCCGTTAGTACGTCGTACTTGGGATAGTATGCGGGTGCTCGTTAGGTTACGAGTACACTGGACAGGACTCGTCGGGAACTGTTGGTTGGTAATATACCTATCGTCAGTTATCAGTTCCCAGGTGACATGAGTACAGCTTAGTCCGCTGACTTGACACTGTCACTTCGCCTCGAGTGTGTTCCCACTGCACTTTGATTACTACCCTACCACGGCTCAAAGGAGCTGTGCAAACAGGTAGTTTTTGGGTGCAGTCCCGAAGCACTTGGAGGCAGTGACGGTTAGACAGGATTCGTCTCTCCCGGTATTGGGGGTTGACATCGCGCTGTGTCTAGGAGAGCCATTACACGAGTAGTCCCTGGCCAGGGCAAGCGAGATATACTGGTAGGTTTCCAGTGTTATCTCAGGGTGTTCTGGGCTACACTCCGACACGACTTGTACCGCTATTAGGGGACTGACGTTCACCGCCCCCCTAGGCCCGCCATGCGATGTATCAGACGAACAGACCGGACTGTACGGAGACTGTCACATACAGGCTCAGTAGGAGTGCAGATGGGGTTCACCTCGTCAGTCTTCTTATCGACATCTACCTGGGGACCGTTACGTACAGCTAGTGCCGCTTGCGGTCTGTGGTTAAACCCACTGCCAGCGTAGTGTCGAGTCTTTAGAGTCCCACACAGAGAGCTATTCGCCTTTAGGCAAAACGAGTAGAGGTCGCATGGTTTTGCGACAGGGTTCGTTCGCATCCGCGCACTTGTGCACGTTTGCTGTCCGGACAGTTTATACTAGCGGGCTTTGGTTTAAGCCGGATCCTAGTATATGATTTGAGATTGGTTTTTCTCAGGGTATTCGTGTTCCTCGGATCACGAATGCGGGTGCGTATGCACAGTTGCTTGAGATTGGGGGAGAGGACCTTGTTTAGGGTTAATGGCTTTTGTCATTTTATTAACCCTATTGATTTTGTGTGGATTATTGTTAATTGATAATTAGCTTAATTATTGTGCATGGTTGTAGTTGACAATTTGACTTCATTGACTTGTTGACCTTTTTGACAACTTGACCATAATCATTTCATTTGGAAGATGCTCTTTGATCTTTGCAAAATTGAAATGATAATGGTCAAGTCATGATTTATCATGACAATTTTCAAGCTAATTATCTAATTAAAATTATCCTCACATATTAGTGAGAATGGCTCACTAATATTTCATTCTATCATATCTTTTCTCTCTCTTGCTCATCCTCTCCCTCAAGCTCTCTCCCTCTCATGTGTTGAGAAACAAAAAGCTTGAGAAAAACCTTCACTTGATCTTCTCTACTCACTTCTAGGGTTCAAGTCTTAGCATTTCTTGCACTCTAGTTACTCCTAGCTTGGAGTTGAAGCTAAAGGTGGTGGCTTTCAAGTGGATCTTTCTTTGACGGGAGAAGACAAGCAAGGTGATCTCTTTCTACCATACCTAGGAGCAAGGAGAGAAGGACTAAAGACCAAAGGTATAACCTTTCTTCACTTAGCTACTTTGTAGTTAGGGTTAGCTAGTTTATGTTTAGCAAAGATCCTCACAAGCTTAGTCCATGTTGCCTAAGTCATTAAAAATCCGATTTTTATTATGTTTTCCGCCTCCCCGTAAGCACCGGGGTGGGCAACACGGACTTACAATCAGTAGTTTCATGCTTGTTATGGACCTTACATCGGCATGACTTATCAAGCTACTGGGGTCTGACGTTTACCACCCCTAGACGAGATATGCGACATATCAGACGAACTGGTTGGATTCGCAGGAGTGTGAGCAGGCTTGCTCGTTGATCTTCTGATCGCTCAATACCACGGTGGTCGTTATGTTTAGCAGACCGCTTGCGGCTTGTGGGTGTTTGATATGATCATCACCTACTGCCGGCGTATTGACGAGTCTTTAGAGTCCTACACAGGGGCATCCTGGCTCAAGCGAAACAAAATAGGAGCGCATATAAGATATGTGAGGGACCGAGAATAATACCAGTATGTGATACAATATTCTATTCATGCGATTTGTATCATTGGACGGTTATATGAGATATAGCCGGGTTACCGAATCAAGTGTTGATTCGATACATTGATACACTAGATACTAGTCGGTTATATGCATTATGACCGGATCGTTAAATCAAGTGTTGATTTACTGATTTAATGTATAATTATATATTTAATATATTACTTTACATTAGCTAGTATTAGCTCACTTAAGATTTGTTTTCTCACTAGTTTGTGCATAAGTGTATATATGATATATATTTGTGTACATATGTTTGTGTCATACTTGATGATACATACAAGATGGGTGTATGAGACTTATACCAAGATTAGGTTTAAGATTAGGGTTATTGTTTTATCTTAAGATTTAACAAAAGAATTAAACTTGGTCAAAGTTATCAAGCTTGAAGAAGCTTGGAGAAACTTTGACAAAGTCCACTCTTCTGTCATTTCTCTTGATAATTCTTTAACCTAACCCTTAACCTAATACCTTGGTCAATTCTCTACATGAGTTAAGCATGAGGGCTTAACTCAACCATGGTGCCATAATTAAAAGGATAAGTTTCATTTGGATATTATTCATTATTCCTTTTCTTCTTCTTCTTCTTCATCAAGCTCCATCAAAAGCTTGCTAGCTCCAATGGTGCCATGAGAAAAATTGTGAGAAAATCAATTCTAAAGTGAGCCCACTTCCTATTTCTTCATCCTCTACTACTTGCCATGTAGTATAGGGTGTTCTCTTCACAAAGTTCTTGACCAAGTGAAGAAATAGCTTGAGTTTGAGTCTCCCCGACGTAGATCATCTTCGGCCTCGAAGTCAACGACCTAGCCCGCTCATTTCTCCGAAGAAACCATCGCTAGGGTCCGGGATCCTGATGATCGCAGCGAAGGGACGTCAACACGGAGCATTAGAAGTGAAGGACCGGATCTACAAAGGTTGTTATCCCTTTCACATAGTAGCAAAGTAGTTTGCTTGCTTTTTGTTTCGCCTATCCTCTAGTATACGATCTTGTATAGGGTTGTTCGGCACATAAAAATTTGATTTTGGCATGGTAGATGCCGTGTGGAACCTCATGAGTGTGCCTAGGAACCCTACATGTGGAAGATTCTAGGTTAAAACATCATTAAAGCTTAATTAAAGCACTTTACTTTATTCCACCTCATAATAATTTTAATTAAAATCTTCATTAACCTTCAAAATATCTAGATATTTTCCAAGATATTTTGCAAAGAAGAAAAAAGCTTAATCTTGTGATTAAGTTGGCATGAATTCAAATTAGCATAATTAACCCAATCAAATTTGTAATTATCACTAATTAAGTGCATAATTAAAAACTTAAAATAATATTTTAATTAAGGAAAATATTTAAGTGAACCAAAATTACAAGCGACTAACTAAATACCGCATACTAGCAATCTCCTAATTAAACTAGGTGCAGTTAAGTCTATACTGAGAAAAGATCACTTCTAGGTTTTTACGGAAAACCCAATTTATTTTACCTATTAACGGAAAATTCACCTAAACGATTTCTAAAACATTACATACACCCACGACTAGGATCATTAAAAGATATACTCATGGACTACCTTTGTCCAACTATTATGATCCACATCTTAATCCAGGCAGTCAAGTACACATCCTAAGGACTTTATCAACATGTAACAGAGAGACAATCAGTGTACATGTTAAGATAAAGAGTAACAAGATAGCATACTATCACGTCGGGCAAGAAAGTCCTCCCTATATATGTCCAAGCATCCACTACAATATACATCTCATGTACAGTAATGGCCTCTAGGGCATACATATAACTAACACTTTGTTGGTATACATGGACTCCATTTCGGTCAGCATTGCATCCAACCATTTTACCGATTCGCCGCTCTGAATGGCTTGCTAGAAGCTAGTAGGCTCATCATTTTCAATGATGCAATCCTCTCGATCCCCGTCTATAAGAAAACCGTAGTATCTCTCAGGCGGATGAGACTGCCTACTACTTCTACGGAGTGGCAGAGGAATTTCCGGTTCTTCTGAAACCTCTGGTTCTATGAAGCTTTCAGTAATAGCTTGTGGTTCTGGAATTTCTTCCAGTTCTATTGCACTCCTACTTTTCTGATTTTCTAAAAATTCAGCTTCCAAGAAGTGGGCATAACGAGAAACAAAAACCTTTTGTTCCTCTGCGTAATAAAAAAAATACCCCTTGGAGTTCTTTGGGTATCCCACAAACTTACACGCTACTGAGAGTGCCTCGAGCTTGTCTGTATACTGCATTTTAACAAAAGCTGGACATCCCTATGTCTTAAGATACTTAAGATAGGGTTTCTTCCCACACCACATCTGATATGGTATAGTAAGCATTGTCTTGGTTGGAACCTTGTTCAAAAGATATGCAGCTGATTCTAGTGCATAACCCCAGAAGGATCGCAATAACTCAACCATACTCATCATGGAACGAACCATATCCTGTAAGGTTCGATTCCGCCTTTCCGATACACCGTTGTGTTGTGGTGTATATGGAGGAGTAAGCTGAGAGAGAATTCCATTCTCTTTTAAGTAGTCCAGGAACTCGGCACTCAAGTATTCACCACCTCGATCAGATCTTAGTGCCTTGATACTTTTGCCTGTTTGTTTTTCCACTTCATTCTTATATTCTCAGAATTTCTCAAAGGCCTCGGATTTATGCTTCATTAAGAAGACATGTCCATACCTAGAGAAATCATCCGTAAAAGTAATAAAATAGGAATAACCACTTCGTGCATGTGTAGACATTGGACCGCATACATCGCTGTGTATGAGTACCAAGAGCTCGCTCGCTCTTACTCCATGTCCAGTGAACGGAGTCTTTGTCATCTTTCCCATGAGACAAGATTGACAAGTTACATAAGACTGATATTCGAACGGATCCAAATATCCCTCTCTATGTAACTTTGTCAACCGTGTTACATTGATGTGACCCAGTCTACAATGTCATAAGAAAGCCTAGTTCCGGCGACTTTCTTTTAAGTGTGTTCTGGACACTGAAAACCTGAGATTAATTTAATACGTATATACCGTTATCTAATGTACCTGACCCAATCAAAACTTGATTTTGGTGGATGTAGACCACATCACTTACAACTGTAAAATCATATCCTTCCTTAGAAAGTAAGGATACAGATATGATATTACAAACTAGACTAGGTACATACAAACAGTTACGTAGAATCAATATCTGCCCACTTGTCAATCCTAGATGATATTCCCCTACGGATTCAGCGTCCACACTCATTCTGTTAGCAACCCTGAGAGTCATATCACCTACTTTGATAACTTTATGGTTTCTCAAAGCCTGTAATGAATTACAGATATGAGATCCTGATCCGGTATCTAGTACCTAGGAAGTAGAGTTAATTGATAGATAGTTTTCAATTACAAACACACCTGAAGCCGAAGCCACAACGTGCTTCGAATCCTGGCTACTGGCTTTTCAAGCCCTGCAATCCCTCTGCCAATGTCATTTCCTGTAACAATCGGAACATCCCTCTTTCCCTACTGTTAGCCCAGAAAATTTTGCCCTTCCCTGTCCTTCTACCTTACTGACACTACGTATCGGCTTTGTGGAGGTCTTCTTCTTCTCACCCTTTGCTTTCGCCTTGGATGCGGAAGGGGAAGATTCCCCAATAAGCTGAGTGGGTGTCACCCCGGTTTCCTTCAGGATGCCCTCAACTGGAAGTATAACTTTCTTCCCCTGGGAAAAAGTAGATGGTAGGGACTATAGAAATAACTCAGCATATGACCCGTTTCCCAACGTGGTCTCTAGGTCCATGAGCTCATCAATATAGCTAGTCATTGTAAGGACGTTGTCCCCTAAAGATGACCCGACAGCCAACCTCGCTTGAAACAATTCCTTTGAGGTCTCATATCTTGCGATACGAGATTGCTCTTCATATAAATCTTTATTATGGAGGAAGATGGAAGCTAAGTTCTTCTTCTCGTGCTGCCTCCGATTTACACCATCTGCTGAGGCCAACACGAGGCACTTGGCATTCGTACAGTCTTTTTCCGATGTCTTACGGATATCAATATCCACGACGGTGGAAACTGGACCTGAGAAGGTAGGGGCTTGAGTAGTAATGAGGTGTCCCAGCTTGTCATAGGTAATGGACATCTGGACAGATCTTTGCCAGTCATTATAGTCAGATTCAGTCATTTTATTATCTAGATGTAACCTAGTCATGGTCATTGGGTCTTTGCAATTAAGAGAGAGAGAAGAAAACTCTTAGCATGATGCACTTGCAAGTTTAGATTGGTTTTTAATTTATCTAAACAGGATGGCTCCCACTGTCACTCGAATCCTTCCTCAAACCATAAAAGAAGAATTAGTCAGGATTGATCTCACCGTACAATTCTTGCTTAACCGTTCGGCCAGGCTAGTGTCGGTACTTCGAGGGAGGTTTTACGATGCTTTCGCGAAATTCCTTAATTAAATAACCTCTTTTCCCAGGAGGCGTATCCTTGCTAACACTGTTCTAGACACCTACTTGGTTTATAGCATTGATCGTTAAGTGAAAATTCTCCCGAGGAGTAGCGGATACTCACAGTAGGATCGGGACCCAAATATCATTGTGTGATAATGCTAAAGGAATCCTACCAACATTATCAAACTCTAAATAGTATGCAGCACTAGCAGGTTTCAGTTTCTTTAGAAACTCCCGATGTGGATTTTTGCCCCATGCTCTTATGACCTTGACGAAGGCCAACAAATCATAAGTCGCATGTCAAGTTCTACCCATCATTATCTACGTTAATTTGAACCCACCCGTATATACCCTTGACGAAGGCCAACAAAGTAATACGACTGTCCCAAACCAACTCATCTATCTATGCTACATATGAACATCCAGCGGCTACCAATCACTATGCCTTGACGAAGGCCAACAAACATAGCTTGAATACTACTAACTATTCATATGAAATAACGGAGGGCTACGAATGATTTTGGCGAAACCGTGAACGTAGTGAACTTGATATAATTGAAGGAACCTGATAGATTTTAAAAGGAGTGGTTTAAGCTCTGCATTTAAAAGTCTGTTGTTTTGAAAAAAACGAGTGGTTTAAAATTTGTTCCAAAGATTCAGCTTTGGTTTATTTGCTTTGCATTAATATAATGTGTCCCATCATTTACACCTGTCCTCACAGAAAGAAACGAAAATATGACGTATGCTTATGCCATCCGCATTCGCCACTAGGCCCCGTCTAACACTGTTAGGTTACTTAACTAACGCCAGAGCGGAGGCTAGACTAACGCAGATGCAAAACATAAGCAACGTCTAATATATAATATATATTATAACCATTCGTCTTACGCAATAATAGGCATTCCAGATCACAGATGAACATATTAGATATACTAGGAATTCCATGTTTCGTTAAGCCTGTAACGAAAGACGGATTCCACGGTCGTGATGAATAGCCAAACCCCAACCCAGACCCCTATGGGTGCGGCAAACTACCTGCCAAATTCCCGAAGCGAAGCAACCTCCCTCAACGAAGTGAGTAGGCCACTCGACACTTTAAAGAATCCGGTAGTTTGTGCACCCCACCTTGGGTCTATCCTAGGAGCTGAAAACAGTAAAAGAAATAATATACAACGGCGGCTACAACCTCAACCCGGATGTGCCCCGCAAAATAATATTATATCACTTTACAATATTACATCGAATGAAAGAATGAAAAACCCTCATCTCACATCCCCCGGCTATTCATCCACGACGATCCAATAAGTTCATATACACAAACCACAAGAACAGCAACATAGATATGTGCGACCCCGACTAATCGACGTATAGCAATTAGTCGACGTTTCCAAACACATATATCACAACTTGAAACATTAAACGACGTTAAAACTATGACTTTGAAACACCCTGTATTGCCACAGTAAAAAGATAACAGTATATCCAAAATTGGTAAAAACAAACAACACCACAGACCTTAGATCTAAACAACTAGAACACAGACCAAAATTCAAAGCATTTCACCACAAAAAAAAGGTGACACCTGTTTTTTGAGATTCTGGCCGGTCCTATTCCGGTGAAACTACTTCAATTTTGGTGTGTTGTCATATCATACAAGGTAGAACACTCTGCAATTGTTTAAAAAAAATTTAGAGGCTCGGGAAAAATTGACAGAAACTTGGATCGTAGTCGCGATGTTTCGGAGTTATTTCGGCTTCATAGTTTAAACTCCGTCTAACTTGTTAACTATTGTTTAGTAGGCTCTGATACCACAGTAAGTCTATGTCGCGCACCCCACATGTCCGCGGGGAGGCGGAATTTGCAAAAAACGATTTTTCAAAGCTCGCAACACGACTTAAACTCTAGGATCGATGCTAAACCCTAGCTAACAAAATACTGTGTGAAGTTTAACTATTCGTATGAAAGTTATACCTCACAAAACCAAGTCTTCGGGTCTTTTAGTCGATGTCCTCCTCATCATCGTAGGCTCCAAGGATCGTTACGGATCGTATCTTCCTCGTCGGCTTCCTTGAGTCAAAGACAATCCATCCGAGAGTCTATAGTCCGAGCTCTAACCTCAACTCCGAGGTAACTAGGGCAAGTAGCTTGCTAAACTAGATGGCCTAGGTGATGTAGAGAGTGAAGATGGAATACTTTGTCTCTTGGAACCCTAAGTTTCTCAACTCATGAGACTTCTAGGGTTCTGAAGAAAAAAAGAGGACTTGAGGAAAAAGGAGAGTGGAGTTGTGAGCATAAGAAAATAGATGGCTACCTCTTTTGAATGAGTGAAGCTTATCAATAATTGAGGAGAAAAATCTCACACAAATATCAAGTGAGCTTCACCAATATCTTACGGTAAGCCATTACCATAAGTCACCAAGTAGCCATGCTAGGTTCAATGTTCAAACCCACCTCATTTCCTCACTTAATAAAGTTTAATCAAATAAAGAAACCAAACCCTAATATGTGTCCCCTTCTAGAAACTTTCCCGACAAATTGCGAGAATGCCCCCCATCCGTATATACATACCCGCATTCGTATTCCGAAGAATACGAATACAAAGAGACGAAACAAATCCATCAGTACAATACTAGGATCCGACTTAAACCAAAACCCGCTAGTATTATCCGCCCGAACATCATACGCGCACAAGTGCACGTAAGTGTTTGAAGCCCTGTCGTAAAACCATACGACCTCTACATCTTTCACCCGATGCAGGGAAACCCTCTGTGTGGGACTCTAAAGACTCGACAGTACGCTAGAAGTAGGTTTAACCACAAGCCGTAAGCGGTACTAGCTGCACGTAACGGCTACCCACGTATCTGTCGATGAGAAGGCCGATGAGCAAACTCATCCGAACTCCTACTGAGCCTGCATGTGACAATCTCCTACAGTCTGGTATGTTCGTCTAAGAGTATCACATATCGGGCATAGGGGGAGGTAATCATCAGACCCCTAATAGCGCAATAATTCATGCCAGAGTGTAGCCCAAAACATCCTGAGAAACTACTGGAATACCTACCATTAAATCTCGCTTTCCCTGGCCAGGGACATTGTGTAATGGCTCTCCAAACACAGCGCGATATCAACCCCCAATACCGGGAGAGATGAATCCAATCTAACCGCCACTTCCTCCAAGTGCTTCAGGACTGAACCCAATTACTACCTGTTTGCACGACTCCTTTGAGCCACGGTAGGGTAGTAATCAAAGTACAGTAGGAACACACTCAAGGCGAAGTAGCAGTGTCAAGTCGACGGACTAAGCTGTACTCATGTCACCTGGGAACTGCTACCCGACCATAGGTATAATACCCACCAACAGTTCCCGATAAGTCCTTTCTAGTGTACTCATAACCTAATGAGCACCTGCATACTATCTCCAGTACGACGTACTAATGGCTGTGGGACAGACCATCTCCCCTGCTGGGATGAGAAGCGTATACATTAGTCTACTCCAGAGTATCGATGCCCCGTCTCGATAATCCTACGACTAGGGACATGTATAAGGATGTGCTCGTAGATTACCCAGCCCCCACTAGTGTAACTTTCATCACAACGCTGGTAATGAAGCAAAGATCCTAAGGGCTCTACTAATATGTATAAGTGATAAGCTAAAAGAAACACATGCACATATTGAAGTAAAAACAAACCAAGTAGCAAACTACCATTTTGAGCAAGACTGCCAATATAACTGTGAATATCCCAAGCTTCCATTAATTAATATACAAACCAGTATGATAAAAAAATGACCTCTAGGGCATACATCACTAACATCATCTCATGAACATCTTCATCCAGACAGCCTCTTTGGCAGCATCGTTGGTAGTGATGTATTAAGCCTTTATCGTCGAGTTTGCTACGGCATCTTGCTTGGAATTCATCCAACATACCGTCCCTCCACTAAGGTTAAAGACAACCCCTGAGAATGACTTTCAGACGAAAACCTTTTGCTACAAGTCTAGCTTTAAAAGTCTCAACTTTTCCATCTACAACAAGAATCTTCTCAAGATCCACTTGCTCCCGATGAGTTTTACCCCTTCAGGTGCAACTACCAAAGTCCATACTTGGTTGGTGTATATGGATTCCATCTCAGATCGCGTAGCACCCAGCCATTTCACGGAGTCCCCACTTGTGATTGCCTGCTCGAAACTAGTAGGTTCTTCATATTCCATGATGCAATCCTCGCTCCCACAGTCATTGAGAAAACCGTAGTATCTCTCAGGCATATGAGGAACCCTACTAGATCTGCGGAGAGGCTGAGGTTAGTCGGGAACTATTGAATCCTCCGGTTCTACCAAATCATCAGCTGTTAGTTTTTCTAGCTGGAACTTCTTCCAGTTTTACCTCATGACCACTAATTTCATCCATAAGAAATTCCCTTTCTAAAATGGTGGCATGCCGAGAAACAAAGCACCTTTTACTCCTTAGTGTGGTAGAAGATATACCCTCGCAAATGTTTGGGATATCCAACAAACTTATACAGTACTGACCTTACCTCGAGCTTGTCCGGATTTTTCTTTTCAACATAAGCTGGACAACCCCATATCTTAACTCGTTTAAGAGATGGTTTCTTCCCATTCCATATCTCATATGAAGTGGTAGGCAATGATTTGGATGGAACTATATTCAATAGGTATACAGCTTCTCAAGTGCATAACCCTAAAAGGAAATATGTAACTCAGCAATACTCATCATAGAGTGCATCATATCTAATAGGGTGCGATACCTCCGCTCCGATACACCGTTGTGTTATGGTGTATACGGAGGAGTAAGCTAAGAGAGAATCCCATTCTCTTTTAGAAAGCCCAGGAACTCCGTGCTTAAGTATTCTCCTTCCTGATCAGATCGAAGGATTTTAGTACTTTTACCCATTTGGTTCTCTACTTCGCACTTATATTCCTTGAATATCTCAAAAGCTTGAGACTTATGTTTCAACAGGAACACATGTCCGAATCTTGAAAGATCATCGGTGAATATAATGAAGTAAGAGGAACCAACCCTGACATATATAGACATAAGACTGCATACATCACATGTATCTGCCCCAAGAGTTCAGTAGCTCTTTCTCTGTGTCCAGTAAACGGAGTTTTGGTCATTTTGCCTTTGAGACATAACTTGCAAGTTTCATAAGATGAAAATTCGAACGGATTCAAATATCCATCTTTATGCAACTTAGCTAGTCGTGTCACATAGATATGACCCAGTCTACAATGCCACAAGAAGGATTAGTTCATTTCTGAACTTTTTCTCTTGTGTGTGTTCTGTACTTTAAGAATTGTAGTTTGATTTAGAACGTATATGCCATTACATAACGTGCCTGATCCAATCAACTTTTGATTTAGAAAAATGTTCATAACATTATCCTGCAATACAAAATTATATCCTTCTTTAGTTAATAAAGAGACTAATATAATATTGCATATCAGGTTTGGTATGTAATAGCATTCGCTCAGAATCAATGTATTACCAGTTTGTAATACAAGGTGATACTCACCAACTGCTTTGGCTGCAATACTTGAACCATTCCTTACTTTTAGAGAATGATCACTTTTTCTCAGTTCTCTACCTTTTTTTAGCCCATGTAACATATTACATATATGGGATACCGATCCGGTATCTAATATCTAGGACATAGAGTGCACTGAGAAATAGTTCTCGGTAACAAACACACCCGAAGAAGATGCATCAACATGCTCATTCCTCGTTTGGGTGGCATGGGAACCCTGGTATTCCCCTATTTCATGCTCAAACGTATAACAATTATAAGATAGAGTGGAACCAATGTTCCCCAGCTCAGTATAATAAGCGGGTTCGGTCAATACATCCATATTATTATCTTGATTAAGGCGTGACATGGTCGCTACTAGGGGAGAGAGAGAAGAAAACACTGCGTGCATTCTTGCAAGATTAGATTGGTTATTATTTTATTTAATCATAATGGCTCCCACTGTTTTTATCAAATCTTCCTTCAAATCCTAAAAGGTAAGACTAGCCGAGATTAATTACACCCTACAAGTTCGCCAATCGTTCAGCCAGGCCAGTGTTGGTACTTTGAGGGAGGTTCCCCGTGCTTTCGCACGGACCTAATTAAAATAAACCTCATTTTCCCACAGGCATAACCTCGTTGACACCTATCTAGACACCTACTTTGATCGGCTAATTATAAAGTGCAAAACACTACCAGGCGTAACTCTTACTCGCAATGGGTATCGGGATCAAACTATCTCATAGAAGGTATGCAATCTCATTGCAAATTTCAACACTTGAAATTCCTAATAATATTTTTCCCCTAACAACTTATGACCTTAACAAGGTCAGCAAATCATAAGCGCTAGCCAAGTTCAACCCATCATTTCCTGATTGAATTAAACCCGCCCGTATGACCTTTAACAAGATCAACAAAGTCGTATGACTACCCTAATCCAATCGCATCATATGGTTGCAGATAAACACTAATTAGCTACCGTACACTATACCTTAACAAAGTCAACAAACGTAGCACGAATACTAAATAGTCCTTATCTGAAATGAACGAGGGCTACGACAGGTTTTTAAGAAAACCTTTTGTGTAATGAACATGATATCATTGTAGAATCGAGTGATTTTGAAACAGTGTGTTATTGAGGCTTTTGCTAGTTTCTCTAAAGAGCTCACTCCCGGTGAAGAGATCTTGGCTCTTTCCTCATCAAATGAAGTGCTGGATATTCATCAAGGAATACCACTATGCAAAGAAAGAACTAGAGAAGCAATCAAAAGAAAAAACCGAGTGGGTTGTAGCATCTTCTAGCTTTTGCTAAAGAGGTCACTCCCGGTGAAGAGATCTCGGCTCTTTCCTCATCGAATGAGGTGCTGGATATTCATTAAGGAATACCACTATGCAAAGCAAAAACTAGAGCTACCCTTTTTGAAAATTTGATTCTATAACATCTTTAGGTTTCTTTCTTTTTCATTAATCTCATTAATGAAGTCCCATCATTTATGCTTCCTAAGCATCACAGATAAAGAAACGAAAATACAACGTACGCTTATGCCATCCGCATTCGTCACAGGGTCCCGTCATGCACCGTTAGGTTAGTTAACTAACGGCAAAGCGGGGGCAGGACTAGCGCGGATGCAAAACATAAGCAATGTTTATTATATATCATATATATAATATAAAACATTCATCTCAGGCGGTTATATGATCTCATCGCAGAACATTGCAGTAGAAGTCAACATATGAAATATTGGATATACTAGGAGGTCCGTGTTTTAAATTAACCCGGTAAAAAACATAGATTCCACGGTCGCGATGAATAGCCAAACCCACATCCCTAGACCCCTATGAGAGCGGCAAGCAACCCTACCAATTCTAGAGTTAGGAGACCGGGACTCGACTCCTCGAGATGGTCTCCCACTGGACTCTAGAACCCGGTTACTTGTGCTCCCCGCCTTGAGGCTATCCTAATATGGAAAAGTAAAGAATATACATCAATGGTGACATCATCCTCAACTCAGAAGTGTCCCAATAAAAGAATATTACCTACAAGTTTTTACATGAATGAAAATGAAAAACTCCCATCTCACTCAAAAACCCCCGGTTATTCAAACATGACGATTCAATATAACATATCATAGTAACACATAACATCACATGTCATCAACGTAAGTAAATATGCGTATCCCAATTGTCGTTGATTTATATCAACGAAACCGGTGATACACCATATATTACACTTACAGTCGCAGAAAAGAAATGAAAACTACAACAATTGGAATCTGCAACCGGCTTAGACATCATAAACCCGGAATATCACATACTTTAGATTTCATACCTAACCGTATTAATTCCTTAGACATCATAAACCCGGAATATCACATATTCTGAATTTCATGCCTAACGTTATAAACCCGGCATTTTAGTCTCAAATTGAAAACACTTTTCAATAACCAGTCGGGCAATTCAATAAGATTCCCAACAGTTGATCAAATGCTCGTTGGAAACATTAGTGGACAGCCGCACCCCTTATGTCGTCGATGAAGTGCACTTAGGCGGAACACCGCGGCCACAAGCACCCGAACGGATGCTTTTGGCTACGGGGTTCTTCTACAGTCACTTGGTCAGGGTTATGGGGCGTAGTTATCTAGTGGTGTTACCCGGCGAGTGTTCGCGTACTATACGAGATTGCGGCGAAGTTTTGATCCGAATCAAAACCCTGCGGCAACCGATCAAAAGAGACTAAATTGCTAGATTTACAAAGTATTAATTAGTTTTCACAAAACCAATTATTATGGATTCCAAATATTGTATCACAAATCACTGATATCTAGACGATGTTAAACATTTCGATCAAATTATCAAACACCCAAAATTCCCAGAGACCTCAACACTTGAGTCACAGTTAAAAATACCTAGAGAGTGCCCCAAGTACCTACGGACCTACTTAAGAAGGCTTGCTCCCTGCCTCACCAACGGCGCCGTGGAACCGCCGCCAAAGGTATGTTTTGGCTGCGCTTCAGCGGTCGTTTGGTCGAGTTGGGTCGTCGTTTTTCTTGTGGGTCCATAGAAAACCCTGAACTATTTTCTGAATATTTTTAATTGGAAAAATAACAGCTCTTGAAAAAATTTCCATAGAGTGGGAAATCCGGGTTTCGAAAAGTCGATCGAACACTTTTAACTTCGCCAAGAAAACTCCTAATGCTATAGCATGGCTCTGATACCACTGCTGGGTTCGCTTAACACCCCCGACAGGTTTCGGCAAGCATCAAGTATGAAACTTAAAAAAATTAGGGTGTCGAGCGAGCCCGAACCAAGGATCTAACTAGAGAATTAGGGTTTTTTAAACATGTAAACAACTTTACACTAAGTGATATAAGAAATACAACCTTTGTAGACCGGTCCTTCACTTCTAAAGCTCCGTGTAGTAGTCCCTTTTCTCTAAGTAGTGGTCTCCCGGACTCTCTTTAGGCTCCACTAGGCGAAAGGAACGAGCTTGCTCAAAGATCTTCGAGGCCGAAGATGATCTATGTCGAAGAATCGCTAACTCAAGCTACCTCTTTACTAAATGATGAATTAGTGAAGCAAACAACCTATACTAAATGGCTAGTTTGGTATAGATTGGTGCAGTAGAAATTTTTCTCACTTTAGAAATAATTTTCTCCTTTTCTTTTCTTAACACAAGAAAGTTAGAGAGCAAAATGTAGGAGATGAAGAAGTGATCAAGTATGGAAACCATGGGTGAGAAAATATCATATACGATATTTATAGAGACATAACCATGGCTAAAAATAATGGTTGGGTTAATAAATATCTAGAGTAAAACAAAATTGGTGGACTTAAGTCAAGGCTTCTACATGCTTCCACAAGCATCTTAGCCATGCTAATTTTCACCTAATTTTGATTTTTCCCTTAATATTTAAACAGCCAAATTATCTTTACTTTGGTATGAGTCTCATACACCCAAGTCCTATATGTCATCTAGCATGGTACTTTAATAAATACATTAATATATATCACATATATATTTAAATGTATTTTGAGAAAACATTTTCTTAAGTGAGCTACTATTAGTTAATATATATATATTAATATATCAAATATATAATTATATATATTAAATTATTAAATCAACACTTGATTTAATAATCCGGCTATATCACATACAACCGACTAATATCATATATCGCGAGATTATAATACGGTATCACATACACGTATTAATCTCGGTCCCGCACATATCACAGATGTGCCCGAATTCGTTTTGCTTGAGCCGGGAAACCTCTGTATAGGACTCTAAAGACTCGTCAATACACCGGCAGTAGGTGATGATCATATCAGTCACCCACAAGCCGTCAGCGGCACTAGCTGGACGTAACGGCTACCCGGGTATTAAGCGATCAGAAGATCAACAAGCAAGCTTGTTCATACTCCCGTTAATCCAATGAGTAACACTACCAAACAGTCCGGTCTTTTCGTCCGATATGTCGCATATCGAGTCTGGGGGTGGTAAACGTCAGACCCCAATAATTTGATAAGTCGTGCCGATGTGAGGCTCATAATGGGTCGAGAAACTACTAATAACACTAACCAGTCAATCCAGTTTCCGCCCTAGCCAGGGACTTCCTGTTATAGCCAATCAAGCACAGCGCAAGATCAACCCCCAATACCGGGAGAGACAAAATCCCCTCCTATAGCTCATTGCCTCCATGTGACTCGGGACTGTACCCAAAAACCACCGTTTTGCACACTCTCTTGAATGTGGTAAGGTGGAAATCAAAGTACAGTGGGAATCACACAAGGCTCTGTTAGTTAGATGTATGCCCTAGAGGCCATTACTGTACATTGGATGTATATTGTAGTGGATGCTGGGACATATATAGGTAGGACTTTCTTGCTCGACATGATAGTACGCTATCTGGTTGCTCTTTATCTTAACATGTATGCTTTCTGTCTCTCTGTTACATGTTGATAAAGCCCTTATGATGTGTACTCGACTTCCAGGACTATGATGTAAATCATACTAGTGGGGCCTGGGTAGTCCATAAGTACATCCCTCAATGTTCCTAGTCGTGGGAATATCGAGACGGGGCATCGATATTCCAGAGTAGAATAGCGTATATCTTCTCGACCCATGTGATGGGCGATGGATGATCCCATATCCATTGGTGTTTGACATCAGAGATGGTATGCGGGTGCTCAGTGGAGACTGGGTACACTGAAAGGACTCGCCGAGAACTCCCAGATGGTATTATATCTTACGTCAGATGGCAGTTCTCTGGTGACACTGGTGCAGCTTAGTCTGTTGACCCGAGATCGTCATAGAGTCTTGTGTGTTTCCCACTGTGCTTTGATTTCCACCCTACCACGGCTCTACTGAGTCGTGCAAACAGGTAGTTTTTGGGTACAGTCCCGATTCACATGGAGGCAATGAGCGATAGGAGGGAATTCGTCTCTCCCGGTATTGGGGGTTGATGTTGCGCTATGCACGACTGGACATAACAGGAAATCCCTGGCCAGGGTTGCAGTGATATACTGGTAAGAGTTATCAGTAGTTTCACGAATGTTATGGACCCTACGTCGGCATGACTTATCAAGCTATTGGGGTCTGACGTTTACCACACCTAGGCGTGATATGCGACATATCAGACGAACAGACCGGACTGTACGGTAAGTGTTACTGGTTGGATTCACAGGAGTGTGAGCGGGCTTGCTCGTCGATCTTCTGATCGCTCAATACCCGGGTGGCCGTTACGTTTAGCAGACCGCTTGCGGCTTGTGGGTGTTTGATATGATCATCACCTGCTGCCGGCATATTGACGAGTCTTTAGAGTCCTACACAGAGATTTCCTGGCTCAAGCGAAACGAAATAGGAGCGCATATGAGATATGTGCGGGACCGAGAATAATGCGTGTATGTGATACCGTATTCTATTCTCACGATGAATGTATCGAATGGTTGTATGCGATATAACCTAGTTATCGAATCAAGGATTGATTCGATAAGCCGATACATTGGATATTAGTCGGTTATATGTGATATGACCGGATCGTTAAATCAAGTGTTGATTTAATGATTTAATGTATAATTATATATTTGATATATTACTTTACATTAACTAGTATTTGTTCACTTTAAATGGATTTTCTCACTTGAAATACACAAGTTGTATATGTGATATACTTTTGTGCACAAGATTGTATCATGTTTGATGATACATGCTAGTTTGGGTGTTTGTTTAGTTTAAATCATGTTTAAGTCAATGGTTAGGGTTTTATAATCTTCTCTTGATTATTTAGTTTATTTATTTATTCATTTATTTGTTTATTTCCTTTTAAGGCAAGAAAAGAAATGGTTGCTTTTTGGATTTACTTGAAGCTTCATGAAGCTTTGAATAAGTTCAACCATTTTTGTTTCTTTGCCTAACCTAACCATTCACCTAACCTTGGTTTATTCTCTACACATAACCATGGTTGCATATGATACTTATCATATTATTTTTCTATTAAAAAAATACTTATGATATTCTTTCTTCTTCTTCATCTTCAACATGAAGAAACTATGCCACCATCAATGGCAACTAGAGAATAAGAGTGAGAAATCCAATTCTAAAGTGAACCCACTTCCTATTTCTTCATCCTCTACCTCTTTCCAAGTAGTATAGAGTGTTTTCTTCACAAGTTTCATGGCTTGGTGAAGTTGGAGTTTGATCTTGTGATGCCTCGACGTAGATCATCTTCGGCATCGAAGCCGACGACCAAGTCCGCCCTTTTCTCGATGAACCCGATGCTAGAGTCATAGATTCAATTTGGACAGCGGAGGGACGTCATCACGGAGCCTAGGAGGTGGAGGACCAGATCTACAAAGATTGTAGCCCCTTTCCTTTTCAGTTAAAGTTGTTTATTTGCATTGCATCGTCTATAAATCTAGTTAACGATCCGTATTAGGGTTTGTAGGCACATGAAATTTTTTAATTGGGCATGTTTGATCCCTTGTGAGACCTCTTTAGTGTGCCTAGGAACCCTACAGTGGTATCAGAGCCAGGCTAAAGCCTTAGGCGATGCGTAGACGGAGTTAGAAGTCCGATCAAACCGAAACCCTAATTCAAAGTTGCTCTCTGTACATTTTTGAAAATCGGGGATTTTTAGAATTAAAAATATGCAGAAAACTAAGCAGGAATATCTAAGAATTACTGTGAATTTCGAGCACCTGATTCAATCAAAGTGCGGCGGAACCGCGGCATTAGCATGGCTAATGCGGCGGTTCCGCGGCAACTTTGTCGCTTCTCCCAATGGTCTTTGCACAGTAATTCTTATATTTTGTTGCTGTATTTTCTGGGAATTTTTAAATCTGACACAAGAGTTGAGTTTTCTGGGTTGTATTGGGAACTCGGTGTTTCGATCGGATCGTCTAATTTTGTCTGTGTGCTTTTCCGGATAATTTTAGAATATGTTAAAAAGTTCGACCGGATATAAATACCCGCTTTTTCCCCTGCCGGGAAATTTCCAATTGTTGGATTTTTCCGTAGTTTAATGACGTTCTAAGTAGTGCAAGTAACGCGATGGTCCCTCTAGAAGACAACAAACCTTAACTCGATTATGTGACCGTCTTGAACTGCCCTTTGAACCTTAGGGTTTGGGGGAGTACGGCGTGCCACATGTGAGGCATTGGCTTGACCCTTCTACGGCTGGACCGTTGGTACTGAGGCACGAACTGAATGTTTTTAGACTTATTTCATGTGTTGAGCTGTATCGGGAAAACTTGGGTGTTCGATTGTTTGATCGGAAAGTTTAACATTTTCTATTTATCCGGAATGTGATACAATAATTGGAATTCACAAAGAGTTATGAGATAACTGAATGAATGTTATAAACATAGCAGTTTAGTCTCACTTGATCGGTTGCCACGGAATTTTGATATGATCAAAAGTTCGTCGCAATCGCGTAGGGTACGCGGATACTCGCCGGGTAAACTTAATAGACAGCCTCGCCCCATAGCCCCGACCAAGTGACTGTAGGAGAACCCCGTCGCCGAAAGCATCCGTTCGGGTGTTCACGGTAGCGGTGTTCCGCCTTAGTGCACTTCGTCGACGGTATCGTGGGTGCGGCCGCCTACTAAAGTTTGCGACGAGCATTCGATCTGAATGTCGGGAATCCTGTTGAATTGCCTGACTTTATATTGAAAAGTGTTTTCGATTTTGAGACTAAAATGCGGGGTTTATAATTGTTAGGTATGTGATGTCTAAGTATTTCATTTGATTAGGCATGCGATGTCTAAAAAGATTGCGGATTCCAACTGTTGTAGTTTTACACTTTCTTTTCTGTGACCGTAAGTGTAATATGTGATATCGCCGGTTTCGTTGCTATATGTCAACGACAATTGGGATGCGCATATTTACTTACGTTGATGACATATGATGTTATGTGTTGCTGGATATGTTATATTGGATCGTCGTATTTGAATAGCCGGGGGGTTTTATGTGAGATGAGTGTTTTTCTTTTTCATTCATGTAAAAACTTGTATGTAATATTCTTTTATTGGGGCACTTCCAGGTTGCGGAAGATGTCACCATTTGTATATTATTTACTTTTCTGCACTAGGATAGGCCCGAGGAGGAGGGCACAAGTAACCGGGTTCTAGGGTCCAGTGGGAGACCAACTCGAGGAGTCGAGTCCGGGTCTCCTAACCCTAGAATTGGTAGGGTTGCTTCCTGCTCTCGTAGGGTTCTAGGGGTATGGGATTAGCTATTCATCACGACAGTGGAATCCGTGTTTTATACTGGCTCGTATTAAAAACACGGACGTCCTAGTATATCCAATATTTCATATGATATTTTCTACTGCGTTATCTGTGATGTGATCATGTGATTTGTTCAGATAGATATTATATATAGTATATATGATATATTATATATACGTTGCTTATGTTTTACACCCGCGCTAGCCCTGTCTCGCTCTGGCGTTAGTTACCTAACCTAACGGTGCAGACGGGACATCGAGGCGAATGCGGATGGCATAAGCGTACGTTATATTTATCTGTGATGTTTAGGTGGACTTAAATGATGGGACATTCATTAATGAGATTAATGAAAGAAAATAAACCTAATTGATATTGTGGAATCGAATTTCAAAATAAAAACAGGTAGCTACAGTTCTTGCTTTGCATCGCGGTGTTCCTTGTAGAACATCCTGCACCTTATTCGATGAGGAAAGGACCGAGATCCCTTCACCGGGAGTGACTCCTTTAGCAATAACTGGAAGATGCTACACACTCACTTTGTCTTTTGATTGCTTCTATAGTTTCTGCTTTGCACAGTGATATATATGATATATCCCGCACCTCATTCGACGAGGAAAGGGCCGACGATCCCTTCACCGGGAGTAACCCCTTTAGCAAAACTAGAAAAGCCTCAAAAATATTCCATTTAAAAACCATTTGATTCCGCAACGAGATCAAGTTCAAAGCGTTAAAGGTTTTCATAAAAACCATTCGCAACCCTCCGTCATTTTAGGAAGTAGAGTACTTAGTATTCGTGCTGTGTTTGTTGACCTTAGTTAAGGCACAGTGTACGGTAGCTAAGTGATGTCTTCCTACACCGCATATGATGCGATTAGTTAGGACAGTCGCGTGACTTTGTTGACCTTAGTTAAGGGTCATGTGGGTGGGTCTAATTAATCACGAAATGACGGGTAGAACTTGACTAGTACTTATGATTTGTTGACCATAGTTAAGGTCATAAGTGCTAGGGGTAAAAATCTTTATCGGGAGTTTCAAGTGTTGAAATTTGCAATGAGATTGCATACCTTCTATGTGATAGTTGGATCTCGATACCCACTGCGAGTAATTGTTACTCCTGGGAGAGTTTTGCACTTTACAATTAGCCGATCAAGTAGGTGTCTAGAAAGGTGTCAACGGGGTTACGCCTCTGGGAAAACGAGGTTTACTGTAATTAGGTCCGTGCGAAAGCACGGGGAACCTCCCTCAAAGTACCGACACTGGCCTGGCTGAAAGATTGGCGAACATGTAGAGTGTAATTAATCCCGGCTAGTCTTTCCTTTTAAGGTTTGAAGGAAGATTTGATAAAAACAGTGGGAGCCATCCTGATTAGATAAAATATATAACCAATCTAATCTTGCAAGAGCGCACGCAGAGTGTTTTCTTCTCTCTCTCTCCAGGTAGCGACCATATCACACCTTAATCAAGATAATAATATGGATGTATAGACCGAACCCGCTTGTTATACTGAGCTGGGGAACGTTGGTCCCGCTCCATCTTATAATAGTTATAAGACCGAGCAGGAGTTAGGGGAATACCAGAATTCCTATGCCGCCCAAACGAAGAAAGTGCATATGATGTGATCAGTCGAAAATATTGCATATTTTAACCGGCAATTTCCTTATCATTTGCATCCATATAGAAGTGTACGGTATCCATATTCTACATATTAGCAATTCGGTCACAAAATATCAGATTACATGTATTCGACCTTAAAACCGGCATTTCTAGGGAAATTGACTGCATTTCATTACATGGCATATTTTCTATATCTTGCAACCCGTGTTTCGAAGTCTGTGCAGGAAAAGAGAAGCTTGTGTGATCATTACACCGCTCGAAAGATACATAAATTCAGATCTGGTACCAATACAAGGGAGTAATTGCAATTCAACATATCAAATGAAGACCCACACAACTGTAAAAGCCCACACCTGAAAGCACCAAGCCCAAGGATCCAACATGGCCGCGGATCCGCGGCATGGGCTTTCTTAGGCCGCGGATCCGCGGTGGGCCCATGGAATCAGTCCCTAAATTTCAGACCACAATTCCTGTATAAGCTCCTACAGTTCAGAAATGCACTCCTACTTCCAGAAGACTCCATAGAATTATACCAGATCAGCAAAGAAAATTAAGAAAGGCGAATCCTAATTAAGCTCCTAACTAACCTCTTCTAGAAGCTCCCTCCTAACTAATCACATCTTGAAGTTTCTCCCCTAACTAACTTTTGGAGGGAAATTTGAATTTCCTCAACAAACTTTAGGAGGGAAACTTAGAATTTGAAATCCTAGATCTAGGGTTAGTTATCTATAAATAGGAGCTTAGATCTAAGGGTTGAGGTTGTTCATTAGTTGTTAATCTTCATTAGTTAAATAATCCCTCTTTCATCATCTTCTTCCACAAGTCTAGTGACAAGGCTTGTGCGAAACCCTAACCCTAATTCCACTCCAAATCCAAGATCTTGAGTACCAAATCAAGCGAGAAGCCTTCAACCTTTTAGGAGCCGAGCCGATCTTCAATCGGGCAAGTGATCCAAGCCGATCCGCGATCCACGGAGACGAGCGAAGCCAAGTCGACGATCAAATTCTTCCTCTTGTAGTTCTTGAGCGAATGTAATGAAATTGTTGATATAAATAAAAGGTGAAATTCTTTAATCTTGCTTTCTTTTAATTCTTGCATCATGATTAGATCTCAATTTGTAATTGTTGTTCTTGTTGTGATGTTTGAGTAAAACTCCGCTCGTGAAGGAGTCGAGACGATTGTAGAATGATGATGTAACAAATCTTAAATACTATTTTTAAGTCCTACGAGTTTTGTAAACCCTAGCAAGTTCAAGAATCGATGACCTAGTTTCGTAGCGATGCTTTCTTGATTGTGAT
The DNA here is from genome assembly GCA_030015575.1 of Agapanthus africanus. Lineage (NCBI taxonomy): Eukaryota > Viridiplantae > Streptophyta > Magnoliopsida > Asparagales > Amaryllidaceae > Agapanthus > Agapanthus africanus. Next base: position 359,040,941 of record CM057337.1, on the reverse strand, counting down.
CGCTCGAAATTAGGGATCTACGATCGTTTCTTGAAATTACTAGAGGCTAGAATATGAATGATATCAATGAAAGAACAAGAGATAAGATGAAACCCTAGTTTCACAAGAGGTCTCTAATTCTCATCGATCATCATCGATCTAGTATAAATTCATCGAAGGATAAGAATACGTAATTGTAAGATTACATCACATCTATAGATCCGATCGATTCCTACGAGCCTCATTTCGATTCTTGAGATTTGGTTTGGAAAAATCAACAAACGATCAATTCTTGATTCTATCTTTTAATGCTTTCTTAGATCTAGATTTTTCTCATTTCTTGAACTTCAACTTTAAATCTTGAATTGTTTGTTTTCTTTTTCTTAAAGTTTCAACTCACCTAAATCGAAAGACGAACGATTACACTTTCCCTGTGGACGATCCGCACTCACATACAAACTACATCCGACACCGTAGTTGATTGCGGTCAATTAATTTTTGGTTGTGATTTCTTTACAATTTTCAAACACTACACACATCAAGAATTCGTTTCAATCAAATGGCGCCGTTGCCGGGGATAGTGCGCTAGTAGTTCGTATTTTGAAATTTGAGTTGAAAATTTTATCCCATCATAATTTTTAGATCTAAACTCGTACAAACCCTAATACGTGTGTTGTGATTTGTTGCGAGAAAATCTGGAATCATTGGAGCTGGAGAAAAAATTTTCTGAAATTTCCAGAGAACTGTAGAAATCAACAGCAAGCTACTGTTGAAATTTGGTGGAGTGAACAGTACATACAGGCGCGTTTCCGCGGCTAAACACCCTCATCCGCGGCGGATCCGCCGCAGTTCAAGCTCTTCACTGCACCAATTTTGCTCAGTAACTCCCTCACTTTCTTATCTCTTACCTCATCTGCTCCAAATAACAATTTCTTGCAGGTTTCTTTGCAAATAAATCGCAGCGCCGCAAAGCAAAATAAAATTTGTGCGTGTTTTTGATTCTTGTGGTTGTTGCATATTAATACGGAATTTAAGGGGCACGACCAAATCCAAATTAGGTGGGGATTTCATTACCCTTCCTAGGCCCCGAAAATCGCAAAACTTGCATCCTCATTTACCCTCATTAATTAAAAGAAATCTAGAGATGACTCTAAGGACCGTCGCGCTCATTTAGGACAAGAGAAGGCCGTGGGTAATTCATTGTTTATCCGAGTTTTCTTGTGGTGCCTAAGGCGAGTGTGTCTAAGGCTAGTGGTTTTTAATTAGGCCCACTACTTACGTAGTGGAGTACCTTCCCACTTACCTGGCACTTATCCGGCCACAGGGAGACAAAGAGGCAGTGGAGGATTTATCCTGCGACTTGTCTTTTGGCAGTTAGGAGCGGTCTAGAGTTTGACCTAGGTGACCACTAGATTCTAGGGTTTGTGTGTTGCATTTGTTGTGTTGCATCATTTTTTTAAAAATCCGTATCATTTTTCAAAACAAACACCAACACTTCATTTCCTCTAATTATACCAACGCTGCCACTTGTGCTACAACGATTTAGCACAATGTTAGGCTGGACACGGGATTCCATTTCCCGTCTTGTCCGCGTTTCTTTTATCGACCCCAGAGTCGGTAATTCTTCGTCTTCTCCCCCACCACCCACCACACCCGCGATGGACCCAAATCCATCAAACTTTAACACTACTCTGCCACCGCCCACAGGTGCGCAGAATCTTCCACGCATTTCTCTCCAAGAGAGGTGTTATCCTACACGTGTTACCCTTCCCACCTGTCTTTCTATACTACCTGCCATCGGGGAAAATTTTGAAATCAACCCCCAATTCATCAAACTTTTACCCAAATTTCATGGTCTTGATTCTGAAAACGCATACATGTTTATTTCCAAATTTGAAAACGTATGTGCTTTGATGGGGAATTCACAACTGTCTTTGGATGCTCTGCGTTTACGTCTTCTCCCATTCACTTTGTGCGATTTAGCCGAGAAGTGGCTTTACATCACACCCGCACATTCTATTTCAACATGGGACGAATTCGTTGCAGCATTCCTTAAGAAATTTTATCCCAATCACAAGACCGCCCGTGTTCGGAGCGAAATCTCTAAATTTACCCAACTTCCCAATGAACCATTTTGGAAATGCTTTGAACGGTTCAAGGATCTTCTTATCCAATGCCCTCATCACGGAATCCCCAGATGGGATTTGTGTCGAATTATCTATGAGGGTGTTGATCTCACTACTAGACAGATGCTTGAAACCATGTGTCATTGCCAATTCCTATCTAAAAATGATGGTGAAGCTTGGAAATACTTAGAAGATTTAGCTCAAAACACATCACAATGGGAAAGTGTTAGACCACCACCATCTAGGGAAGATGTCAATCAGCTCGATGTTTCCGTCACCTTGAAAGCCGAAATGGCCGCAATACAAAGGAAACTCGACGCTATAGAAAACAAAATCTCTTCAGCCTCCCTAAACCAATCCACACTTCCCAAAACCGTGTGTGGCTGCTGTTCAAACCCTTCACATTTGACGGAAGAATGTCCTTTGAATGTACCGTTTCAAGGTCACACTAATGCTGTACTTCAGCAAAGACCTGGAAACTATCCCTCTTCTTCCTCATATAATCAAGATTGGAGGAATCACCCGAACTTTGCTTGGAATCAATCACAATCTCAAAACACGGTTCCAATCCTAAACAATTTTCAAAAGGTCCTTCCACCACAACAGCAACCACCACTTCAATTGAGTCAGCACCCCTTGCAACCGCAAAATTTTCAAAATCCTGCCAACACTTTTGCACTACATGAAAACTCTTTGCAAATGGCCGGTACTGATAATATCTCTGCACTGGTGCAAACCTTGGTTACTTTCATGAAACAATCCATCCAAGAGTCGGCAAGTTTTCAATCTTCCATCGATAATATGATAAAGGTCATTCTCACTCAAAATGAGAATATCAAATCAATGGAAGCAAAAATTGAACAAATAACAGCCGAAATAAATGCTAGAGAAGAAGGGAATCTTCCATCTCAACCCGTACCTGATCCTAGACCTTCACATTGCACTAATGTGGACGCTTTTACAACGTTGAGATCTGGAAGAGTGCTAGACAATCATTTGGGTGAACAAATTGATAATGATGAATTGATCATTAACACCCCGGCTTCAACTTCCACTTCCACTCACACTTCTATTTCTTACCCTATTTCGTCTAACCTACCTTCTTCTTCCGAGCCTATTCTCCGTATTCCCAAAGGCTCGAACCCTCCACCCACATCATCTTTTCCACCCCCACAAACTTCTCCACAAATGTTGGACCCAACACTTATTGATAGAGCTCCATTTCCAAATAGGTTGAGGCCCAAGAAACATGATGCCCAAATGGAGAAGATTGTGGACATGTTTAAGGAAGTTAACATCAACATCCCTCTCCTAGATGCTATTCAACAAGTTCCGTCCTATGCAAAAACTTTTAAGAACTTGTGCACTAGGAAGAGGAAGACTCAAGTGCCTAAAAAAATCTTCATGTCGAGTACTGTAGACACGGCTTTTCCCCAACAATTACCACGGAAACGTAAAGACCCTGGTTGTCCTACTATTTCCATTTCTATTGGGGAGAAACACATCAACCGTGCGTTACTTGACCTTGGCGCTAGTGTTAACTTACTTCCTTATTCGGTTTACGAGCAACTAGGTATCGGAGTGTTAAAGCCTTCGAGCATAACTCTCCAGATGGCTGACCGATCAATCACTAAACCTAGGGGTAAACTGGAGGATGTGTTAATAAAAATCGGGGAATTTGTATTTCCTGTGGATTTTATTGTACTTGATACACAGCCTGTAGTAAACCCACGGAATCAAATTCCGGTGATTTTAGGTCGCCCCTTTTTGGCCACGTCCAATGCAATAATCAACTGTCGTAATGGTTCTATGACCCTATCTTTCGGGAATAGGTCAATAGAACTGAACATTTACAAGTTGGGAAGTGTACCCTCCGAACCTACTGCTCAGGTATGTTCTGTCGACTTAATGGATGTCGACAGCAGCGAATTTGATGATCCTCCTGATATAGATCTTGACTCTTTTCATACGTTATTGTTTGACCCAACTATGTATCATACACATACGGACTCTTCCACCGAGATGTCCGGGTCAACAATTGACACTGATTATGAACTGCTTTTAGAGTCTGAAGATCACCCCGCACCTTGTGATGACATTATTCTCCGGGGTATTGATAGAACTTTTGAGGAAATCGTCGCTGAAAAACTTGCATTTCTGAACAACACGGGTGTTGAGATGAATCATCTCCCAGTTATTGAAATTGAACCTCCACCCCTTCTTCTGAACTGTGAAAAGAATGCGAGTAATCCATCATATACACTGCATCGTCTCTCCAATATGAGACGCACATACACTCTCTTCCACCACTTAACCTTTCCCCACTTCTTCTTCCACCAACCCGAGCACTGCATTGATAAAATTTTTGAATGGTTGGTGTTGACATTCGGTCTTTGCAAAGCTTGGCATCGACCACTGATTTTTGACCCCCACTTGTGATTTTAAAAGATTAACATTGCATAACTCAAGTTTGGGGGGATTTTTTTTCTCTGGCTCTTGAAAAGAAAATTTTACAAAATGATGAGCCAAAATAAGTTTGGGGGAGGTTCTTCACTTAAATATTTTGCCCCCACTAATAAATTCCTCCCAAGCTTACAGGTTTTTCAAGATTTAGCTGATGGCAACAGTGAGGACACTGTTGAAAACAAGTTTGGGGGAGGTTTGTGCTTATTTTCGCATCATTTGCATATCATTTGCATAAGCACAAAACATTTTATTTTTGAAAACCTATAAAAATTTAAAAATTTTCAAAACTATAAAAATATTTTTTGTACATAAATAAGATAATAAAAGATTAGATAGTGAAAAATTACATCCATGAGATTAGAAAAATTTAAGAAAACTAAGAAAATTAGAAGTTTTCTTATACGAACTAGTAATAAGTAGTTATGAGCCGTTGTCCCAAGGGTTAGTAAGATGAAAGACGTCACTAATCTGAGGATAAAAATAAGTCTGAAAAATAGTTTCTATTCTGGAAGCCAAACATTTTGAATGTTGATACCCTGCTATTCGCACTTACACACGTCTTAAAGCCTGGGATAGTAGAGGATACCTTGAAATGCTCTTGTCTTAAAGCCAAAAGTATGAAGGAAAAAAAAATGGTGAGAAAAATGGACACTGGTTTTGTTATCACCGAGGGAAATAAAAAATATATAGCGAGGGTGCTTCTTCATCTAGTGCCCTAAGGCCAACTGGTCTGGGAGTCACTGCTATACCTAAGGTGGTGCAAGACGAGGAAAATACACCAAGTAAGCAAGCACATGAGTAATCGGTCGGTTAGTACCTCAAGAAGTATTAACGGTCGCATGAAAGTGTGTGAGCTCATCGAGAAAAAAATATATACTGAGGCTGATGGGCAAGAGTATGATAGCTTGAATTGAATTCTCCGGGTGTAGGGATGTCTTTACACACACGCAGGGTTATATGATCGATGTTCGGAAGAAAGATAGGAATGAAGAATAAGACGATGTTTTATTGAGGGAGGACGTGATTTCTAACATCTTTTCATGACCATTAAGATAGGGCTCATGACAACCGAAAAGCTAGCTTAGTTGGAAACCATAATTTTCAAGGCTTTTCTTTTACGATTCTTTTCTTTAAATGTAATATTCATGATCTTTCTTTTATTATTGGATTTTGTGGGTGTAATCCGCTGAAAACCCTCAGGAGACAACACTCCTCCTACTAGGGACACCTAGAGGTTTAAAAGCTTGTTGCACGTGCTCAGTGCAATCGTGTTGCCTACGAAAGTGTGCTAGTTAGTTTTTCTCTTTCTTTATTATCTCCTTCTCTTTTTAATAAAACATTCGCTCGAGACGATCGAAATTAAGTTTGGGGGTATTTGATCAGTCGAAAATATTGCATATTTTAACCGGCAATTTCCTTATCATTTGCATCCATATAGAAGTGTACGGTATCCATATTCTACATATTAGCAATTCGGTCGCAAAATATCAGATTACATGTATTCGACCTTAAAACCGGCATTTCTAGGGAAATTGACTGCATTTCATTACATGGCATATTTTCTATATCTTGCAACCCGTGTTTCGAAGTCTGTGCAGGAAAAGAGAAGCTTGTTCGATCATTACACCGCTCGAAAGATACATAAATTCAGATCTGGTACCAATACAAGGGAGTAATTGCAATTCAACATATCAAATGAAGACCCACACAACTGTAAAAGCCCACACCTGAAAGCACCAAGCCCAAGGATCCAACATGGCCGCGGATCCGCGGCATGGGCTTTCTTAGGCCGCGGATCCGCGGTGGGCCCATGGAATCAGTCCCTAAATTTCAGACCACAATTCCTGTATAAGCTCCTACAGTTCAGAAATGCACTCCTACTTCCAGAAGACTCCAGAGAATTATACCAGATCAGCAAAGAAAATTAAGAAAGGCTAATCCTAATTAAGCTCCTAACTAACCTCTTCTAGAAGCTCCCTCCTAACTAATCACATCTAGAAGTTTCTCCCCTAACTAACTTTTGGAGGGAAATTTGAATTTCCTCAACAAACTTTAGGAGGGAAACTTAGAATTTGAAATCCTAGATCTAGGGTTAGTTATCTATAAATAGGAGCTTAGATCTAAGGGTTGAGGTTGTTCATTAGTTGTTAATCTTCATTAGTTAAATAATCCCTCTTTCATCATCTTCTTCCACAAGTCTAGTGACAAGGCTTGTGCGAAACCCTAACCCTAATTCCACTCCAAATCCAAGATCTTGAGTACCAAATCAAGCGAGAAGCCTTCAACCTTTTAGGAGCCGAGCCGATCTTCAATCGGGCAAGTGATCCAAGCCGATCCGCGATCCACGGAGACGAGCGAAGCCAAGTCGACGTTCAAATTCTTCCTCTTGTAGTTCTTGAGCGAATGTAATAAAATTGTTGATATAAATAAAAGGTGAAATTCTTTAATCTTTCTTTCTTTTAATTCTTGCATCATGATTAGATCTCAATTTGTAATTGTTGTTCTTGTTGTGATGTTTGAGTAAAACTCCGCTCGTGAAGGAGTCGAGACGATTGTAGAATGATGATGTAACAAATCTTAAATACTATTTTTAAGTCCTACGAGTTTTGTAAACCCTAGCAAGTTCAAGAATCGATGACCTAGTTTCGTAGCGATGCTTTCTTGATTGTGATCGCTCGAAATTAGGGATCTACGATCGTTTCTTGAAATTACTAGAGGCTAGAATATGAATGATATCAATGAAAGAACAAGAGATAAGATGAAACCCTAGTTTCACAAGAGGTCTCTAATTCTCATCGATCATCATCGATCTAGTATAAATTCATCGAAGGATAAGAATACGTAATTGTAAGATTACATCACATCTATAGATCCGATCGATTCCTACGAGCCTCATTTCGATTCTTGAGATTTGGTTTGGAAAAATCAACAAACGATCAATTCTTGATTCTATCTTTTAATGCTTTCTTAGATCTAGATTTTTCTCATTTCTTGAACTTCAACTTTAAATCTTGAATTGTTTGTTTTCTTTTCCTTAAAGTTTCAACTCACCTAAATCGAAAGACGAACGATTACACTTTTCCTGTGGACGATCCGCACTCACATACAAACTACATCCGACACCGTAGTTGATTGCGGTCAATTAATTTTTGGTTGTGATTTCTTTACAATTTTCAAACACTACACACATCAAGAATTCGTTTCAATCATGATGCATCTCCTTCGGGTGTGTTCATTACAAAGAACTGTTTCTCAGTATCCTCTGCATCCTGTGTATATGATACCGGATCAGGATTCCAAATATGTAATCTGTTACATAGGGCTGCAAAAAGGTAGAAAAACTGAGAACGGGTGATAAGTTTCATGAGACAGAGAACGGGGCAAGTGTTGCAGCCAAGTCTGTTGGTCACTGTCACCCTGTATTACCAGTACATTGATTCTGAACAAATGCTGTTAGATACCGAACCTGATATACAAAATCATATCAGTTTCTTTATTGGTAAAGAAGGATATAATTTTGTATTGCTGGATAATGTTTTGAACATTTCCTATATCAAAAGTTGATCGATTCAGGCACGTTATCTAAAAGCATTGATGTTCTAAATCAAACTACAGTTCCTAGTATACAGAACACACACAAGAGGAAGAGTTCAGAAATGAACGGATCCTTCTTGAGGAATTGTAGACTAGGTCACATCAATGCGACCCGACTGGCTGAAGTTACATTTTAGATGCATATTTAAATCAGTTTGAATTTACATCTTGTGAAACTTGCCAGTCATGTCACAGAGATTAGATGACCATAGCCCTGTTTGTTGGAAACAGAGAAAGAGTTAATGAACTCTTGGGACTGATACATGATGATGTATGTAAGGTCTCCTGTCTACACATGCCAGGACCGGTTCTTTATACTTCATTACGTTCTCTGAAAATCTCTCAAGATTCAGACATATGTTCCTGTTGAAACATAGGCCCGAATCTTTTGAGATATTCACAGAATATAAGTTAGAAGTAGAGAACCAATAACCGGGTATGAGTTTTATGTCCTATGATAAGATCAGGGAGGAGAATACTTGTGCATGGAATCCTTGGACTATTCTAAAGGAAAATGAGATTCTCTCTCAGCATCACTCCTCCGAATACACCATAGCACGATGGTATATCAGGGCGGAGCAATTGCACCCTATTCGATATGGTGCGCTCTATGATGAGTAATACTGAGTTACCTGTTTCCTTTTGGGGTTGTGCACTTGAGAAGCTGCGTACCTATTGAATTAGGCTCGAATCAAATCAGTGCCTACCACTCCATATGAGATATAGTGTGGGAAGAGCCTGTCTCTTAAGTAAGTTAAGATTTAGGATTGTTCGGCCTATGTCTAAAGCAAAATCCGGACAAGATCGAGGCAAGGACAGTTCTGTAGAACTGGAAAGGTTCCAGCTGTACAAAACTGCTAATGATTTGACAGAACCAAAGGATTCAATAGTTTCCGACGAACCTCAGCCTCTCCGCCAATCTGGTAGGGTTCCTCATCCGCCTGAGAGATACCTTGGTTTCTCGATGACAGTGGGAGCGAGGATTGCATCATGAGATGATGACCCAACTAGATTCGAGCAGGCCATCGAGAGTGGGGTCTCTGTAAGAATGGCTGGATGCTTAGCGATCTGAGATGGAATCAATGTACACCAACAAAGTATGGACTTTGGGTGCTATATCTGAAGGGTTAAATCCCCATCAGGAGCAAGTATATCTTGAGAAGGTTACTTGGTGTAGATGGAAAAGTTAAGACTTTCAAAGCTAGACTTATTAAAGGTTTTAGTCATCAACCAGGCGTGGATAATGATGATACCTTTTCTAGTGGCTATGCTTAAGTCCATCCGGATCCTACTTGCCACGGCTACATACCATGACTACGATATCTGGTGGTTGGGTGCCATGACTAATTTTCTAAATAATGATTTAGAAGAGAACGTCTATAATAACACAGCCAGAGGGCTTCGTAAACAGTGGGAGCAGCGGAAACGTGTGCAAGATTGCTTTACAGAATAAAGCAGGCATCGCGGAGTTGGAACGTCTGTTTTGATGTAATAGTCAAAATGTTTGACTTCATCAAAATAGTAGATGAACCTTGTATATACAAAAAGGTAGTAGAGAGTAAGGTGGTCATCCTCGTATTGTACGTGGACAACATACTCTTGATAAGAAAAGAGTTTCCTATGCTACGCACGGTCAATCTCCGCTTATTACATGGATTCTCCATATAGGATAAAGATGATACCTCCTAAATCCTGAGATTTGGGTCTATGTGATAGATCTAAATGGATGTTAGGATTCTCACTAGTTGTAGTGAGATGGTATCAATCGATCCTGGGGAGAATCACTGGAAGTGTTCCAGGGTGATAAGGACAACTGAATGTCAGTCACAGGCATTGTCTTTACCCTCAGTAAAGGGACGGTATGTTGGAAGAGTTCCAAGCTAAATACCGTGACAAACTAGACGATAAAGGCTAGTAACATCGCTATTTAAGATACTACCAAAGAGGCAGTTTGGGTGTATACTGGTTCATAAGATGAACTAGGTTCCTACCATTGTGTGACAATGGAAGTGTGGCTTTGGCCCTGGAACCCTGGTCCCATCAGTGACCCAGACATATTCTGAGGCAGCATCACCTGATCATGGAGATAGTTGATCTCCAGGGTGATCAAGGTTAGGAGAGTAGACTCAGAGGACAACACGGCGGATCCACTCACGAAGGCCTTTTCCCAAATAGAGACTTTTAGTGGATGGTTGAGTATTAGATACTACAACTACTGCTACAGATGGCCCTAGTGCAAGTGGGAGATTGTTAGTTATATGTATGCCCTAGAGGCCATTACTGTACATTGGATGTATATTGTAGTGGATGCTGGGACATATATAGGTAGGACTTTCTTGCTCGACATGATAGTACGCTATCTGGTTGCTCTTTATCTTAACATGTATACTTTCTGTCTCTCTGATACATGTTGATAAAGCCCTTAGGATGTGTACTCGAATTCCAGGACTATGATGTAGATCATACTAGTGCGGCCTGGGTAGTCCATGAGTACATCCTTCAATGTTCCTAGTCATGGGAATATCGAGACGGGGCATCGATATTCCATAGTAGACTAGCGTATATCTTCTCGACCCATGTGATAGGCGATGGATGATCCCATATCCATTGGTTTTTGACATCAGAGATGGTATGCGGGTGCTCAGTAGAGACTGGGTACACTGAAAGGACTCGCCGAGAACTCCCAGATGGTATTATATCTCACGTCAGATGGCAGTTCTCTGGTGACACTGGTGCAGCTTAGTCTGTTGACCCGAGATCGTCATAGGGTCTTGTGTGTCTCCCACTGTGCTTTGATTTCCACCCTACCACGGCTCTACTGAGTCGTGCAAACAGGTGGTTTTTGGGTACAGTCCCGATTCACATGGAGGCAATGAGCGATAGGAGGGAATTCGTCTCTCCCGGTATTGGGGGTTGATGTTGAGCTATGCACGACTGGCCATAACAGGAAATCCCTGGCCAGGGTTGCAGTGATATACTGGTAAGAGTTATCAGTAGTTTCACGAATGTTATGGACCCTACGTCGGCATGACTTATCAAGCTATTGGGGTCTGACGTTTACCACCCCTAGGCGAGATATGCGACATATCAGACGAACAGACCGGACTGTACGGTAAGTGTTACTGGTTGGATTCACAGGAGTGTGAGCGGGCTTGCTCGTCGATCTTCTGATCGCTCAATACCCGGGTGGCCGTTACGTTTAGCAGACCGCTTGCGGCTTGTGGGTGTTTGATATGATCATCACCCGCTGCCGGCGTATTGACGAGTCTTTAGAGTCCTACACAGAGGTTTCCTGGCTCAAGCGAAACGAAATAGGAGCGCATATGAGATATGTGCGGGACCGAGAATAATGCGTGTATGTGATACCGTATTCTATTCTCGCGATGAATGTATCGAATGGTTGTATGCGATATAACCTAGTTATCGAATCAAGGATTGATTCGATAAGCCGATACATTGGATATTAGTCGGTTATATGCGATATGACCGGATCGTTAAATCAAGTGTTGATTTAATGATTTAATGTATAATTATATATTTGATATATTACTTTACATTAACTAGTATTTGTTCACTTTAAATGGATTTTCTCACTTGAAATACACAAGTTGTATATGTGATATACTTTTGTGCACAAGATTGTATCATGTTTGATGATACATGCTAGTTTGGGTGTATGTTTAGTTTAAATCATGATTAAGTGAATGGTTAGGGTTTTATAATCTTCTCTTGATTATTTAGTTTATTTATTTATTCATTTATTTGTTTATTTCCTTTTAAGGTAAGAAAAGAAATGGTTGCTTTTTGGATTTAGTTGAAGCTTCATGAAGCTTTGAATAAGTTCAACCATTTTTGTTTCTTTGCCTAACCTAACCATTCACCTAACCTTGGTTTATTCTCTACACATAACCATGGTTGCATATGATACTTATCATATTATTTTTCTATTAAAAAAATACTTATGATATTCTTTCTTCTTCTTCATCTTCAACATGAAGAAACTATGCCACCATCAATGGCAACTAGAGAATAAGAGTGAGAAATCCAATTCTAAAGTGAACCCACTTCCTATTTCTTCATCCTCTATCTCTTTCCAAGTAGTATAGGGTGTTTTCTTCACAAGTTTCATGGCTTGGTGAAGTTGGAGTTTGATCTTGTGATGCCTCGACGTAGATCATCTTCGGCATCGAAGCCGACGACCAAGTCCGCCCTTTTCTCCGATGAACCCGATGCTAGAGTCATGGATTCAATTTGGACAGCGGAGGGACGTCATCACGGAGCCTAGGAGGTGGAGGACCGGATCTACAAAGGTTGTAGCCCCTTTCCTTTTCAGTTAAAGTTGTTTATTTGCATTGCATCGTCTATAAATCTAGTTAACGATCCGTATTAGGGTTTGTAGGCACATGAAATTTTTTAATTGGGCATGTTTGATCCCTTGTGAGACCTCTTTAGTGTGCCTAGGAACCCTACAGGCTCTATGACGATTTCAGGTCTAAAGACTAACATGTACCAGTGTCACCAGAGAACTGCTATCTGACGTTAGGTATAATACCATCTAGGAGTTCTTGGCGAGTCCTGTTCAGTGTAACCAGTCTCCACTAAGCACCCATATACCATCTTTGATGTCAAACACCAATGGAAATGGGATCATCCATCACCCATCAAATGGGTCAAGAAACGTATACGCTAGTCTACTCTGGAATATCGATGCCCCGTCTCGATACACCCTCGACTAGGAACAATAAAAAAATGAACTTGTGGACTATCCTCGCCCTACTATTATAATCTGCATCATAATCCTGGTAGTCAAGTACACATCCTAAGGGCTTTATCAACATGTGAGAGCAAGACAGTATCACAATACTAGTCTACATGTTAAGATAAAGAGTAACTAGATAGCATACTATCATATCGAACAAGAAAGTCCTCCCTATATATGTCCAAGCATCCATTATAATATACAATCATGTACAATAATGGCCTCTAGGACATACATATAACTAACAAAAAGCCCATAAATCTAAACCTTTTTAGGGAAAATAATGGAGGTACAGCGTCACGACCCGAAATTGGCACGTGACGGCCCTTAAGCTACGCAACGTCTACAGGCGTAACACAATTTAAGTAAGCCAAAAACCCAGCAATCTAAACCATCAAAAGTAGTAAGAAAGAAGAACATTGTTAAAAATTTTGAAATCTCAAACCAAATTCTTTACAGTCCAACTTTTCTTCCTTTAAAATTTTGGCAGCACCTCCTTTGTAAAAACCAGCTTCAAAAATGGGTTCAACAAAGATATAAGTAAAGCATCCCCAAACGTGAGCAAAAACACGCCCAAAGGCAGAAAACAACCACCACTACAGATATACAACGCCGTAGCGAAGAAATAAAAGTCGATATAAATAAAACTGCATAAAAGACCTCCAAGACACAAAATAACATACAATATCGTCCTCACATCAAGTCTCTAAGTCATACACATGAAAGTGGTAGATGGAGAGTACAGGATACAACGAATATACAATGAACATGAACGGGTCACCACAAAACCCACCTAAAGCAAAACTGCACACTGTGAGCCGAAACGGTATCCGCAGCAAAAGATGATAAGATAGGGGAAAATAGCCCTGCCTCTGACTACTGTAAGGAACAACCTGCAAAACACTGTAGCACAGCGGGGGTATGTTGCCAACTCGTGAATAGTAAATAACATATGCAGGTAATCGCAAGTATGCACTAAAGCGCGAATCTAATGCATGCAAGCTGATAACAATAAATGTCAATATATGTGCAAAAGTATGAAAGGTACTCTATCAGGTCCTACTAATACATGAAGCAATCAAGGCAATATGTATGCAACAGTCGTGTAAGGTACTCTATCAGGTACTACTAAAACATGAACAATAAATGGCAATATGTATGCAACAGTCATGTAAGGTACTCTATCAGGTACTACTAATACATGAAGCAATGCATATAAAATAAGAGTATGTAAATGCAACAGTCATGAAAGGTACTCTATCAGGTACTACTAATACATGAAGCAATGCATATAAACAATAAATACGGAGTATGGGATAAAACATGTCATTCCTACGGAATCCTGACCTCGTGGTAGGACCAAAGTCCATCAAGACAATCCAAATCCCAATTTTCTCAAATCAGCCCCCAAATTGGCTCTCATATCATGTAAGTCTCATATATCCTGAATGTACAACATCAAGTAAATCCCATATATCCTGAGTGTCCAATATCAAGTAAATCTCATATATCTTGTAGTGTCCAATATCAAATAATCTCATATATATTGTATCCAATATCAAGTAAATCTCATAAAATTCAATATCGAGTAAATCTCATATATATATATATATATATATATTGAGCACATAGGCCCCGAGCACATAAGCCCCTCACATCGACTGTATAGGCCCCTCACATCGAGCACATAGGCCCCGAGAACATAGGCCCCTCTTATCGACCATATAGGCCCCTCACATCGAGCACATAGGCCCCTCTCATCGACCATATAGGCCCCTCACATCGAGCATATAGGCCCCGAGCACATAGGCCCCTCTCATCGACCATATAGGCCTATATATATAATGAATAAGTATATTTGCATATATTATCATGATGATATATGATGTAGGTGTGTGTGTATATATATATATCAGCGTCCCATACCACTGATATATATATATATATACGATGGGTATACATATATATCAGCATCTCATACCACTGATATATATACGCAGGAGTAAAATAATCCAGAAAACATCATATGAAAACCATATCTCAATGCAAAATCCATGAATATAATATATGCAACATGAAACAGTAATATGAGCATATAAGGATCCTACTTATGGATTAAAGCATTGCTCCGGTGGCTATGCTCAAATCCATTCGGATCCTACTTGCCATTGCTGCCTTCCATGACTATGAAATCTGGCAGATGGATGTTAAAACGGCTTTCCTAAACGGTTGTTTGGAAGAGTGCGTTTACATGGATCAACCAGAAGGTTTCGTAGACAGTGGGAGCAGCGGAAAGGTGTGCAAGTTGCTTAAATCCATTTATGGATTAAAGCAGGCATCGCGGAGCTGGAACATCTGTTTTGATGAGGCAATCAAGGAATTTGATTTCATCAAGAACGAAGATGAACCCTGTGTGTATAAGAAGATTGTAGGACGAACTGTCGTATTCCTAGTCTTGTACGTGGACGACATTCTTTTGATAGGAAATGATATTCCTATGCTACAATCGGTCAAGCTATTTTTGTCACAAAGGTTCTCTATGAAGGACCTGGGTGATGCCTCGTACATTCTGGGGATCAAGATCTATATAGATAGATCCAAGAAACTATTGGGACTTTCGCAGTCCAGGTACATAGAGACCGTACCAAAGAGATTTAGTATGGAGGGTTCCAAGCGCGGTAACATACCCGCATTGCACGGAATTACCCTCTCCAAGAAGATGTCTCCTAAGACTGACGAGGAGAGGGTTCGCATGAGCACTATACCCTACGCTTCGGCGGTAGGATCTATAATGTATGCGATGCTATGTACAAGACCAGATGTAGCTTACGCGTTGAGCACGGTAAGCCGGTATCAGTCAGACCCAGGGGAGGACCACTGGACAGCAGTGAAGAACATTCTCAAGTACCTGAGAAGGACTAAGGAGATGTTCCTGGTTTACGGTAATGGAGACCTCAGGGTCGAGTCCTTTACCGATTCAAGCTTCCAGAGTGACAAAGATGACAGCAAGTCTGTCTCGGGTTTTGTGTTTACCCTCAACGGAGGGGCGGTATGTTGGAGGAGTTCCAAGCAGGATACCGTCGCAGACTCGACGATGGAGGCTGAATACATTGCTGCAAACGATGCCGCAAAAGAGGCGGTCTGGATGAAGAAGTTCATTTATGAACTTCAGGTGGTTCCGTCCATTGTTGACCCAATACCTTTGTATTGCGATAACAATGGGGCTATAGCTTTAGCGAAGGAACCAAGGTCCCATCAGAAATCCAGGCACATCTTAAGGCGGTATCACCTGATCAGGGAGATCATTGATCGACAGGAGATCGAGGTGCGGAGAGTGGACACAAAGGACAACACTGCGGACCCATTCACAAAGGCTTTACCCCAGACTCAGTTCGAGCGGCTGATCGAGATGATAGGTCTTCGATACGCCAGTACATGGCCTTAGTGCAAGTGGGAGATTGTTAGTGTATATGCCCTAGAGGCCATTACTGTATCATACTAGTATGTATATTACTTGATGGAAGCTTGGGATATTCACAGTTGTACAGACAATCTTGCTCAATATAGTAGTATGCTACTTGGTTAGTCTCTGCTTTAATGTGTACATGTGTGTTTATTTATCCACCTATACGCATTAGTAGAGCCCTTAGGATCTTTGCTTGATTACCGGCGTTGTGATGGCGATCACACTCGTGGGGGCTGGGTAATCTACAAGCACATCCTTATACACGTCCCTAGTCGTGGGAGTATCGAGATAGGGCATCGATACTCCGGAGTAGACTAGCGTATGCGCTTCTCATCCCAGCACGGGAGACGGTCTGTCCCACAGCCGTCGGTACGTCGTACTTAAGATAGCATGCGGGTGCTCGTTGGGTTACGAGTACACTGGACAGGACTCGTCGGGAACTGATGGTTGGTATTATACCTATCGTCAGTTATCAGTTCCCAGGTGACATGAGTACAGCTTAGTCCGCTGACTTGACACTGTCACTTCTCCTCGAGTGTGTTCCCACTGTTCTTTGATTACTACCCTACCACGGCTCTACTGAGTCATGCAAAAAGGTAGTAGTTGGGAGCAGTCCCGAAGCACTTGGAGGCAGTGACGGTTAGACAGGATTCGTCTCTCCCGGTATTGGGGGTTGACATCGCGCTGTGTCTAGGAGAGCCATTACACGAGTAGTCCCTGACCAGGGCAAGCGAGATATACTGGTAGGTTTCCAGTGTTATCTCAGGGTGTATTGGGCTTCACTCCGACACGACTTGTACCGCTATTAGGGGACT
This sequence comes from Agapanthus africanus, assembly GCA_030015575.1. Taxonomy (NCBI): domain Eukaryota; kingdom Viridiplantae; phylum Streptophyta; class Magnoliopsida; order Asparagales; family Amaryllidaceae; genus Agapanthus; species Agapanthus africanus. The sequence continues at coordinate 359,023,736 of CM057337.1, read as the reverse complement.
GACGTTTACCGCCCCCTAGGCCCGCCATGCGATGTATCAGACGAACAGAACGGACTGTACGGAGAATGTCACATTCAGACTCAGTAGGAGTTCAGATGGGTTTTACCTCGTCGGTCTTCTTATCGGCATCTACCTGGGGACCGTTACGCACAGCTAGTGCCGCTTGCGGTCTGTGGTTAAACCCACTGCCAGCGTAGCGTCGAGTCTTTAGAGTCCCACACAGAGGGCTATTCGCCTCTCGGCAAAACTGAGTAGAGGTCGCATGGTATTGCGGCAGGGTTCGTTCTCATCCGCGCACTTGTGCTCGTTTGGAGTTCGGACGGATTATACTGCCAGGCTCTGGTTTGAGCCAGATACTGGTATATGTTTTGGGGTTGCTTTTATCTCTCAGTATTCTTGTTCCTCGGAACGAGAATGCAGGTGTGTATGCACAGTTGCTTGAGGAGGAGGATGAGGTCTTTCATTAGGGTTTCGGAACGGGTGCGTATGCACAGTTGACAGTCGTCTTTTTCCAAACCCTAATGGATTTATGAAATATCAATTAATAATAGTAATTAAATGAAATAATGTTATGATTGATTTTGTTGACTTGTTGACCATGGTTGACTTGTTGACCATGGTTGAATGTTGACCATCATCATTGCTTTGCAAGGATACTCCTTGATTCTAGCTTACATTCATTTATTGAAGTGATGATGGTGGTCATTCCAAATACAACCATCAACTATTTCATTTTGATTTATTATTATTAATTAGATAAATCATTTTTCTTTTGTTATGGTTGCAAGAGAAAATAGTGTAGGGTTCCTAGGCACACTAGTGAGGTCTCCCAAGCCATCAACCATGGCTATTTCAAATATTATGGTGCCTACAAACCCTAAACTACGGATCGATAACTAGATGTCTAGGCGAACAATGAACTAGTTAACAATTAACTAAGGGAATACGGAAATACAACCTTTGTAGATCCGGTCCTCCACCTCCACGGCTCCGCAACGAGGTCGTCTCCGCTGTCCAAATCTAATCCGGGCTCTAGAGTCGGCTTCGTTGGAAAATGGGCAAGCTAGGTCGTCGATGTCCATACCGAAGATGATCTACGTCGAGGCATCGCTAGATCAAGCTCCACCTTCACCAAACCCTAAAATCTTGTGAAGGAAACACACTCCACTACTTGGCAAGAGGTAGAGGATGAAGAAATAGGAGTTGGGTTAACTTTAGAATTGGATTTCTCACTCATTTCCAACAATCACCATTGATGGAGCTTAGTTTTCTTCACTTGAAGAATGAAGAAGAAGAAGGAAAATAGTTATGATAAGTTAAAAGAAAAAGAAAAGAATTATCAATCTTTATCATAACTTAACCATGGTTATGTGTAGAGATTGAACTAGGGTTAAAACAAATGGTTAGGTTAAGCATGAGATAAGAATGGTGGACAAAGTCAAAGGTTCATGAATCTTCAACTACAATCCAAAACAAGCCACCATTTTCCTCATTTCATTTTCCATAAAGAAAATAAATAAATAAATAAATAAATAAATAGATATGAAAAACAAAACCCTAACCATTTGAATAACCATGGTTTAATCTTTACACAAACTCAAGTTAGCATGCATCATCAAACATGATACATACAAGTGCACAAAAACATATCGCATATGCAATGCGCACGAACCAAGTGAGAAAATCCGTCTAAAGTGAACCGATACTAGTTAATGCAAAGTAATATATCAAATATATAATTATACATTAAATCATTAAATCAACACTTGATTCAATGATCCGGTCATGTCGCACATAACCGACTGGTATCAATAGTAACAACTTATCGAATCAACACTTGATCCGATAACCCGGCTATATCGCATATAACCGATCAATGTCACATCGCGAGAATCGAATACAGTATCACATACTCGTATTATTCTCGGTCCCGCACATATCTCATATGCGCTCCTATTTCGTTTCGCTTGAGCCAGGAAACCTCTGTGTAGGACTCTAAAGACTCGTCAATACGCCGGCAGCAGATGATGATCATATCAAACACCCACAAGCCGCAAGCGGTCTGCTAAACGTAACGGCCACCCGGGTATTGAGCGATATGAAGATCGACGAGCAAGCCCGCTCACACTCCAGTGAATCCGACCAGTAACACTACCGTATAGTCCGGTCTGTTCGTCTGATATGTCGCATATCTCGCCTAGGGGTGGTAAACGTCAGACCCCAATAGCTCGATAAGTCATGCCGACGTAGGGTCCATAACATTCGTGAAACTACTGATAACACTTACCAGTATATCACTGCAACCCTGGCCAGGGATTTCCTGTTATGGCCAGTCGAGCATAGCACAACATCAACCCCCAATACCGGGAGAGACGAATCCCCTCCTATCGCTCATTGCCTCCATGTGAATCGGGACTGTACCCAAAAACCACCTGTTTGCACAACTCAGTAGAGCCGTGGTAGGGTGGAAATCAAAGCACAGTGGGAGACACACAAGACTCTATGACGATCTCGGGTCAACAGACTAAGCTGTACCAGTGTCACCAGAGAACTGCCATCTGACGTGAGGTATAATACCATCTGGGAGTTCTCGGCGAGTCCGTTCAGTGTACCCAGTCTCCACTGAGCACCCGCATACCATCTTCGATGTCAAACACCAATGGATATGGGATCATCCATCGCCCATCGCATGGGTCGAGAAGATATGCGCTAGTCTACTCTGGAATATCGATGCCCCGTCTCGATATTCCCTCGACTAGGAACTATTCAAGGATGTACTCATGGACTACCCAGGCCCCACTAGTATGATCTACATCATAGTCCTGGAAGTCGAGCACACATCCTATGGGCTTTATCAACATGTAATCAGAGAGACAGAAAGTATACATGTTAAGATAAAGAGCAACCAGATAGCGTACTATCATGTCGAGCGAGAAAGTCCTTCCTATATATGTCCCAGCATCCACTACAATATACATCCTATGTACAGTAATGGCCTCTAGGGCATACATATAACTAACAATCTCCCACTTGCACTAGGGCCATCTGTAGCAGTGGTTGCAGTATCGCATACTCAACCATCCCCTAAAAAGTCTCTCTTTGGGAAAAAGGCCTTCGTGAGTGGATCCGCCGTGTTGTCCTCTGAGTCTTCTCTCCTATCCTCGATCACCCTGGAGATCAACTATCTCCATGATCAGGTGATGCTTCCTCAGAATTTGTCTGAGTCACTGATGGGACCAGGGTTCCAGGGTCGAAACCACGCTTCCATTGTCATACAATGGCAGGAACCTAGTTCATCTTATGAACCAATATACACCCAAACAGCCTCTTTGGTAGTATCTTTAATAGCGATGTTACCAGCCTTTATCGTCTAGTTTGCCACGGTATCGAGCTTGGAACTCTTCCAACACACCGTCCCTTTACTGAGGGTAAAGACAATGCCCGTGACTGACATTCAGTCGTCTTTATCACCCTGGAACTCTTCCAGTGATTCTCTTCAGGATCGATTGATACCATCTCACTACATCTAGTGAGAATCCTAGCATCCAATTACATCTATCTCATAGATGAAAACTCAGGATTTTAGGAGGTATCACTTTGATCCTATTTGGAGAATCCTAGTGATAATAGGAGATTGACCGATCGTAGTATAGGAAACTCTTTTCCTATCAAGAGTATGTTGTCTACGTACAATACGAAGATGACCACCTTACTCTCTACTACCCTTTTGTATATACAAGGTTCGTCTACCATTTTGATGAAGTCAAACACTTTGACTATCATATCAAAACAGACATTCCAACTCCGCGATGCCTGCTTCATTATGTAAAGCAACTTGCACACGTTTCCGCTGCTCCCACAGTTTACGAAGACCTCTGGCTGTGTTCTTACAGACGTTCTCTTCTAAATTAGTATTTAGAAAAGCAGTCAGGGCACCCAACCACCAGATATCGCAGTCATGGTATGTAGCCGTGGCAAGTAGAATCTGGATAGACTTAAGCATAGCTACTGGAAAAAGGTTTCATCATTATCCACGCCTGGTTGATGACGAAAACCTTTAACAAGTCTAGCTTTGAAAGTCTCAACTTTTCCATCTACACCAAGTAATCTTCTCAAGATATACTTGCTCCTGATGGGGATTTAACCCTTCAGATTTAGCAACCAAAGTCCATACTTTGTTGGTGTATAAGGATTCCATCTCAGATCGCTAAGCATCCAGCCATTCTTACAGAGTCTCTACTCTCGATGGCCTGCTCGAAACTAGTTGGGTCATCATCTCATGATGCAATCCTTGCTCCCACTGTCATCGAGAAACGGAGGTATCTCTCAGGCGGATGAGGAACCCTACTAGATCGGCGGAGAGGCTGAGGTTCGTCGGAAACTATTGAATCCTTTGGTTCTACCAAATCATTAGCAGTTTTGTACAGCTGGAACCTTTCCAGTTCTACAGAACTGATCTTGCCTCGATCTTGTCCGGATTTTGCTTTTGACATAGGCCGGACAATCCTAAATCTTAACTTACTTAAGAGATAGGTTCTTCCCATACCATATCTTATATGGAGTGGTTGGCAGTGATTTGATTCAAACCTAATTCAATAGGTATGCAGCTTCTCAAGTGCATAACTCCCAAAAGGAAAAAGGTAACTCAGTAGTACTCATCATAGAGCACACCTTATCATATAGGGTGTGATTGCTCCTCCCTGATATACCATCGTGCTATGGTGTATACGGAGGAGTAATGCTGAGAGAGAATCCCATTCTCCTTTAGAATAGTCCAGGAATTTCGTGCTCAAGTATTCTTCTCCTTGATCTCATCAAAAGACATAATACTTATACCCGCATTGGTTCTCTACTTCTAACTTATATTCTGTGAATATCTCAAAAGGTTCGGACTTGTGTTTCAACAGGAACATGGGTCTGAATCTCGAGAGATCATCAGAGAATGTAATGAAGTATAAAGAACCAGTCTTGGCATGTGTAGACAGGGGACCTTACATACATCATCATGTATCGGTCCCAAGAGTTCATTAACTCTTTCTCTGTTTCCAATAAACAGAGCTATGGTCATCTTATCTTTGTGACATGATTGGCGAGTTGCACAAGATGTAAATTCAAAACGATTTAAATATACATCTAAATGTAACTCTAGCCAGTCGGGTCGCATTGATCTGACCTAGTCTACAATACCTCAAGAAGAATCCGTTCATTTCTGAACTCTTCCTCTTGTGTGTGTTCCGTATACTAAGAACTGTAGTTTGATTTAGAACATCAACGCTTTTAGATAACGTGCCTGAACCGATCAACTTTTGATATAGGAAATGTTCAAAACATTGTCCAACTATACAAAATTTTATCATTTCTTTACTTATAAAGAGACTGATATGATTTTGTATATCAGGTTCGGTATCTAATAACATTTGTTCAGAATCAATGTATTGATAATACAGGGTGACAGTGACCAACAGACTTGGCTGCAACATTTGCCCCGTTTTCTGCCTCATGAAACTTATCACCCGTTCTCAGTTCTCTACCTATCTGTAGCCCTATGTAACAGATTACATATCTGGGATCCTGATCTGGTATCATATACCCAGGACGTAAAGGATACTGAGAAACAGTTCTGTATAATGAACACACCCGAAGAAGATGCATCATATGCACTGTCTTCGTTTGGGCGGCATAGGAATTCTGGTATTCCCCTATTTCCTGCTCTGTCTTATAACAATTATAAGTTGGAGCGGGACCAACGTTCCCCAGCTCAGTATAACAAGCGGGTTCGGTCAATAATCCGTATTATTATCTTGATTAAGGCGTGATATGGTCGCTACCAGGAGAGAGAGAGAAGAAAACACTCAGCGTGCGCTCTTTCAAGAATAGATTGGTTTTTATTTTATCTAATCAGGATGGCTCCCACTGCTTTTTATCAAATCTTCCTTCAAACCCTAAAAGGAAAGACTAGCCGGGATTAATTACACACTACAAGTTCGCCAATCTTTCAGCCAGGCCAGTGTCGGTACTTTGAAGGAGGTCCCCCGTGCTTTCGCACGAACCTAATTAATGTAAACCTCGTTTTCCCAGAGGCGTAACCTCGTTAACACCTTTCTAGACACCTACTTGATCGGCTAATTGTAATGTATAAAACTCTCCCAGGAGTAACTCTTACTCGCAGCGGGTATCGGGATCCAACTATCTCATAGAAGGTATGCAATCTCATTGCAAATTTCAACACTTGAAATTCCCGATAATGGTTTTTACCCCTAGCACCTATGACCTTAACTATGGTCAACAAATCATAAGTACTAGTCAAGTTCTACCCGTCATTTCGTGATTAATTAGACCCACCCACATGACCCTTAACTAAGGTCAACAAAGTCACGCGACTGTCCTAACTAATCGCATCATATGCGGTGTAGGAAGACATCACTTAGCTACCGTACACTGTGCCTTGACTATGGTCAACAAACACAGCACGAATACTAAGTACTCTACTTCCTAAAATGACGGAGGGTTGCGGCTGGTTTTTGTGAAAACCTTTAACGCTTTGAACTTGATCTCGTTGCGGAATCAAATGGTTTTTAAATGGAATGTTTTTGAAGCTTTTCTAGTTTTGCTAAAGGGGTCACTCCCGGTGAAGGGATCGTCGGCCCTTTCCTCGTCGAATGAGGTGCGGGATATATCATATATATCACTGTGCAAAGCGGAAACTATAGAAGCGATCAAAGACAAACCGAGGGTTGTAGCATCTGCCAGTTATTGCGAAAGGAGTCACTCCCAGTGAAGGGATCTCGGTCCTTTCCTCATCGAATAAGGTGCAGGATGTTCTATAATGAACACCGCGATGCAAAGCAAGAACTGTAGCTACTTGTTTTATTTTGAAATTCGATTCCACAACATCAATTAGGTTTATTTTCTTTCATTAATCTCATTAATGAATATCCCATCATTTATATTACCTAAACATCACAGATAGATATAACGTACGCTTATGCCATCCGCATTCGCCTCGATGTCCCCTCGTGCACCGTTAGGTTAGGTAACTAACGGCAGAGCGGGACAGGGCTAGCGCGGGTGTAAAACATAAGTAACGTCTATATAATATATCATATATACTATAATATCTGTCACAGAACATCAGAACATCGCATGATCACAGATAAAGCACAGCAGAAGAAACATATGAAATATTGGATATACTAGGACGTCCGTGTTTTCAATACGAGCCAGTATAAAACACGGATTCCACGGTCGTGATGAATAGCCAATCCCACACCCCTAGACCCCTACGAGAGCGGCAAGCAACCCTGCCAATTCTAGGGTTAGGAAACCCGGACTTGACTCCTCGAGTTGGTCTCCCACTGGACCCCAGAACCCGGTTACTTGTGCTCCCCTCCTTGGGTCTATCCTAGTGCAGAAAAGTAAATAATATACAAATGGTGACTACTTCCGCAACCTGGAAGTGCCCCAATAAAAGAATATTACATACAAGTTTTTACATGAATGAAAATGAAAAACACTCATCTCACATAAAAACCCCCCGGCTATTCAAACACGACGATCCAATATAACATATCCAGCAACACATAACATCACATGTCATCAACGTAAGTAAATATGCGCATCCCAATTGTCGTTGACATATAGCAACGAAACCGGCGATATCACATATTACACTTACGGTCACAGAAAAGAAAGTGTAAAACTACAACAGTTGGAATCCGCAATCTGCATAGACATCGCATGCCTAATCAAATGAATTACTTAGACATCGCATGCCTAACAATTATAAACCCCGCATTTTAGTCTCAAAATCGAAAACACTTTTCAATATCAAGTCGGGCAATTCAACAAGATTCCCGACATCCTGATCGAATGCTCGTCGCAAACTTCAGTAGGCGGCCGCACCCCCGATGCCGTCGACGAAGTGCACCAAGGCGGAACACCGCTACCGCGAGCACCCGGAGGGATGCTTTCGGCGACGGGGTTCTCCTACAGTCACTTGGTCGGGGCTATGGAGTGAAGCTGTCTATTAAGTTTATCCGGCGAGTATCCGCGTACGCTACGTGATTGCGACGGACTTTTGATCACATCAAAATTCCATGGCAACCGATCAAGTGAGACTAAACTGCTATGTTTATAACATTCATTCAGTTATCACATAACTACTTGTGAATTCCAATTATTGTATCCCATTCCAGATAAACAGAAAATGTTAAACTTTTCGATCGAACAATCGAACACCCAAGTTTTCCCGAAACAGATCAACTTATGAAACAAGTCTAACAACATTCCGTTCGTGCCTCAGTACCAACGATCCAGCCGTAGAAGGGTCAAGCCAACGCCTCACATGTGGCACGCCGTACTGCCCCAAACCCGAAGGTTCAAAGGGCAGTTCAAGACGGTCACATAATCGAGTTAAGGTTTGTGTCTTCTAGAGGGACCATCGCGTTACTTGCACTACTTAGAAAGTCGTTAAACTACGGAAAAATCCAACACTTGGAAATTTCCCGACAGGGGAAAAGTTGGGTATTTATATCCGGTCGAACTTTTTAACATATCCTAAAATTTATCCGGAAAGCCACACAGACAAAATTTGATATCCCGATCGAAATACCGAATCCTCAAATCAACTCAGATTATTCAACACTTGAAAAAATATTAAAAATATCCAGAGAACTCAGCACAGTTAAATAGGAGTTACTGTGCAAACAACCCCACATAAAACGACAAAACGACCGCCCTTCCGCCGCACGAGCCAGGCTCGTGCCGCGGAAGCGCGGCGCTCTAAGGGAATTAGGGCTACGGGTTGTACAGTTACTCTTATATTTTCCTGCATGTTTTTCTGAATATTTTTAATGTTGAAAAATCCCAGATTTTGAAAATTGTACAGAGAGCATGTTTTGGGTTTCGGTTTTGTGTCGTTCGGACTTCAAATTCCGTCTACGCTTCGCCTAAGGCTCTAGCTAGGCTCTGATACCACTGTAGGGTTCCTAGGCACTCTAGTGAGGTCTCCCAAGCCATCAACCATGGCTATTTCAAATATTATGGTGCCTACAAACCCTAAACTACGGATCGATAACTAGATGTCTAGGCGAACAATGAACTAGTTAACAATTAACTAAGGGAATACGGAAATACAACCTTTGTAGATCCGGTCCTCCACCTCCACGGCTCCGCAACGAGGTCGTCTCCGCTGTCCAAATCTAATCCGGGCTCTAGAGTCGGCTTCGTTGGAAAATGGGCAAGCTAGGTCGTCGATGTCCATGCCGAAGATGATCTACGTCGAGGCATCGCTAGATCAAGCTCCACCTTCACCAAACCCTAAAATCTTGTGAAGGAAACACACTCCACTACTTGGCAAGAGGTAGAGGATGAAGAAATAGGAGTTGGGTTAACTTTAGAATTGGATTTCTCACTCATTTCCAACAATCACCATTGATGGAGCTTAGTTTTCTTCACTTGAAGAATGAAGAAGAAGAAGGAAAATAGTTATGATAAGTTAAAAGAAAAAGAAAAGAATTATCAATCTTTATCATAACTTAACCATGGTTATGTGTAGAGATTGAACTAGGGTTAAAACAAATGGTTAGGTTAAGCATGAGATAAGAATGGTGGACAAAGTCAAAGGTTCATGAATCTTCAACTACAATCCAAAACAAGCCACCATTTTCCTCATTTCATTTTCCATAAAGAAAATAAATAAATAAATAAATAAATAAATAGATATGAAAAACAAAACCCTAACCATTTGAATAACCATGGTTTAATCTTTACACAAACTCAAGTTAGCATGCATCATCAAACATGATACATACAAGTGCACAAAAACATATCGCATATGCAATGCGCACGAACCAAGTGAGAAAATCCGTCTAAAGTGAACCGATACTAGTTAATGCAAAGTAATATATCAAATATATAATTATACATTAAATCATTAAATCAACACTTGATTCAATGATCCGGTCATGTCGCACATAACCGACTGGTATCAATAGTAACAACTTATCGAATCAACACTTGATCCGATAACCCGGCTATATCGCATATAACCGATCAATGTCACATCGCGAGAATCGAATACAGTATCACATACTCGTATTATTCTCGGTCCCGCACATATCTCATATGCGCTCCTATTTCGTTTCGCTTGAGCCAGGAAACCTCTGTGTAGGACTCTAAAGACTCGTCAATACGCCGGCAGCAGATGATGATCATATCAAACACCCACAAGCCGCAAGCGGTCTGCTAAACGTAACGGCCACCCGGGTATTGAGCGATATGAAGATCGACGAGCAAGCCCGCTCACACTCCAGTGAATCCGACCAGTAACACTACCGTATAGTCCGGTCTGTTCGTCTGATATGTCGCATATCTCGCCTAGGGGTGGTAAACGTCAGACCCCAATAGCTCGATAAGTCATGCCGACGTAGGGTCCATAACATTCGTGAAACTACTGATAACACTTACCAGTATATCACTGCAACCCTGGCCAGGGATTTCCTGTTATGGCCAGTCGAGCATAGCACAACATCAACCCCCAATACCGGGAGAGACGAATCCCCTCCTATCGCTCATTGCCTCCATGTGAATCGGGACTGTACCCAAAAACCACCTGTTTGCACAACTCAGTAGAGCCGTGGTAGGGTGGAAATCAAAGCACAGTGGGAGACACACAAGACTCTATGACGATCTCGGGTCAACAGACTAAGCTGTACCAGTGTCACCAGAGAACTGCCATCTGACGTGAGGTATAATACCATCTGGGAGTTCTCGGCGAGTCCGTTCAGTGTACCCAGTCTCCACTGAGCACCCGCATACCATCTTCGATGTCAAACACCAATGGATATGGGATCATCCATCGCCCATCGCATGGGTCGAGAAGATATGCGCTAGTCTACTCTGGAATATCGATGCCCCGTCTCGATATTCCCTCGACTAGGAACTATTCAAGGATGTACTCATGGACTACCCAGGCCCCACTAGTATGATCTACATCATAGTCCTGGAAGTCGAGCACACATCCTATGGGCTTTATCAACATGTAATCAGAGAGACAGAAAGTATACATGTTAAGATAAAGAGCAACCAGATAGCGTACTATCATGTCGAGCGAGAAAGTCCTTCCTATATATGTCCCAGCATCCACTACAATATACATCCTATGTACAGTAATGGCCTCTAGGGCATACATATAACTAACAAATAGCTCATTCTATCATTTGGTTTCTCTCTCTTCACTTCATCTTCTTCCTCCTCTTGTTCAAGGAGAGCAAATCTCATGTGTTGAGAATCATCTCCTTGAAGATATAACACCCCAAAGCACACTCTACTCATTCTAAGGTAGAAGGTCTAGCAAGCCGAATACCTAAGTTCTCTCAAGATCGAGAAAGGAGCCCAAGGATGAAGCCCTCAGGTGGATCTATCTTCGGCAAAGAGGAGACGAGGAGGGGAAGCCATTCAATTTACTACAAAGAGCAAGAAAGAAGAAGAACAACAAGTAGAGAAGGAGTTCAAGTTGAGGTATAACCACTTTGCCGAGTAGTTAACTCTTCTTTGCAAGTATGCTAGTTTAGTTTAGCAAAGATCCGGCTTTTACGGTCCATGTTACAAAGTTTAGAAAATTTTTTGTTTTACCGTTTCCGCAACTCCGAAAGTACCGGGAGAGGTAACGTGGGCCTAACAGTGGTATCAGAGCCTAACTAAACTTAAACTAGCTTGGTAGCGAAGTGTATGGAAGTTCGAAACCGAAAAATCGCAAAACCGGAAATTCTAAAACCCTAAGTTTCTGTTGAAATTTTTTGTGCTCTAAATGTAAAACTTTTTACTCCTAAAATCGGCTCAGGGTTTTGTGAGAACACCCAAGAAAAACGATCCCATGAAACCTTCAAACCGCCGCGGATCCGCGGCCTCAGCTATTCTCTTCGCCGCGGATCCGCCGCCGTTTAGGCTCTTCATGTGATCGTGTTTTGTGCAGTGTTCTTCTGGTAGGGTTTTGGGATTTTTCAAATATGTTATATGTGCCCAGATTTTCAAGAAAAGAAATTTACTTTTGGGGTCCTATAAATCCGTATTTTTTTCGAACTTCGCTACACTTTGGCTATATTGGTTATATCTGTGATGTTTCCATGTATTGAACGTCGGCTAATCGCTATAAGTCGATTAGTCGGGGTTATACATCTCTGTGATCTGTGTTTGATATTGGAATGTGTATATGAATGTGTTGGACTGTCGCGGGTGAATAGCCGGGGTGGATGTGAGATGAGCTTTTGTTTTTCTTTCATTCATTTGTAATATGTAAATTGATGTAATAATATTATTTGTATGGCCGCACAACCGGGTCGGGGTTGTAGCCGTCATTGTATAATTCTTTTTACTGTTTTTGCTCCTAGGATAGACCCATGGAGGGTTGCACAAACTACCGGGTACTTGGCGGGTAGTTTGCCGCACCCGTAGGGGTCTTGGGTGGGGTTTTGGCTATTCACCGCGACCGTGTAATCCGCTTTTCGTTGCAGGCTCGAACGGATTGCGGATTCCTAGCATATCCAATGTATTCATCTGTGATCTGTAATGTCTATCATTGCTTTATATTTAGGCGTTGCTTATGTTTTACAGCCGCGCTAGCCCAGCCCCCGCTCTGTCGTTAGTTAAGTAACCTAACGGGTGATGACGGGACCCGTGGCGAATGCGAATGGCATAAGCGTACGTCATATTTTGGTTGTTTTCTGCAATGGTAGGATTTAAATGATGGGACCCATTAAAAGAACTAATGCAAGAAAATAAACCTAAAAGACGTTGTTGGAACAAGTTTTTCAAAAAGCTGTTATTACAAGGACGTTCATCTTTTTGTTTTGCATCGAGGTATTCGGTTATGAATGCCCAGCACCTCAATCGAAGAGGCAAGGGCCGAGATCCCCTCATCGGGAGTGACCCCTTGGACAAAAGTTTTGCGTCAGGGTAATAACTTCACCATAGTCGATTATTGTTGCTTTGCATCGAGGTATTCATCTTACGAATGCCCAGCACCTCACTCGACGAGGAAAGAGCCGAGATCCCTTCACAGGGAGTGACCTCTTTAGCAAAAGTTTTCGCCACTATGTTTTCAAAAGGATGTATCACATTCCTTCAACGATATCAAGTTCATTACGTTAACAGGTTTTTCGCCAAAAACCCAGCCGTAGCCCTCCGTCGTTTCTTATAAGTTATACTTAGTATTCGTGCTGCGTTTGTTGACTGTGTCAAGGCGCAGTGAACGGTAGCTAAGTGTAGCTTATTTGCTGGATACAATGTGATTGGTTAGGACATTTGTAGAACCTTGTTGACTGTGTCAAGGGTTATGCAGGTGGGTTTAATGCAATCAAGATAATGACGGGATGAACTTGACTAGGACTTTTTGATTTGTTGACTGTGTCAAGATCACTTGGGTCCCAGGGGCAAAAACCGCATCGGGAGTTTCAAAAGAACTGAAACTTGCAGATTTCGCATACCTTCTGGAGTGTGTTAGCTAGAGTGGATTCCATCTAGGCTATCACACAATGACAGTTGGATCCCAATCCCACTGATGAGTTGGATTACTCTTGGGAGATTACTTTCACTTAACGATCAATGCTATAAACCTAGTAGGTGCCTAGAAAGGTGTTAGCGGGGCTACGCCCCCAGGGAAAAGAGGTTCTTGAATTAAGGAACTTCGCGAAAGCGTTGGAAAACCTCCCTCGAAGTACCGACACTAGCCTGGCTGAAAGGTTAAGCAAGTATTGTGACGTGAATTAAAACCCGGCTAGTTCTTCTTTTAAAAATGTTTTAAGAAGAATTTGAGTAAATAGTGGGAGACATCCTGGTTAGATAAATTAATAAACCAATCTAATCTGGCAAGAGCATACGCTAAGTGTTTCTTTTCTCTCTCTCCAGACAGCAACCTTTTCACGCCCTAATCAAGATAATAAAATGTATCGTTTGACCGATCCGAATTCTTATTCGGGACTGGGGAAAGTTGGTTCAGCTCTAACTTGTTACAACAGTCATGAGTATGAAAAAGGGAAAGGGGATTATATGGATTTCCAGGATACCCAGTCGAAGAAGAAGCATGGTTTTGCATCTACTTCAGGTGTTCTAGTAATTGAGAACTGTTTTACGGTCAGCCCTACCTCCTGGGTACTTGATACCGGATCAGGATCTCATATCTGTAATTTATTGCAGGGACTGAGAAAAAGTAGGAAAGTTGCACCGGGTGATATGTCGCTCAGAGTAGCGAACGGAGCACAAGTTAATGCGGCAGCCGTCGGTGAATATCACCTAGTATTGCCAAATGGCAAGACTATGATTTTGAACGATTGCTACTATGTACCCTCCATGGTTTGCAACATCATATCAGTTTCTTTACTCGATAAAGATGGATATAACTTTTTTCTTGAAAAGAATATCATGAACATTTACCTTGATAAGGTACTGGTTGCAGAGGGTACACTGTGTAATGGTATCTACGTTCTAAATCAGAATACAGTTCTCAACATACAAAACACATGCAAGAGGAAGAATTCAGATACGAATGAATCCTACTTGTGGCATTGTAGACTTGGTCATATCGGAGAGAAAAGACTGAGTAAGTTGCATAAAGATGGACTCTTAGATACGTTCGAGTTTTCATCTTATGAAACTTGTCAGTCTTGTCTAAAAGGAAAGATGACCAAATCTCCGTTCATCGGACATGGAGAAAGAGCAGCAGAGCTCTTGGGACTCGTACATAGTGATGTATGTGGTCCGATGTCTATACATGCAAGGGGTGGGTTCTCATACTTCATCACATTCACTGACGATCTCTCTAGGTTCGGATATGTGTATCTGATGAAACACAAATCTGAAGCTTTTAAGAAATTCAAGGAATTTAGAAACGAAGTAGAGAACCAGACAGGCAAAAGTATCAAGATCCTCCGGTCAGACAGGGGAGGGGAGTACTTAAGCACGGAATTCCTAGATTACTTAAAAGAGAATGGTATTCTCTCTCAGCTTACTCCTCCTTATACACCACAGCACAACGGTGTTTCGGAGCGGAGGAATCGTACCCTATTGGATATGGTTCGCTTCATGATGAGTAGTGCTGAGTTACCGCTTTCATTCTGGGGATATGCACTTCAAACTGCAGCACATCTATTGAATCAAGTTCCATCCAAATCCGTGCCTAAGACTCCGTATGAAATATGGAGTGGTAAAAGTTTGTATCTTAAACGTATTAAGATTTGGGGTTGCCCAGCTTATGTCAAAAAGCAGAACCCAGACAAACTTGAGGCACGGGCAGTTTTGTGTAAGTTTGTGGGATACCCAAAAGATTCAAGTGGGTATCTATTCTACCATGCAGAGGAACAGAAGATAATTGTTTCAAGAAATGCCACATTTTTAGAAAAAGAATTTCTTGTTAAAAACATTAGTGGCAGCACGGTAGAACTGGATGAAATTCCAGAAACACAAGCTTTAACAGAAAATTTGGAGGAACCGCTAGATTCAATAACCCCAAACGAACCTCAGCCACTCCGCAGATCTGGTAGGATTTCTTATCCGCCCGAGAGATACTACGGTTTTCTCATAGACGGGGATCGAGAGGATTGCATCTTGGAAGAAGATGACCCTACCAGTTTCAGGCAGGCCATTATCAGTAGGGATTCTGATAAGTGGCAGGAAGCAATGCAATCCGAAATGGAGTCCATGTACGCCAATAAAGTGTGGACCTTGGATATTGCTCCACCTGGGGTAAAACCCGTTGGATGCAAATGGATCTACAAAAGGAAACTTGGTGTAGATGGGCAGGTGGAAACCTATAAAGCTAGACTCGTTGCAAAAGGTTTTCGTCAAAGACCTGGTTTGGACTATGATGAAACCTTTTCTCAGGTGGCTATGCTCAAATCCATTCGGATCCTACTTGCCATTGCTGCCTTCCATGACTATGAAATCTGGCAGATGGATGTTAAAACGGCTTTCCTAAACGGTTGTTTGGAAGAGTGCGTTTACATGGATCAACCAGAAGGTTTCGTAGACAGTGGGAGCAGCGGAAAGGTGTGCAAGTTGCTTAAATCCATTTATGGATTAAAGCAGGCATCGCGGAGCTGGAACATCTGTTTTGATGAGGCAATCAAGGAATTTGATTTCATCAAGAACGAAGATGAACCCTGTGTGTATAAGAAGATTGTAGGACGAACTGTCGTATTCCTAGTCTTGTACGTGGACGACATTCTTTTGATAGGAAATGATATTCCTATGCTACAATCGGTCAAGCTATTTTTGTCACAAAGGTTCTCCATGAAGGACCTGGGTGATGCCTCGTCCATTCTGGGGATCAAGATCTATAGAGATAGATCCAAGAAACTATTGGGACTTTCGCAGTCCAGGTACATAGAGACCGTACTAAAGAGATTTAGTATGGAGGGTTCCAAGCGCGGTAACATACCCGCATTGCACGGAATTACCCTCTCCAAGAAGATGTCTCCTAAGACTGACGAGGAGAGGGTTCGCATGAGCACTATACCCTACGCTTCGGCGGTAGGATCTATAATGTATGCGATGCTATATACAAGAACAGATGTAGCTTACGCGTTGAGCACGGTAAGCCGGTATCAGTCAGACCCAGGGGAGGACCACTGGACAGCAGTGAAGAACATTCTCAAGTACCTGAGAAGGACTAAGGAGATGTTCCTGGTTTACGGTAATGGAGACCTCAGGGTCGAGTCCTTTACCGATTCAAGCTTCCAGAGTGACAAAGATGACAGCAAGTCTGTCTCGAGTTTTGTGTTTACCTTCAACGGAGGGACGGTATGTTGGAGGAGTTCCAAGCAGGATACCGTCGCAGACTCGACGATGGAGGCTGAATACATTGCTGCAAGCGATGCCGCAAAAGAGGCGGTCTGGATGAAGAAGTTCATTTGTGAACTTCAGGTGGTTCCGTCCATTGTTGACCCAATACCTTTGTATTGCGATAACAATGGGGCTATAGCTTTAGCGAAGGAACCAAGGTCCCATCAGAAATCCAGGCACATCTTAAGGTGGTATCACCTGATCAGGGAGATCATTGATCGACAGGAGATCGAGGTGCGGAGAGTGGACACAAAGGACAACACTGCGGACCCATTCACAAAGGCTTTACCCCAGACTCAGTTCGAGCGGCTGATCGAGATGATAGGTCTTCGATACGCCAGTACATGGCCTTAGTGCAAGTGGGAGATTGTTAGTGTATATGCCCTAGAGGCCATTACTGTATCATACTAGTATGTATATTACTTGATGGAAGCTTGGGATATTCACAGTTTTACAGACAATCTTGCTCAATATAGTAGTATGCTACTTGGTTTGTCTCTGCTTTAATGTGTACATGTGTGTTTATTTATCCACCTATACGCATTAGTAGAGCCCTTAGGATCTTTGCTTGATTACCGGCGTTGTGATGGCGATCACACTCGTGGGGGCTGGGTAATCTACAAGCACATCCTTATACACGTCCCTAGTCATGAGAGTATCGAGATAGGGCATCGATACTCCAGAGTAGACCAGCGTATGCGCTTCTCATCCCAGCACGGGAGACGGTCTGTCCCACAGCCGTCGGTACGTCGTACTTAAGATAGCATGCGGGTGCTCGTTGGGTTACGAGTACACTGGATAGGACTCGTCGGGAACTGATGGTTGGTATTATACCTATCGTCAGTTATCAGTTCCCAGGTGACATGAGTACAGCTTAGTCCGCTGACTTGACACTGTCACTTCGCCTCGAGTGTGTTCCCACTGTTCTTTGATTACTACCCTACCACGGCTCTACTGAGTCGTGCAAACAGGTAGTAGTTGGGAGCAGTCCCCAAGCACTTGGAGGCAGTGACGGTTAGACAGGATTCATCTCTCCCGGTATTGGGGGTTGACATCGCACTGTGTCTAGGAGAGCCATTACACGAGTAGTCCCTGGCCAGGGCAAGCGAGATATACTGGTAGGTTTCCAGTATTATCTCAGGGTGTATTGGGCTTCACTCCGACACGACTTGTACCGCTATTAGGGGACTGACGTTTACCGCCCCCCTAGGCCCGCCATGCGATGTATCAGACGAACAGACCGGACTGTACGGAGAATGTCACATTCAGACTCAGTAGGAGTTCAGATGGGTTTTACCTCGTCGGTCTTCTTATCGGCATCTACCTGGGGACCGTTACGCACAGCTAGTGCCGCTTGCGGTCTGTGGTTAAACCCACTGCCAGCGTAGCGTCGAGTCTTTAGAGTCCCACACAGAGGGCTATTCGCCTCTGGGCAAAACTGAGTAAAGGTCGCATGGTATTGCGGCAGGGTTCGTTCTCATCCGCGCACTTGTGCACGTTTGGAGTCCGGACGGATTATACTGGCAGGCTCTGGTTTGAGCCAGATACTGGTATATGTTTTGGGGTTGCTTTTATCTCTTAGTATTCTTGTTCCTCGGAACGAGAATGCAGGTGTGTATGCACAGTTGCTTGAGAAGGAGGATGAGGTTTTTCATTAGGGTTTCGGAACAGGTGCGTATGCACAGTTGACAGTCGTCTTTTTCCAAACCCTAATGGATTTATGAAATATCAATTAATAATTGTAATTAAATGAAATAATGTTATGGTTGATTTTGTTGACTTGTTGACCATGGTTGACTTGTTGACCATGGTTGAATGTTGACCATCATCATTGCTTTGCAAGGATACTCCTTGATTCTAGCTTACATTCATTTATTGAAGTGATGATGGTGGTCATTCCAAATACAACCATCAACTATTTCATTTTGATTTATTATTATTAATTAGATAAATCATTTTCCTTTTGTTATGGTTGCAAGAGGAAAATAGCTCATTCTATCATTTGGTTTCTCTCTCTTCACTTCATCTTCTTCCTCCTCTTGTTCAAGGAGAGCAAATCTCATGTGTTGAGAATCATCTCCTTGAAGATATAACACCCCAAAGCACACTCTACTCACTCTAAGGTAGAAGGTCTAGCAAGCCGAATACCTTAGTTCTCTCAAGATCGAGAAAGGAGCCCAAGGATGAAGCCCTCAGGTGGATCTATCTTCGGCAAAGAGGAGACGAGGAGGGGAAGCCATTCAAGCTACTACAAAGAGCAAGAAAGAAGAAGAACAACAAGAAGAGAAGGAGTTCAAGTTGAGATATAACCACTTTGCCGAGTAGTTAACTCTTCTTTGCAAGTATGCTAGTTTAGTTTAGCAAAGATCCGGCTTTTACGGTCCATGTTACAAAGTTTAGAAAAAATTTTGTTTTACCGTTTCCGCAACCCCGAAAGAACCGGGAGAGGTAACGTGGACCTAACAATACTTACCAGTAAATCTCAGCAACCCTGGCCAGGGATTTCCGGTTATAGCCAATCGAACACAGCGCAACATCAACTCCCTATACCGGGAGAGACGACTCCCCTCCTATCGCTCATTGCTTCCATGTGATTCGGGACTGTACCCAAAAACCACCATTTTGCACGCCCACTTGGACGTGGTAAGATGGAAATCAAAGCACAGTGGGAACCACACAAGACTCTATGACGATCTCGGGTCAACAGACTACTCTGTACCAGTGTCACCAGAGAACTGCCATCTGACGTAAGGTATAATACCATCTGGGAGTTCTCGGCGAGTCCGTCCAGTGTACCCAGTCTCCACTGAGCACCCGTATATCATCTCTGATGTCAAACACCAATGGATATGGGATCATCCATCGCCCATCTGTATGGGTCGAGAAGGTATACGCTAGTCTACTCTGGTATATCGATGCCCTGTCTCGATACACCCACGACTAGGGACCTTGAAGGATGTACTTATGGACTACCATATCCCCACTAGTATGATCCGCATCATAGTCCAGGTAGTCAAGTACACATCCTAAGGGCTTTACCAACATGTAACAGAGGGACAATCAGTGTACACGTTAAGGTAAAGATCAACTAGATAGCATACTATCATGTCGAGCAAGAAAGTCCTCCCTATATATGTCCAAGCATCCACTACAATATACATCCTATGTATAGTAATGGCCTCTAGGGCATACATATAACTAACAATCTCCCACTTGCACTAGGGCCATCTGATAGCAGTGGTTGTAGTATCTCATACTCAACCATCCCATAAAAGTCTCTCTCTGGGAAAAGGTCTTTGTGAGTGGATCCGCCTTGTTGTCCTCTGAGTCTACTCTCCTAACCTCGATCACCCTGGAGATCAACCATCTCCATGATCAGGTGATACTGCCTTAGAATATGTCTGGATCACTGATGGGACGGGTGTTCCTTGGCATAAGCCACAACTCCATTGTCACACAATGGGAGGAACGTAGTTCATCTCATGAACCAATATACACCCAAACATCCTCTTTGGTAGCATCTTAAGTAGCGATGTATCCAGCCTTTATCGTCTAGTATGCCACGGTATCTAGCTTGGAACTCTTCCAACATACCGTCCCTTTACTGTGGGTAAAGACAATGCCTGTGACTGACTTTCAGTCGTCCTTATCACCCTGGAACCCTTCCAGTGATTCTCCCCAGGATCGATTGATACCATCTCACAACAACTAGTGAGAATCCTAACATCCAGTTAGATCTATCCCATAGATCCATAACCTAGGATTTAGGAGGTATCACTTTGATCCTATATGGAGAATCATTGTGATAAGCGGAGATTGACCGAGCGTAGCATAGGAAACTCCTTCCCTATCAAGAGCATGTCATCCACGTACTCTACGAGGATCGTCACTATACTCCCTACTACCTTTTTGTTTATACAAGGTTCATCTACCATTTTGATGATGTCAAACTCTTTGACTAACACATCAAAACAGATGTTCCAACTCCGCGATACCTGCTTTATCCTATAAAGCATCTTGTACACGTTTCCGTTGCTCCCACTGTCTACGAAGCCCTCTGGCTGTGTACTTATAGACGTTCTCTTCTAAAACATCATTTAGAAAAGCAGTCATGGCACCCAACCGCCAGATATCGTAGTCATGGTATGTAGCCGTGGCAAGTAGAATCTGGATGGACTTAAGCATAGATACTGGAAAAAGGTTTCATCATTATCCACGCCTGGTCAATGACGAAAACCTTTAACAAGTCTAGCTTTGAAAGTCTCAACTTTTCTACCTACACCAAGTAATCTTCTCAAGATATACTTGCTCCTGATGGGGATTTAACCCTTCAGATATAGAAACCAAAGTCCATACTTTGTTGGTGTATAAGGATTCCATCTCAGATCGCTAAGCATCCAGCCATTCTTACAGAGTCTTACTCCTGATGGCCAGCTCGAAACTAGTTGGGTCATCATCTCATGATGCAATCCTCGCTCCCGCTGTCATAGAGAAACCGAAGTATCTCTCAGGTGGGTGAGGAACCCTACTAGATCGGCGGAGAGGCTGAGGTTCGTTGGTAACTATTGAATCCTTTGGTTTTATCAAATCATCTGCTGTAGTTTGCATAGCTGGAACCTTTCCAGTTCTACATTACAGACCTTGCCTCGAGCTTGTCCGGATTTTGTTTTTAGACATAGGCCGGTCAACCCCAAATCTTAACTAGCTTAAGACATGAGCTCTTCCCTTTCCATATCACATATGAAATGGTAGGCAACTGATTTGATTGGAACCCTATTCAATAGTTATGCAGCTTCTCAAGTGCATAACTCCCAAAGGGAAATAGGTAATTCAGTAGTACTCATCATAGAGCACATCTTATCATATAGGGTGTGTCTGCTCTGTAGGGTTCCTAGGCACACTAGTGAGGTCTCACAAGGCATCGAACATGCCAAATTAAAATTTTAACGGTGCCGAGAAACCCGACTACGGATCGTTTGCTAGATGTCTAGGCGAAAAAGCTAACTAGTTAACAATTAACTAAGAGATACGGAAATACAACCTTTGTAGATCCGGTCCTCCACCACCACGGCTCCGAGATGAGGTCCTCTCCGCTGTCCAAATCAAATCCGAGCTCTAGCGTCGGCTTCGTCGAAGAATGGGCAAGCTAGGTCATCGATGTCCATGCCGAAGATGATCTACGTCGAGGCATCGCTAGATCAAGCTCACAACTTCACCAAGTCATGAAACTTGTGAAGTAAACACACTCTACTACTTGGCAATAGGTAGAGGATGAAGAAATAGGAAGTGGGTAGACTTTAGAAATGGATTTCTCACTCTTAATCATCAATCACCATTGATGAAAATGAAGCTTTCTTCACTTGAAGAATGGAAGAAGATGAAGATGATATGATAAGTCTTGAATTAAAATTAGAAAATAAAACAATACTTATCATACTTTTAACTCTAGTTAAGTGTAGAGAATTAACTTAGGTTAGTTAAAATGGTTAGGGTTAAGTATAGGACAAGAATGAAGACTTAGTCAAAGTTTCAAGAAACTTCAACTAAATCCAAAATATGCCACCATTTATCTTCCTTTTTCCTTTTTCCAAAAAGAATAAATAAGAAAGATAAATGAATAAATAAAAAACAAAAACCCTAACCCATTCATTACCATGGTTCATTCTTTACACTTAACCAAGTTTGGCATGCATCATCAAACATGATATAAGCAAGTGCACAAAATCATATCGCATATGCAATGCGCACACCCGAGTGAGAAAATCCATCTTAAGTGAACCGATACTAGTTAATGCAAAGTAATATATCAAATATATAATTATGCATTAAATCATTAAATCAACACTTGATTCAATGATCCGGTCATGTCGCACATAACCGACCGGTATCATTAGTAACAACTTATCGAATCAACACTTGATCCGATAACCCGGCTATATCGCATATAACCGATCAATGTCACATCGCGAGAATCGAATACAGTATCACATACTGGTATTATTCTCGGTCCCGCACATATCTCATATGCGCTCCTATTTCGTTTCACTTGAGCCAGGAAACCTCTGTGTAGGACTCTAAAGACTCGTCAATACGCCGGCAGCAGGTGATGATCATATCAAACACCCACAAGCCGCAAGCGGTCTGCTAAACGTAACGGCCACCCGGGTATTGAGCGATCTGAAGATCGACGAGCAAGCCCGCTCACACTCCAGTGAATCCGACCAGTAACACTACCGTACAGTCCGGTCTGATCGTCTGATATGTCGCATATCTCGCCTAGGGGCGGTAAACGTCAGACCCTAATAGCTCGATAAGTCGTGTCGATATGAGGTCTATAACTGTTCGAGAAACTACTGGTAACACTTACCAGTAAATCTCAGCAACCCTGGCCAGGGATTTCCTGTTATAGCCAATCGAACACAGCGCAACATCAACCCCCTATACCGGGAGAGACGAATCCCCTCCTATCGCTCATTGCCTCCATGTGACTCGGGACTGTACCCAAAAACCACCGTTTTGCACGCCCTCTTGGACGTGGTAAGATGGAAATCAAAGCACAGTGGGAACCACACAAGACTCTATGACGATCTCGGGTCAACAGATTAACCTGTACCAGTGTCACCAGAGAACTGCCATCTGACGTGAGGTATAATAGCATCTGGGAGTTCTCGGCGAGTCCGTCCAGTGTACCCAGTCTCTACTGAGCACCCGTATATCATCTCTGATGTCAAACACCAATGGATATGGGATCATCCATCGCCCATCTGTATGGGTCGAGAAGGTACACGCTAGTCTACTCTGGTATATCGATGCCCCGTCTCGATACACCCACAACTAGGGACTTTGAAGGATGTACTTATGGACTACCATGTCCCCACTAGTATGATCCGCATCATAGTCCAGGTAGTCAAGTACAGATCCTAAGGGCTTTACCAACATGTAACAGAGAGACAATCAGTATACACGTTAAGGTAAAGATCAACCAGATAGCATACTATCATGTCGAGCAAGAAAGTCCTCCCTATATATGTCCAAGCATCCACTACAATATACATCCTATGTACAGTAATGGCCTATAGGGCATACATATAACTAACAATCTCCCACTTGCACTAGGGCCATCTGTAGCAGTGGTTGTAGTATCTCATACTCAACCATCCCGTAAAAGTCTCTCTCTGGGAACAGGCCTTTGTGAGTGGATCCGCTGTGTTGTCCTCTGAGTCTACTCTCCTAACCTCGATCTCCCTGGAGATCAACCTTCTCCATGATCAAGTGATACTGCCATAAAATATGTCTGGATCACTGATGGGACCGGCGTTCCTTGGCATAAGCCACAACTCCATTGTCACACAATGGGAGGAACAAAGTTCATCTCATGAACCAATATACACCCAGACTGCCTCTTTGGTAGCATCTTAAGTAGCGATGTATCCTGCCTTTATCGTCTAGTAAGTCACGGTATCTAGCTTGGAATTCTTCCAACATACCGTCCCTTTACTGAGGGTAAAGACAATGCCTGCGACTGACATTCAGTCGTCTTTATCACTCTGGAACCCTTCCAGTGATTCTCCCCAGGATCGATTGATACCATCTCACTACAACTAGTGAGAATCCTAACATCCATTTAGATCTATCTCATAGATCCAAAATCCAGGATTTAGTAGGTATCACTTTGATCCTATATGGAGAATTATGGTGATAAGCGGAGACTGACCGAGCGTAGCATAGGAAATTCCTTCCCTATCAAGAGTATGTCATCTACGTACTCTACGAGGATCATCACCATACTCCCTACTACCTTTTTGTTTATACAAGGTTCATCTACCATTTTGATCATGTCAAAATCTTTGACTAATTCATCAAAACAGATGTTCCAACTCCGCGATGCCTGCTTTATCCTATAAAGCATCTTGTACACGTTTCCGCTGCTCCCACTGTCTACGAAGCCCTCTGGCTGTGTACTTATAGACGCTCTCTTCCAAATCATCATTTAGAAAAGCAGTCATGGCACCCAACCGCCAGATATCGTAGTCATGGTATGTAGCCGTGGCAAGTAGGATCTGGATGGACTTAAGCATAGCTACTGGAAAAGGTTTCATCATTATCCACGCCTGGTCGATGACGAAAACCTTTAACTATTCTAGCTTTGAAAGTCTCAACTTTTCCATCTACACCAAGTAATCTTCTCAAGATATACTTGCTCCTGATGGGGATTTAACCCTTCAGATATAGCAACCAAAGTCCATACTTTGTTGGTGTATAAGGATTCCATCTCAGATCGATAAACATCCAGCCATTCTTACAGTGTCTTACTCCTGATGGCCAGCTCGAAACTAGTTGGGTCATCATCTCATGATGCAATCCTCACTCCCACTGTCATAGAGAAACAGAAGTATCTCTCAGGTGGGTGAGGAACCCTACTAGATCGGCGGAGAGGCCGAGGTTCGTTGGTAACTATTGAATCCTTTGGTTCTTTCAAATCATCAGCTGTAGTTTGTATAGCTGGAACCTTTCCAGTTCTACATAACAGTCCTTGCCTCGAGCTTGTCCGGATTTTGCTTTTAGACATAGCCCGGACAACCCCAAATCTTAACCAACTTAAGATATGGGCTCTTCCCTTTCCATATCACATATGAAGCGGTAGGCAACTGATTTGATTTGAACCCTATTCAATAAGTATGCATCTTCTCAGGTGCATAACTCCCAAAAAGAAATAGGTAATTCAGTAGTACTCATCATAGAGCACACCATATCAAATAGGGTGTATCTGCTCCGCCCCGATATACCATCGTGCTATGGTGTATACAGAGGAGTAATGCTGAGAGAGAATCTCATTCTCCTTTAGAATAGTCCAGGAATTCCATGCACAAGTATTCTCCTCCCTGATCTCATCATAGGACATAATACTTATACCCGTATTTTGGTTCTCTACTTCTAAATCATATTCTGTGAATATCTCAAAAGGTTCGGACTTGTGTTTCAACAGGAACATATGTCTGAATCTTGAGAGATTATCAGAGAATGTAACGAAGTATAAAGAACCAGTCCTGGCATATGTAGACAGGGGACCTAACATACATCAACATGTATCATCCCAAGAGTTTACTAACTCTTTCTCTGTTTCCAGTAAACAGAGCTATGGTCATCTTATCTCTGTGACATGACTGGCGAGTTTCACAAGATGTAAATTCAAACTGATTTAAATATACATCTTTATGTAACTCTAGCTAGTCTGGTCACATTGATCTGACCTAGTCTACAATGCCTCAAGAAGAATCCGTTCATTTCTGAACTCTTCCTCTTGTGTGTGTTCTGTATACTAAAGAACTGTAGTTTGATTTAGAACATCAATGCTTTTAGATAACTTGCCTGAACCGATCAACTTTTGATATAGGAAATGTTCAAAACATTATCCAACAATACAAAATTATATCGTTTCTT
Organism: Agapanthus africanus; assembly: GCA_030015575.1. Lineage (NCBI taxonomy): Eukaryota > Viridiplantae > Streptophyta > Magnoliopsida > Asparagales > Amaryllidaceae > Agapanthus > Agapanthus africanus. The sequence continues at coordinate 358,997,459 of CM057337.1, read as the reverse complement.
TACTAATAAAGAGACAGATATGATTTTGTATATCAGGTTCGGTATCTAATATCATTCGTTCAGAATCAATGTATTGTAATACAGGGTGACAGTGACCAACAGACTTGGCTGCAACTCTTGCCCCGTTTTCTGCCTCATGAAACTTATCACCCGTTCTCAGTTCTCTACCTATCTGTAGCCCTATGTAACAGATTACATATCTGGGATCCTGATCTGGTATCACATACCCAGGACGTAGAGGATACGGAGAAACAGTTCTTTGTAATGAACACACCCGAAGATGATGCATCAGCATGCACTCTCTTCGTTTGGGTGGCACGGGAAATCTGGTATTCCCCAATTTCCTGCTCTGTCTTATAACAATTATAAGTTGGAGCGGGACCAACGTTCCCCAGCTCAGTATAACAAGCGGGTTCGGTCAATATTCCGTTTTATTATCTTGATTAAGGCGTGATATGGTCGCTACCTGGAGAGAGAGAGAAGAAAACACTCAGTGTGCGCTCTTGCAAGAATAGATTGGTTTTTATTTTATCTAATCAGGATGGCTCCCACTGCTTTTTATCAAATCTTCCTTCAAACCCTAAAAGGAAAGACTAGCCGGGATTAATTACACACTACAAGTTCGCCAATCTTTCAGCCAGGCCAGTGTCGGTACTTTGAGGGAGGTCCCCCGTGCTTTCGCACGAACCTAATTACTGTAAACCTCGTTTTCCCAGAGGCGTAACCCCGTTGACACCTTTCTAGACACCTACTTGATCGGCTAATTGTAATGTATAAAACTCTCCCAGGAGTAACTCTTACTCGCAGCGGGTATCGGGATCCAACTATCTCATAGAAGGTATGCAATCTCATTGCAAATTTCAACACTTGAAATTCCCGATAATATTTTGCCCCTAACGTGCTATGACCTTGATGAAAGCCAACAAACCATAGCCCGCTAGTCAAGTTCAACCCGTACATTTCTTGATTGAATTAAACCCACCCGCACGACCCTTGACGAAAGCCAACAAAGCCGCACGACTACCCTAATCCAATCGCATCGTATGCTAGCAGGTAAGTAGCATATAGCTACCGCACACTGCACCTTGACGAAAGCCAACAAATGCAGCACGAATACTATATACAACTTATCTGAAATGACGGAGGGCTACGACAGGTTTTTCTGAAAACCTATTGCGTAATGAACTTGATATCGTTGTTGGATCGAATGATTTTAAAATGGAGTGTTTTTTAGGCTTTTCTAATTTTGCTAAAGGAGTCACTCCCGGTGAAGGGATCGTCGGTCCTTTCCTCGTCGAATGAGGTGCGGGATATATCATATATATCACTGTGCAAAGCAAAAACGCTTAAAAGCAATCAAAAGACAAACCGAGTGTGTAGCATCTGCCAGTTATTGCTAAAGGAGTCACTCCCGGTGAAGGGATCTCGGTCCTTTCCTCATCGAATAAGGTGCAGGATATATCACATATACCGCTGTGCAAAGCAAGAACTGTAGCTACCTGTTTTATTTTGAAATTCGATTCTACAACATCTTAGGTTTCTTTTATTTCATTAATCACATTAATGAAGTCCCATCAATAAAATACCTAAACATCACAGATAAATACGACGTACACTTATGCCATCCGCATTCGCCTCGATGTCCCCTCGTGCACCGTTAGGTTAGGTAACTAACGGCAGAGCGGGGCAGGGCTAGCGCGGGTGTAAAACATAAGTAACGTCTATATAATATATCATATATACTATATATAATATCTGCCACAGAACATCGCATGATCTCATCACAGCAGAAGAAACATATGAAATATTGGATATACTAGGACGTCCGTGTTTTCAATACGAGCCAGTATAAAACACGGATTCCACGGTCGTGATGAATAGCCAAACCCACACCCCTAGACCCCTACGAGAGCGGCAAGCAACCCTACCAATTCTAGAGTTAGGAGACCCGGACTCGACTCCTCGAGTTGGTCTCCCACTGGACTCCAGAACCCGGTTACTTTTGCTCCCCTCCATGGGTCTATCCTAGTGCGGAAAAGTAAATAATATACAAACGATGACTACTTCCGCTACCTGGAAGTGCCCCAATAAAAGAATATTACATACAAGTTTTTACATGAATGAAAATGAAAAACACTCATCTCACATAAAAACCCCCCGGCTATTCAAACACGACGATCCAATATAACATATCCAGCAACACATAACATCACATGTCATCAACGTAAGTAAATATGTCCATCCCAATTGTCGTTGACATATAGCAACGAAACCGGCGATATCACATATTACACTTACGGTCACAGAAAAGAAAGTGTAAAACTACAACAGTTGGAATCCGCAACCACCTCAGACATCGCATGCCTGACCAAATGAATTACTTAGACATCACATGCCTAACAATTATAAACCCCGCATTTTAGTCTCATCATTGAAAACACTTTTCAATATTAAGTCGGGTAATTCAACAAGATTCCCGAAAAACTGATCGAATGCTCATCGCAAACTTTAGTAAACGGCCGCACCCCTGATACCGTCGACGAAGTGCACCAAGGCGGAACACCGCTACCGCGAGCACCCGAACGGATGCTTTCGGCGACAGGGTTCTTCTACAGTCACTTGGTCGGGGCTATGGAGTGAGGCTGTCTATTAAGTTTACCCGGCGAGTATCCGCGTACGCTACGTGATTGCGACGGAGTTTTGATCACATCAAAATTCCGTGGCAACCGCTCAAGTGAGACTAAACTGCTACGTTTATAATATTCATTCCGTTATCTCATAACAATTTGTGAATTCCAATTATTGTATCACATTCTAGATAAACAGAAAATGTTAAACTTTTCGATCGAACAATCGAACACCCAAGTTTTCCCGATACAGCTCAACACATGAAATAAGTCTAACAACATTCCGTTCGTGCCTCAGTACCAACGGTCCAGCCGTAGAAGGGTCAAGCCAACGCCTCACATGTGGCACGCCGTACTGCCCCAAACCCGAAGGTTCAAAGGGCAGTTCAAGACGGTCACATAATCGAGTTAAGGTTTGTTGTCTTCTAGAGGGTCCATCGAGTTACTTGCACTACTTAGAACATCGTTAAACTACGGAAAAATCCAACACTTGGAAATTTCCCGACAGGGGAAAAGTTGGGTATTTATATCCGGTCGAACTTTTTAACATATTCTAAAATTTATCCAGAAAGCCACACAGACAAAATTCGATAATCCGATCGAACATTCGAATCCCCAAAACAACCCAGAAAAATCAACTCTTGAATAAATTTTAAAAATTCCCAGAAAATCCAGAAGAATTTATCAGGTATTACTGTGCAAACAGTAAGGGATGACGTCATGATTGAGCCGCGGAACCGCCGCATAAGCAGGGCTTATGCCGCGGTTCCGCCGCCTAAGTTACTGTTCATCCAATAATTTTTGCATCGTAATTCTTATTTTTTCTTACTAAATTTTTTAGCAATTTTTAATTCACAAAAATCCAGAAAAACAGAAAATGTCCAGAGAGCTATTTTTGGGTCGGGTTTCGGTTCGATCGGACTTCAGATTCCGTCTGGACTTCGCCTAAGGCTCTAGCTAGGCTCTGATACCACTGTAGGGTTCCTAGGCACACTAATGAGGTCTCACAAGGCATCGAACATGCCAAATTAAAATTTTAACGGTGCCGAGAAACCCGACTACGGATCGTTTGCTAGATGTCTAGGCGAAAAAGCTAACTAGTTAACAATTAACTAAGAGATACGGAAATACAACCTTTGTAGATCCGGTCCTCCACCTCCACGGCTCCGAGATGAGGTCCTCTCCGCTGTCCAAATCAAATCCGGGCTCTAGCGTCGGCTTCGTCGGAGAATGGGCAAGCTAGGTCATCGATGTCCATGCCGAAGATGATCTACGTCGAGGCATCGCTAGATCAAGCTCACAACTTCACCAAGTCATGAAACTTGTGAAGTAAACACACTCTACTACTTGGCAATAGGTAGAGGATGAAGAAATAGGAAGTGGGTAGACTTTAGAAATGGATTTCTCACTCTTAATCATCAATCACCATTGATGAAAATGAAGCTTTCTTCACTTGAAGAATGGAAGAAGATGAAGATGATATGATAAGTCTTGAATTAAAAATAGAAAATAAAACAATACTTATCACACTTTTAACTCTAGTTAAGTGTAGAGAATTAACTTAGGTTAGTTAAAATGGTTAGGGTTAAGTATAGGACAAGAATGAAGACTTAGTCAAAGTTTCAAGAAACTTCAACTAAATCCAAAATATGCCACCATTTATCTTCCTTTTTCCTTTTTCCAAAAAGAATAAATAAGAAAGATAAATGAATAAATAAAAATCAAAACCCTAACCCATTCATTACCATGGTTCATTCTTTACACTTAACCAAGTTTGGCATGCATCATCAAACATGATACAAGCAAGTGCACAAAATCATATCGCATATGCAATGCGCACACCCGAGTGAGAAAATCCATCTTAAGTGAACCGATACTAGTTAATGCAAAGTAATATATCAAATATATAATTATGCATTAAATCATTAAATCAACACTTGATTCAATGATCCGGTCATGTCGCACATAACCGACTGGTATCATTAGTAACAACTTATCGAATCAACACTTGATCCGATAACCCGGCTATATCGCATATAACCGATCAATGTCACATCGCGAGAATCGAATACAGTATCACATACTGGTATTATTCTCGGTCCCGCACATATCTCATATGCGCTCCTATTTCCTTTCGCTTGAGCCAGGAAACCTCTGTGTAGGACTCTAAAGACTCGTCAATACGCCGGCAGCAGGTGATGATCATATCAAACACCCACAAGCCGCAAGCGGTCTGCTAAACTAACGGCCACCCGGGTATTGAGCGATCTGAAGATCGACGAGCAAGCCCGCTCACACTCCAGTGAATCCGACCAGTAACACTAGCGTACAGTCCGGTCTGATCGTCTGATATGTCGCATATCTCGCCTAGGGGTGGTAAACGTCAGACCCCAATAGCTCGATAAGTCGTGTCGATATGAGGTCTATAACTGTTCGAGAAACTACTGGTAACACTTACCAGTAAATCTCAGCAACCCTGGTCAGGGATTTCCTGTTATAGCCAATCGAACACAGCGCAACATCAACCCCCTATACCGGGAGAGACGAATCCCCTCCTATCGCTCATTGCCTCCATGTGACTCGGGACTGTACCCAAAAACCACCGTTTTGCACGCCCTCTTGGACGTAGTAAGATGGAAATCAAAGCACAGTGGGAACCACACAAGACTCTATGACGATCTCGGGTCAACAGACTAACCTGTACCAGTGTCACCAGAGAACTGCCATCTGACGTGAGGTATAATACCATCTGGGAGTTCTCGGCGAGTCCGTCCAGTGTACCCAGTCTCTACTGAGCACCCGTATATCATCTCTGATGTCAAACACCAATGGATATGGGATCATCCATCGCCCATCTGTATGGGTCGAGAAGGTACACGCTAGTCTACTCTGGTATATCGATGCCCCGTCTCGATACACCCATGACTAGGGACTTTGAAGGATGTACTTATGGACTACCATGTCCCCACTAGTATGATCCGCATCATAGTCCAGGTAGTCAAGTACAGATCCTAAGGGATTTACCAACATGTAACAGAGAGACAATCAGTATACACGTTAAGGTAAAGATCAACCAGATAGCATACTATCATGTCGAGCAAGAAAGTCCTCCCTATATATGTCCAAGCATCCACTACAATATACATCCTATGTACAGTAATGGCCTCTAGGGCATACATATAACTAACATGCTCCGCCCCGATATACCATCGTGCAATGGTGTATACGGAGGAGTAATGCTGAGAAAGAATCTCATTCTCTTTTAGAATAATCCAGGAATTCCATGCTCAAGTATTCTCCTCCTTGATCACATCAAAGGACATAATACTTATACCCGTATTTTGGTTCTCTACTTCTAACTTATATTCTGTGAATATCTCAAATGGTTCGGACTTGTGTTTCAACAGGAACATAGGTCTGAAACTCGAAAGATCATCAAAGAATGTAATGAAGTATAAAGAACCAGTCCTGGCATATGTAGACAGGGGGTCTTTCATACATCAGCATGTATCATCCCAAGAGTTCACTAACTCTTTCTCTGTTTCCAATAAACAGAGCTGGTGTCATTATATCTCTGTGACATGACTGGAAAGTTTCACAAGATGTAAATTCAAACTGATTTAAATATGCATCTATGTGCAACTTAGCTAGTCGGGTCGCATTGATATGACCTAGTCTACAATACATCAAGAAGGATTCGTTCAATTCTGAACTCTTCCTCTTGTGTGTGTTATGTATACTAAGAACTGTAGTTTGATTTAGAACATCAATGCTTTTAGATAACGTGCCTGAACCGATCAACTTTTGATATAGGAAATGTTCAAAACATTATCCAACAATACAAAATTTTATCATTTCTTTACTAATAAAGAGACTGATATGATTTTGTATATCAGGTTCGGTATCTAATAACATTCGTTAAGAATCAATGTATTGGTAATACAGGATGACAGTGACCAACAGACTTGGCTGCAACACTTGCCCCGTTTTCTGTCTCATGAAACTTATCACCCGTTCTCAGTTCTCTACCTATCTGTAGCCCTATGTAACAGATTACATATCTGGGATCCTGATCTGGTATCATATACCCAGGGCGTAAAGGACACTGAGAAACTGTTCTTTATTATGAACACACCCGAAGGAGATGCATCATATGCACTTTCTTCGTTTGGGCGGCAAGGGAATTCTGGTAATCCCCAATTTCCTGCTCTGTTTTATAACAATTATAAGTTGGAGCGGGACCAACGTTCCCCAGCTCAGTATAACAAGCGGGTTCGGTCAAATATCCGTTTTATTATCTTGATTAAGGCGTGATATGGTCGCTACCTGGAGAGAGAGAGAAGAAGACACTCAGCGTGCGCTCTTGCAAGAATAGATTGGTTATTATTTTATCTAATCAGGATGGCTCCCACTGCTTTTTATCAAATCTTCCTTCAAACCCTAAAAGGAAAGACTAGCCGGGATTAATTACACACTACAAGTTCGCCAATCTTTCAGCCAGGCCAGTGTCGGTACTTTGAGGGAGGTCCCCCGTGCTTTCGCACGAACCTAATTACAGTAAACCTCGTTTTCCCAGAGGCGTAACCCCGTTGACACCTTTCTAGACACCTACTTGATCGGCTAATTGTAATGTATAAAACTCTCCCAGGAGTAACTCTTACTCGCAGCGGGTATCGGGATCCAACTATCTCATAGAAGGTATGCAATCTCATTGCAAATTTCAACACTTGAAATTCCCGATAATATTTTGCCCCTAGCGTCCTATGACCTTGACGGAGGTCAACAAACCATAGGCTACTAGTCAAGTTCAACCCGTCATTTCTTGATCGAATTAAACCCACCCGCACGACCCTTGACGGAGGTCAACAAGGCCGCACGACTACCCTAATCCAATCTGAATCATATGCATAAGCAGATAAATACTAGTTAGCTACCGTACACTACGCCTTGACGGAGGTCAACAAACGTAGCACGAATACTAAATAGGACTTATCTGAAATGACGGAGGGCTACGACAGGTTTTTCTGAAAACCTATTGCGTAATGAACTTGATATCGTTGTAGAATCAAATGATTTTAAAAATGGAGTGTTTTTGAGACTTTTCTAGTTTTGCTAAAGGAGTCACTCCCGGTGAAGGGATCGTCGGTCCTTTCCTCGTCGAATGAGGTGCGGGATATATCATATATATCACTGTGCAAAGAAAAACTCTTAAAAGCAATCAGAAGACAAACCGAGTGTGTAGCATCTGCCAGTTATTGCTAAAGGATTCACTCCCGGTAAAGGGATCTCGGTCCTTTCCTCATCGAATAAGGTGCAGGATATATCATATATACCGCTGTGCAAAGCAAGAACTGTAGCTACCTGTTTTATTTTGAAATTCGATTCTACAACATCTTAGGTTTCTTTTATTTCATTAATCACATTAATGAAGTCCCATCATTTAAATACCTAAACATCACAGATAAATACGACGTACACTTATGCCATACGCATTCGCCTCAATGTCCCCTCGTGCACCGTTAGGTTTGGTAACTAACGGCAGAGCGGGGCAGGGCTAGCCGGGTGTAAAACATAAGTAACGCCTATATAATATATCATATATACTATATACTATATCTATCACAGAACATCACATGATCAGATCACAGATATCGCAGCAGAAGAATCATATGAAATATTGGATATACTAGGACGTCCGTGTTTTCAATACGAGCCAGTATAAAACACGGATTCCACGGTCATGATGAATAGCCAAACCCACACCCCTAGACCCCTACGAGAGCGGCAAGCAACCCTACCAATTCTAGAGTTAGGAGACCCGGACTCGGCTCCTCGAGTTGGTCTCCCACTGGACTCCAGAACCCGGTTACTTGTGCTCCCCTCCTTGGGTCTATCCTGCAGGGTTCCTAGGCACGCTAGTGAGGTCTCCCAAGCCATCAACCATGGCAATTTCAAAAAATATGGTGCCTACAAACCCTAAAGTACGGATCGTTTGCTAGATATCTAGGCGAACAAGAACTAGTTAACAGTTAACTAAATAAAATACGGAAATACAACCTTTGTAGATCCGGTGCTCCACCTCCATAGCTCCGCAACGAGGTCCTCTCCGCTGTCCAAATCAAATCCGGGCTCTAGGATCGGCCTCGTCGGAGAATCGGCAAGCTAGGTCGTCGATGTCCATGCCGAAGATGATCTACGTCGAGGCATCGATGAATCAAGCTCCACCTTCACCAAACCCTAAAATCTTGTGAAGGAAACACACTCTACTACTTGGCAAGAGGTAGAGGATGAAGAAATAGGAATTGGGTTAACTTTAGAATTGGATTTCTCACTCATATCCAACAATCACCATTGATGGACTTTGCTTTTCTTCACTTGAAGAATGAAGAAGAAGAAGAAAGATATTATGATAAGTTATTAGAAAATGAAAAGAAAATGAATTCTTATCATAATTCTAACCATGGTCAAGTGTAGAGAATGAATCATGGTTAGTGTGAATGGTTAGGGTTAAGGATGAGATAAGTATGGTTGACTTTATCAAAGCTTCATGAAGCTTCAACTAAACTCCAAATCTAGCAACCATTCTTTTCTCTTTTCTTTTTATTTTCCAAAGTGAATAAACAAATAAATAAATGAATAAATAAGTAATGGAAAATAAAACCCTAATCATTCTTTTAACCATGGTTTATTCTTTGCACTTAACCAAGTAAACTTGTATCATCAAACATGATACAATCAAGTGCACAAAATCATATCGCATATGTAATGTGCACACCCGAGCGAGAAAATCCATCTTAAGTAAACCGATACTAGTTGATGCAAAGCAATATATCAAATATATAAATATGCATTAAATCATTAAATCAACACTTGATTCAATGATCCGGTCATGCGCACATAACCGACTGGTATCAAATATATCGGCTTATCGAATCAACGCTTGAATCGATAACTAGGTTATATCGCATACAACCATTCGATATATTTATCGCGAGAATAGAATACGGTATCACATACACGCATTATTCTCGGTCCCGCACATATCTCATATGCGCTCCTATTTCATTTCGCTTGAACCAGGAAACCTCTGTGTAGGACTCTAAAGACTCGTCAATACGCCGGCAGCGGATGATGATCATATCAAACATCCACAAGCCGCAAGCGGTCTGCTAAACGTAACGGCCACCCGGGTATTGAGCGATCTGAAGATCGACGAGCAAGCCCGCTCACACTCCAGTGAATCCGACCAGTAACACTACCGTACAGTCCGGTCTGATCGTCTGATATGTCGCATATCTCGCCTAGGGGTGGTAAACGTCAGACCCCAATAGCTCAATAAGTCGTGTCGATATGAGGCTCATAACGGGTCGAGAAACTACTGGTAACACTTACCAGCAATTCTCTGAGCAGCCCTGGCCAGGGACTTCCTGTTATAGCCGATCGAACACAGTGCAACATCAACCCCCATATACCGGGAGAGACGAATCCCCTCCTATCGCTCATTGCCTCCATGTGACTCGGGACTGTACCCAAAAACCACCGTTTTGCACGCCCTCTTGGACGTGGTAAGATGGAAATCAAAGCACAGTGGGAACCACACAAGACTCTATGACGATCTCGGGTCAACAGACTACTCTGTACCAGTGTCACCAGAGAACTGCCATCTGACGTGAGGTATAATACCATCTGGGAGTTCTCGGCGAGTCCGTCCAGTGTACCCAGTCTCTACTGAGCACCCGTATATCATCTCTGATGTCAAACACCGATGGATATGGGATCATCCATCGCCCATCTACATGGGTCGAGAAGGTACACGCTAGTCTACTCTGGTATATCGATGCCCCGTCTCGATACACCCTCGACTAGGGACTTTGAAGGATGTACTTATGGACTACCATGTCCCCACTAGTATGATCCGCATCATAGTCCAGGTAGTCAAGTACAGATCCTAAGGGCTTTACCAACATGTAACAGAGAGACAATCAGTATACACGTTAAGGTAAAGGGTAACCAGATAGCATACTATCATGTCGAGCAAGAAAGTCCTCCCTATATATGTCCCAGCATCCACTACAATATACATCCTATGTACAGTAATGGCCTCTAGGGCATACATATAACTAACAATCTCCCACTTGCACTAGGGCCATCTGTAGCAGTGGTTGTAGTATCTCATACTCAACCATCCCATAAAAGTCTCTCTCTGGGAACAGGCCTTTGTGAGTGGATCCGCTGTGTTGTCCTCTGAATCTACTTTCCTAACCTCGATCACCCTGGAGATCAACTATCTCCATGATCAGGCGATGCTGCCTTAGAATATGTCTGGATCACTGATGGGACCGTCGTTCCTTGGCATAAGCCACAACTCCATTGTCACACAATGGGAGGAACATAGTTCATCTCATGAACCAATATACACCCAAACAGCCTCTTTGGTAGCATCTTAAGTAGCGATGTATCCAGCCTTTATCGTCTAGTATGTCACGGTATCTAGCTTGGAACTCTTCCAACATACCGTCCCTTTACTGAGGGTAAAGACAATGCCTGTGACTGACACTCAGTCGTCTTTATCACCCTGGAACACTTCCAGTGATTCTCCTCAGGATCGATTGACACCATCTCACTACATCTAGTGAGTATCCTAACATCCATTTAGATCTATCTCATAGATCCAAAACCCAGGATTTAGTAGGTATCATTTTGATCCTATATGGAGAATCATAGTGATAAGCGGAGATTGATCGAGCGTAGCATAGGAAACTCCTTCCCTATCAAGAGTATGTCATCCACGTACTCTACGAGGATCGTCACCATACTCCCTACTACCTTCTTGTTTATACAAGGTTCATCTACCATTTTGATGATGTCAACTTCTTTGACTAACACATCAAAACAGACGTTCCATCTCCGCGATGCCTGCTTTATCCTATAAAGCATCTTGCACACGTTTCCGCTGCTCCCACTGTCTACGAAGCCCTCTGGCTGTGTACTTATAGACACTCTCTTCTAAATCATCATTTAGAAAAGCAGTCAAGACTCCCAACCACCAGATATCGCAGTCATGGTATGTAGCCGTGGCAAGTAGGATCTGGATGGACTTAAGCATAGCTACTTGAAAAGGTTTCATCATTATCCACGCCTGGTCGATGACGAAAAGCTTTAACAAGTCTAGCTTTGAAAGTCTCAACTTTTCCATCTACACCAAGTAATCTTCTCAAGATATACTTTCTCCTGATGGGGATTTAACCCTTCAGATATAGCAACCAAAGTCCATACTTTGTTGGTGTATAAGGATTCCATCTCAGATCGATAAACATCCAGCCATTCTTACAGAGTCTTACTCTCGATGGCCAGCTCGAAGCTAGTTGGGTCATCATCTCATGATGCAATCCTCGCTCCCACTGTCATAGAGAAACTAATGTATCTCTCAGGTGGGTGAGAAAACCCTACTAGATCGGCGGAGAGGCTGAGGTTCGTTGGTATCTACTGAATCCCTTGGTTCTATCAAATCATGTGCTGTAGTTTGTATAGCTTGAACATTTCCAGTTCTACATATCAGACCTTGCCTCGAGCTTGTCCGGATTTTGCTTTTAGACATAGGACGGACAATCCCCAAATCTTAACTAACTTAAGACATGGGTTCTTCCCATTCCATATCACATATGAAGCGGTAGGCAACTGATTTGATTGGAACCCTATTCAATAGGTGTGCAACTTCTCAAGTGCATAACACCCAAAAAGGAAATAGGAAACTCAGTAGTACTCATCATAGAGCACACCTTATCATATAGGGTGAGATTGCTCCGCCCCGATATACCATCGTGCTATGGTGTATACGGAGGAGTAATGCTGAGAGAGAATCTCATTCTCCTTTAGAAAAGTCCAGGAATTCGGTGCTCAAGTATTCTCCTCCTTGATCTCATCAAAGGACATAATACTTATACCCGTGTTTTGGTTCTCTACTTCTAACTTATATTCTGTGAATATCTCAAAAGGTTCGGACTCATGTTTCAACGGGAACATATGACTGAATCTTGAGAGATTATCAGAGAATATAAAGAAGTATAAAGAATCAGTCCTGGCATTTGTAGACTGGGGACCTACATACATCAACATGTATCATCCCAAGAGTTTACTAACTCTTTCTCTGTTTCCATTAAACAGAGCTGTGGTCATCTTATCTTTGTGACATGACTGGCGAGTTTCACAAGATGTAAATTCAAACTAATTTAAATATGCATCTTTATGTAACTCTAGCTAGTCGGGTCACATTGATCTGACCTAGTCTACAATGCCTCAAGAAGAATTCGTTCATTTCTGAACTCTTCCTCTTGTGTGTGTTCCATATACTAAGAACTGTAGTTTGATTTAGAACATCAATGCTTTTAGATAACGTGCCTGAACCGATCAACTTTTGATATAGGAAATGTTCAAAACATTATCCAACAATACAAAATTTTATTATTTCTTTACTAATAAAGAGATAGATATGATTTTGTATATCAGGTTCGGTATCTAAAAACATTCGTTCAGAATCAATGTATCGGTAATACAGGGTGACAGTGACCAACAGACTTGGCTGCAACACTTGCCCCGTTTTCTGCCTCATGAAACTTATCACCCGTTCTCAGTTCTTCTACCTTTCTGTAGCCCTATGTAACATATTACATATCAGGGATCCTGATCTGGTATCACATACCCAGGACGTAGAGGATACTGAGAAACAGTTCTTTGTAACGAACACACCCGAAGATGATGCATCAGCATGCACTCTCTTCGTTTGGGCGGCACGGGAAATCTGGTATTCCCCAATTTCCTGCTCTGTCTTATAACAATTATAAGTTGGAGCGGGACCAACGTTCCCCAGCTCAGTATAACAAGCGGGTTCGGTCAAAAATCCGTATTATTATCTTGATTAAGGCGTGATATGGTCGCTACCTGGAGAGAGAGAGAAGAAAACACTCAGCGTGCGCTCTGTCAAGAATAGATTGGTTTTTATTTTATCTAATCAGGATGGCTCCCACTGCTTTTTATCAAATCTTCCTTCAAACCCTAAAAGGAAAGACTAGCCGGGATTAATTACACACTACAAGTTCGCCAATCTTTCAGCCAGGCCAGTGTCGGTACTTTGAGGGAGGTCCCCCGTGCTTTCGCATGAACCTAATTAATGTAAACCTCGTTTTCCCAGAGGCGTAACCCCGTTGACACCTTTCTAGACACCTACTTGATCGGCTAATTGTAATGTATAAAACTCTCCCAGGAGTAACACTTACTCGCAGCGGGTATCGGGATCCAACTATCTCATAGAAGGTATGCAATCTCATTGCAAATTTCAACACTTGAAATTCCCGATAATATTTTGCCCCGAACGATCTATGACCTTGACAAGGTCAACAAACCATAGACCGCAAGTCAAGTTCAACCCGTCATTTCTTGATTGAATCAAACCCACCCGCACGACCCTTGACAAGGTCAACAAGGCCGCACGACTACCCTAACCCAATCTGCATCATATGCATAAGCAGATAAATACTGGTTAGCTACCGCACACTGCGCCTTGACAAGGTCAACAAACGCAGCACGAATACTAAACAGGATTTATCTGAAATGACGGAGGGCTACGACAGGTTTTTCTGAAAACCTATTGCGTAATGAACTTGATATCGTTGTAGAATCAAATGAATTTAGAAATGGAGTGTTTTTGAGGCTTTTCTTGTTTTGCTAAAGGAGTCACTCCCGGTGAAGGGATCGTCGGTCCTTTCCTCGTCGAATGAGGTGCGGGATATATCATATATATCACTGTGCAAAGCGAAAACTCTTTAAAAGCAATCAAAACCAAACCGAGTGTGTAACATCTGCCAGTTATTGCTAAAGGAGTCACTCCCGGTGAAGGGATCTCGGTCCTTTCCTCGTCGAATAAGGTGCGGGGTATATCATATATACCGCTATGCAAAGCAAGAACTGTAGCTACCTGTTTTATTTTAAAATTCGATTCTACAACATCTTAGGTTTCTTATCTTTCATTAATCACATTAATGAAGTCCCATCATTTAAATACCTAAACATCACAGATAGATATGACGTACACTTATGCCATCCGCATTCGCCTCGATGTCCCCTCATGCACCGTTAGGTTAGGTAACTAACGACAGAGCAGGGCAGGGCTAGCGCGGGTGTAAAACATAAGTAACGTCTATATAATATATCATATATACTATATACTATATCCAACACAGAATCACATCACAGATATCGCAGCAGAATAAACATATGAAATATTGGATATACTAGGACGTCCGTGTTTTTAATACGAGCCAGTATAAAACACGGATTCCACGGTCGTGATGAATAGCCAATCCCACACCCCTAGACCCCTACGAGAGCGGCAAGCAACCCTGCCAATTCTAGGGTTAGGAGACCCGAACTCGACACCTCGAGTTGGTCTCCCACTGGACCCCAGAACCCGGTTACTTGTGCTCCCCTCCTTGGGTCTATCCTAGTGCAGAAAAGTAAATAATATACAAAGGGTGACAACTCCCGCATCCTGGAAGTGCTCCGAATATAAGAATATTACATACAAGTTTTTACATGAATGAAAATGAAAAACACTCATCTCACATAAAAACCCCCGGCTATTCAAATACGACGATCCAATATAACATATCCAGCAACACATAACAACACATGTCATCAACGTAAGTAAGTATGCATACCCCAATTGTCGTTGACGTATAGCAACGAAACCGGCGATATGAACATACTACACTTACGGTCACAGAAAAGAAAGTGTAAAACTACAACAATTGGAATCCGCAATCTCTTTAGACATCACATGCCTAACAGTTATAAATCCCGCATTTTAGTCCCATCATCGAAAACTCTTTTCGATATCTTGTGAAACTAAACTGCTAGATCTATAACATTCATCCAGTTATCTCATAACCTTTTGTGAATTCCAATTATTGTATCCAATTCCGGATAAATAGAATATATCAAACTTTCCGATCGAACTTTCGAACACCCAAGTTTTCCCGACACCGATCAACACATGAAATAGGTTCAAAGACATTCACTTCATACCTCAGTACCAACGGTCCAGCCGTAGAAGGGTCAAGCCAACGCCTCACATGTGGCACGCCGTACTGCCCCAAACCCGAAGGTTCAAAGGGCAGTTCAAGACGGTCACATAATCGAGTTAAGGTTTGTGTCTTCTAGAGGGACCATCGCGTTACTTGCACTACTCAGAACTTCTTTTAACCACACAATAATCCAACACTTGGATATTTTGGCAGGGGAAAACCTGGGTATTTTTATCCGGTCGAACTCTTTAACATATTCTACAGTTATCTGGAAAAACACTTAGACAAAGTTTGATATTCCGATCGAATCCATCGATTCCCAATATAACTCCAGAGCACTCAACCCTTAAATTAATTTAAAAATATCCATAAAACTCACAAGAATTTATCAGGTATTACTGTGCAAAAATAATGGGATGACGTCACTGTTTGACCGCGGAAGGGCGGCATAAAGCATGCTTCTGCCGCGCTTCCGCGGCTGAATGAACAGTTGATGGGATCGTTTTGCACAGTAATGCTTAGAATTCTATGCTGAATTTTTTAGACATTTTAAATATTGAAAAATCCCAGATTTATGAAAATGTCCAGAGAGCTCTAAAATTCTAGGGTTTCGAGTTCGTTCGGACTTCAAACGTCGTCGGGACTTCGCCTAAGGCTCTAGCTAGGCTCTGATACCACTGCAGGGTTCCTAGGCACGCTAGTGAGGTCTCCCAAGCCATCAACCATGGCAATTTCAAAAAATATGGTGCCTACAAACCCTAAAGTACGGATCGTTTGCTAGATATCTAGGCGAACAAGAACTAGTTAACAGTTAACTAAATAAAATACGGAAATACAACCTTTGTAGATCCGGTGCTCCACCTCCATAGCTCCGCAACGAGGTCCTCTCCGCTGTCCAAATCAAATCCGGGCTCTAGGATCGGCCTCGTCGGAGAATCGGCAAGCTAGGTCGTCGATGTCCATGCCGAAGATGATCTACGTCGAGGCATCGATGAATCAAGCTCCACCTTCACCAAACCCTAAAATCTTGTGAAGGAAACACACTCTACTACTTGGCAAGAGGTAGAGGATGAAGAAATAGGAATTGGGTTAACTTTAGAATTGGATTTCTCACTCATATCCAACAATCACCATTGATGGACTTTGCTTTTCTTCACTTGAAGAATGAAGAAGAAGAAGAAAGATATTAGAAAATGAAAAGAAAATGAATTCTTATCATAATTCTAACCATGGTCAAGTGTAGAGAATGAATCATGGTTAGTGTGAATGGTTAGGGTTAAGGATGAGATAAGTATGGTTGACTTTATCAAAGCTTCATGAAGCTTCAACTAAACTCCAAATCTAGCAACCATTCTTTTCTCTTTTCTTTTTATTTTCCAAAGTGAATAAACAAATAAATAAATGAATAAATAAGTAATGGAAAATAAAACCCTAATCATTCTTTTAACCATGGTTTATTCTTTGCACTTAACCAAGTAAACTTGTATCATCAAACATGATACAATCAAGTGCACAAAATCATATCGCATATGTAATGTGCACACCCGAGCGAGAAAATCCATCTTAAGTAAACCGATACTAGTTGATGCAAAGCAATATATCAAATATATAAATATGCATTAAATCATTAAATCAACACTTGATTCAATGATCCGGTCATGCGCACATAACCGACTGGTATCAAATATATCGGCTTATCGAATCAACGCTTGAATCGATAACTAGGTTATATCGCATACAACCATTCGATATATTTATCGCGAGAATAGAATACGGTATCACATACACGCATTATTCTCGGTCCCGCACATATCTCATATGCGCTCCTATTTCATTTCGCTTGAACCAGGAAACCTCTGTGTAGGACTCTAAAGACTCGTCAATACGCCGGCAGCGGATGATGATCATATCAAACATCCACAAGCCGCAAGCGGTCTGCTAAACGTAACGGCCACCCGGGTATTGAGCGATCTGAAGATCGACGAGCAAGCCCGCTCACACTCCAGTGAATCCGACCAGTAACACTACCGTACAGTCCGGTCTGATCGTCTGATATGTCGCATATCTCGCCTAGGGGTGGTAAACGTCAGACCCCAATAGCTCAATAAGTCGTGTCGATATGAGGCTCATAACGGGTCGAGAAACTACTGGTAACACTTACCAGCAATTCTCTGAGCAGCCCTGGCCAGGGACTTCCTGTTATAGCCGATCGAACACAGTGCAACATCAACCCCCATATACCGGGAGAGACGAATCCCCTCCTATCGCTCATTGCCTCCATGTGACTCGGGACTGTACCCAAAAACCACCGTTTTGCACGCCCTCTTGGACGTGGTAAGATGGAAATCAAAGCACAGTGGGAACCACACAAGACTCTATGACGATCTCGGGTCAACAGACTACTCTGTACCAGTGTCACCAGAGAACTGCCATCTGACGTGAGGTATAATACCATCTGGGAGTTCTCGGCGAGTCCGTCCAGTGTACCCAGTCTCTACTGAGCACCCGTATATCATCTCTGATGTCAAACACCGATGGATATGGGATCATCCATCGCCCATCTACATGGGTCGAGAAGGTACACGCTAGTCTACTCTGGTATATCGATGCCCCGTCTCGATACACCCTCGACTAGGGACTTTGAAGGATGTACTTATGGACTACCATGTCCCCACTAGTATGATCCGCATCATAGTCCAGGTAGTCAAGTACAGATCCTAAGGGCTTTACCAACATGTAACAGAGAGACAATCAGTATACACGTTAAGGTAAAGGGTAACCAGATAGCATACTATCATGTCGAGCAAGAAAGTCCTCCCTATATATGTCCCAGCATCCACTACAATATACATCCTATGTACAGTAATGGCCTCTAGGGCATACATATAACTAACATATCCTAGTGCGGAAAAGTAAATAATATACAAAGGGTGACATCTTCCGCAACCTGGAAGTGCCCCAATAAAAGAATATTACATACAAGTTTTTACATGAATGAAAATGAAAAAACACTCATCTCACATAAAAAAAACCCGGCTATTCAAACACGACGATCCAATATAACATATCCAGCAACACATAACATCACATGTCATCAACGTAAGTAAATATGTCCATCCCAATTGTCGTTGACATATAGCAACGAAACCGGCGATATCACATATTACACTTACGGTCACAGAAAAGAAAGTGTAAAACTACAACAGTTGGAATCCGCAACCACCTCAGACATCGCATGCCTGACCAAATGAATTCCTTAGACATCGCATGCCTAACAATTATAAACCCCGCATTTTAGTCTCAAAATTGAAAACTCTTTTCAATATCAAGTCGGGCAATTCAACAAGATTCCCGACATCCTGATCGAATACTCGTCGGAAACTTCAGTAGACGGCCGCACCCCCGATACCGTCGACGAAGTGCACCAAGGCGGAACACCGCTGCCGCGAGCACCCGGACGGATGCTTTCGGCGACGGGGTTCTCCTACAATCACTTGGTCGGGGCTATGGAGTGAGGCTGTCTATTAAGTTTACCCGGCGAGTATCCGCGTACGCTACGTGATTGCAACGGACTTTTGATCGCATCAAAATTCCGTGGCAACCGATCAAGTGAGACTAAACCGCTATGTTTATAACATTCATTCAGTTATCTCATAAGTATTTGTGAATTCCAATTATTATATCCCATTCCAGATAAATAGAAAATGTTAAACTTTCCGATCGAACATTCAAACACCCAGGTTTTCCCGATACAGCTCAACACATGAAATAAGTCTAACAACATTCAGTTCGTGCCTCAGTGCCAACGGTCCAGCCGTAGAAGGGTCAAGCCAACGCCTCACATGTAGCACACCGTACTGCCCCAAACCCTAAGCTTCAAAGGGCAGTTCAAGACGGTCACATAATCGAGTTAAGGTTTGTTGTCTTCTAGAGGGTCCATCGCATTACTTGCACTACTTAGAACGTCATTAAACTACGGAAAAATCCAACACTTGGAAATTTCCCGACAGGGGAAAAATTGGGTATTTATATCCGGTCGAACTTTTTAACATATTCTAAAATTTATCCGGAAAGCCACATAGACAAAATCTGATACTCCGATCGAAACACCGAATCCCCAAAACAACCCCAGAAAATTCAACTCTTGAATAAATATTAAAAATTCCCAGAAAATCCAGCATAATAAAATAGGAGTTACTGTGCAAACAGAGGATGATGATGTCATACTTTAGCCGCGGAACCGCCGCAGAAGGCATGCTTCTGCCGCGGTTCCGCCGCTCTTTGTACTGTTCATGAGTCAAATTTTGCACCGTAATTCTTATAATTCCCTGCTGAATTTTTTAAGCATTTTTAATGTGGAAAAATCCCAGTTTTTAGAAAAAGTCCAAAGAGCATGTTTCGGGTTAGGGTTTTGGTTCGATCGGACTTCAAACTCCGTCTACGCATCGCCTAAGGCTCTAGCTAGGCTCTGATACCACTGTAGGTCAGGCAGCAACCCCATCCAATGGGGTCGCCGTGGCACCAACGGGTCCCTCAGCAGCTACTTTTTATGCATGCCCCCTCACGAGGACTACAACCCGCCGGAACACCTTCCGGTCTCAGGACACCCTGGGGGTAAGAGCCTATGCTTCGCCACACTGTCACACAGTGAGAACCCCCCATAGGTCGACATCCAATGTCTAGTATCTCTGATACCACTGTAGGGTTCCTAGGCACACTAATGAGGTCTCACAAGGCATCAACCATGCCAATTTCAAATTTTACGGGTGCCGAGAAACCCTAATACGGATCGTTAACTAGATATATAGGCGACAAATGAAACTAGTAAACTACTTTACTAAGAGAACGGAAATACAACCTTTGTAGATCCGGTCCTCCACCTCCATAGCTCCGCAATGAAGTCTCCTCGCTGTCCAAATGGAAACCCGGGCTCTAGTGTCGGCTTCATCGGAGAATAGACGGGCTAGGTCATCGACTACGACGCCGAAGATGATCTACGTCGAGGCATCACTAGATCAAGCTCCACCTTCACCAAGCCATGAAAACTTGTGAAGGAAACACCCTATACTACTTGGCAAGAGGTAGAGGATGAAGAAATAGGAAGTGGGTTCACTTTAGAATTGGATTTCTCACTCTTTTTCTCACTTTGCCATTGATGGAGGCAAGGTTTTCTTCAAGTAGAAGATGAAGAAGAAGAAGAAGATAATATGATGAGTATTATGTAAAATCAAAATAATAATAATACTTATCATCTACCAACCATGGTCATGTGTAGAGACTAAACTAGGGTTAGTGGGAATGGTTAGGGTTAAGCATGAGACAAAATGGTCACTAAGTCAAAGCTTCATGAAGCTTCATAATACAAACAAAGTTAGCAACCATTTTTCTCTTTATGCTTTTCATTTTCCATAAAATCATTAGATAAATAAATAAGTGAATAAAACAAAACCCTAACCATTATCATGTAACCATGGTTTGATCTTTACACAAAAAAACCCTAGCATACATGTATCATCAAACATGATACAATCAAGTGCACAAAAGTATATCACATATACAATGTGCACATCCGAGTGAGAATATCCATTTAAAGTGAACTGATACTAGTTAATGCAAAATAATATATCAAATATATAATTATACATTAAATCATTAAATCAACACTTGATTTAACGATCCGGTCATATCGTATATAACCGACTAATATCAAGTGTATCAATGTATCGAATCAACACTTGATTCGATAACCCGGCTATATCACATATAACCTGCCAATGATACAAATCACGAGAATAGAATACGGTATCGCATACACGCATTATTCTCGGTCCCGCACATATCTCATATGCGCTCCTATTTCGTTTCGCTTGAGCCAGGAAACCTCTATGTAGGACTCTAAAGACTCGTCAATACGCCGGCAGCAGATGATGATCATATCTATCACCCACAAGCCGCAAGCGGTCTGCGAAACGTAACGGCCACCCGGGTATTGAGCGATCAGAAGATCGACGAGCAAGCCCGCTCATACTCCTGTGAATCCAACCAGTAACACTTACCGTACAATCCGGTCTGATCGTCTGATATGTCGCATATCTCGCCTAGGGGTGGTAAACGTCAGACCCCAATAGCTCGATAAGTCGTGTCGATATGAGGTTTATAACAATTTGAGAAACTACTGGTAACACTTACCAGTAAATCTCAGCAACCCTGGCAAGGGATTTCCGGTTATAGCCAATCGAACACAGCGCAACATCAACTCCCTATACCGGGAGAGACGACTCCCCTCCTATCGCTCATTGCCTCCATGTGATTCGGGACTGTACCGAAAAACCACCGTTTTGCACGCCCTCTTGGACGTGGTAAGATGGAAATCAAAGCACGGTGGGAACCACACAAGACTCTATGACGATCTCGGGTCAACAGACTACTCTGTACCAGTGTCACCAGAGAACTGCCATCTGACGTAAGGTATAATACCATCTGGGAGTTCTCGGCGAGTCCGTCCAGTGTACCCAGTCTCCACTGAGCACCCGTATATCATCTCTGATGTCAAACACCAATGGATATGGGATCATCCATCGCCCATCTGTATGGGTCGAGAAGGTATACGCTAGTCTACTCTGGTATATTGATGCCCTGTCTCGATACACCCATGACTAAGGACCTTGAAGGATATACTTATGGACTACCATGTCCTTACTAGTATGATCCGCATCATAGTCCAGGTAGTCAAGTACACATCCTAAGGGCTTTACCAACATGTAACAGAGGGACAATCAGTGTACACGTTAAGGTAAAGATCAACCAGATAGTATACTATCATGTCGAGCAAGAAAGTCCTCCCTATATATGTCCAAGCATCCACTACAATATATATCCTATGTATAGTAATGGCCTCTAGGACATACATATAACTAACATATGCGCAACTCTATATATGCAATAGAATATGCGACAATATCATGTCATTTCTAGCCCAGATGCATAACGCCATGCGGGCGATTCCCCTGTAGATGTTAAATCTACTCACCAAAGCTCCAAGCTAAGTAAAGCCTACCACCTGTTTCCCCTTCTTTGCAGCGTCCGAATTCCCCGCCTGCGAACCTAAAATATAATACAACAAGGCAAGTATATATTAGCAATAGACCCAAAACACGTACAAACTACGCTGACTAATGCGACAACACAAAACTTACTCTCAAGTGTTCGTATTGTGGCTAACGTGCATAGCGACACAAAGAAACCAACTCAGAGCAACGGCAACACAGAACACGAACCGTATCGGATAACGAAACGCGTGAAACGAAACATAAGAAAACAAGCAAGTGATCCCAGATTTTTCTATACCAACAATCTGTAAAAGTTTCAAGTACCAAGAGACCGCATACAACCCCAGAGACCCCTATACCAAAACTCACTACCTCAGTCCCCACTCTGGACGCAAATTGCGGCCAGAACCATTAAATCTGCGGCCGTCCAAGAAGGAATGGGCTCGTATTTTGAGGGTAGGTTCTAGGTCACTACACTAGATCACTGTGATGGGAACTTTTGCAACAAATACCTGGTTTGATAGCAGATCATCCGAGACCCCAAACTACACTAAAAAATACGATATTTACCCGAAACGAAACTAAATGCGTTCTAAACTGAAACTAATAAGCTACGCTACACAATAAACACCTACTTAACAGAAAGAGATCATTACCTAACCCAAAGAACTCGAAGATCCAAGCTTCCCAAGCTCCAAGGCATCCAAGAGGCAAATCAAGGTTAAAGATGTGATTTTTGTGAGAAATTGTGAAGATTGTGATGGTTTTTTGTGATTGAAGTTCAAGTGTTCAATTGAGATGAGAGAGAGGTGAAGAAAATGATAAGGGAATAAGTGAGGGAGAAATGAGGGATGGAAAAGATAAAGAGAATGAGAGAGGTGAGTGCAAGAGTGAGTGCACCATTCATTAAATGCATGCTTAAGTTCACTATGCCACCTCTTCTCACAAACAAAACACAAAGGAAAATATCTCATCCAAAATATCTTGGATTAGGGTTAAGGTAAAGCAAAGATTTAGGAATGGATTAAAGCAAAGGATTAGATTAGGTTAAGTGTCATGATCACTAACCTAGATTACAAAAATAAACCATCAAATAAACATGCACATGTGTGCATGCCATAACAAATAATAATAAATTATTAATTAAATGTTATAAAATATGAGGAACCCGAATTGGTAAACATTTTACCAAAAACCCGCATTATCGTCTAAACTATCACTAATCAAAATCTAAGGTGTTACAATCTCCCCCTTATAAAAATTCGTCCCCGAATTTAAATTCTTATTATTCATACCTTCAAAGAGATGAGTGCAAAAGTCACAATTCTTTCTCACAGTCTTCCAAGTGATCTCCTCACTATACGGCTACGCCCAAGAAACCTCCATAGATGGTAAGACCCTTGACCGAAGTTTCTCCACCTGCCGAACAAATAACACATTTGGCTGCCGGTGAACGAAAAGATCGCGTCCAAGCTAAATAGTCTGGTGCCGAATTATGTAAGAAAGGTCATGAAGGTATTTGCAAAGTATCGACACAAGGAAAACGGGGTGAATACTCAATAATCTGGGCGGAAGTGCCAAATTATAGGCAACGGAACTAACTCGCTCGAGGATCTCAAAAGAACCTACAATCATGGGATAAGCTTCCCAAAACTCAACACTCATTCATCGGAAAAATCCGTAGGAATACATGATCTCCCACTGCGAACTCAAGTCTGCGACCACCACGGTCGGCATAAGACCTCTGTCTGCACTTGGCTACTCTCAACCTGACCTGAACCAACTGGATCATCTCCGAAGTCTCTAGACTAGCTGGGGTCCAAAAATCCTACTCTCGCGGAGTCAGAAAAATAGACTGGCGATCGACACGACCTAACAACAAAACCTAAAAGTTGCCAATTGGAGTGACTCCTGATAACAGCTATCGAAGGAGAACCCTAACAATGGCAAGTGACGATCCCAACTGCCAACAACAATTAGTACGCATGCACAAGCATATCCTCCAGAGTCTGTATAGCCCGCTCTCACAAACTCTCGTCCTGCGGATGGAAAAAGCGAAGCTAAAGCTCAACCAGTACCCAAGGCTTCCTGAAGCTTCTGCCCAACACGGCAAGCGAACAGGGTGCCTCTATTGGATACAACGCATAAAGGAATTTCGTGCAAACGCACAAACTTAACAAAGAACAACTGAGCAAACTGAGCATAACCGGACAACAAACACCCAAATGGAATCACACCCTGTCTAGACCGGGGTAGACACCACAATGAAATTCATGGAGATCTGCTCCCCTTCCCACTCCGGAACAGTTAAAGGTTGCAACTCTCCATCCGGTCTTAAATGCTTAACCTTAGCTCGCAACAAGACAGACACCTCGAAACGAAATCCGAAACTTCACTCTTCATCTCGGCCTACCCATAACTATCTCACAAGTCACGTCACATATTGGTGGAACTTGAATGAACACAGAAAGCTGACCGATGTGCCTGCTCTAAGATTTTGCGTTTCTACCCAACAGTATCAGGTACACACAAACATGTCCCTAAACGTAGCACACCCTGCTCATAAATCAAGGACTCTGAATCTTTACCCTGTCGAACATGCTCAAGTATCACAGACAACGTGTATCGGTGGGTTGTGCCTCGCGAAAACGATTAAGGGAAAAATGGACGGGTGCGGACATGAGCAAGTTGCCCCCTCAATAGAGGCAGACTTAAGCTATACTCAACGATCGCACAAGAACTGTAAATCTACAGAAGACTGTCCCAAAACTGCGCACAACTGGAACAAGCTAACCCCGGGCCTATGACTCCAGCATCAGCTACCACAATCGCCTTGCCACGGTAACGAGGATCACACAAACACAATCCTCCACAAGCTCCATCCAACAGCGCTGTCTCAACAATCAACACCTGGTGCAGGAAGATGTACATTAAGCTTTGGTGGTCCGTGAAAATCTGACACGACTCTCCACACAAGTAGTGTCCTCAGATCTTCAATGCACGACCACCGCGGCCACCTCCAAATCATGAGTAGGATATCCTGCTCGTACTTCCTCCAACTGTCGGGAAGCAAAAGCGATAACTCTATAATACCACATCAACGCAAAATCGATCCCCACTCGCGAAACATCATAGTTAAACAACAAAATCGCCCAAACCAGAAAGCAAAGAAAGAACCGGTGCAGTTGTCAACCGAGTCTTCAACTGCCGAAAACTCCGCACGCATGCCTCAGTCTAAAGAAAAGGAACCTCCTTTCAGGTCAATCCAGTCAACGGTGTAGCGACACACAAGCAATCCTGCATGAAACGGCGGGAAAAACCTACTAAGCCCAAAGATCTGCGGACCTCCGTCCCGTACACAAGTCTGGGCCAAAGCTGTACGGCCTCGATCTTCCTCGGGACCATACGAAAACCGTCTCCCGTAACTACAAGACCTAGAAGTCAACACAAATAAGCCTGAAGGAACACTCCGAGAATTTAGCAAACAGCTGGTGTTCTCCCAATGTCTTCAAAGCAAACCCTCAAGTGCTGCTCGTGTTCCTCACGACACATTGGAATAGACCAGAATGTCATCAATAACACAACAAATGGCTGATCTAGCTAACACGACTCTCGACCCAACCACGGCACAAAGTGTGTAAAACAAACAAGTGCATCAAAAGAACATACGAATTAAGAATACCTGAAAACTCTGCATTGGACGCCCGCGCGTCCCGATGAGTAGAAGCAAACTCTCATGTCTGCCCCCTACCCGCAACTGGCTGAACTCCTCCTCTGCCAACCTGTACCCTCTGAGCGAATCTTCCGCGACCATGACCACTCTGAACACGAGTCTGACACGGTGCTAAGGAACAATTCCTGATGAGGTGATGAGGGCTCCCGCACCAGAAACATCCATACGATGACTGCTGACCCTCCTGGGGATGAGAGCTGAACGACTGTCCTTGTCCTAAGCCTCTTCTACTCCCATGACGGTCACGAAATCTGTCTCGGCGACTGAGCCTCTGTCTCGGGGCTGACAGACTTGTACAGGCCCTCCTCGGTCCTCGAACTCCCAAAGTCTCTGGAAGACGTGCCTCGTCAACTATGACTGCATCCACTGGTGTTGTGTAAGTAACACTATGTTGTGTGCTGATCACAATGAACAACTAGGTAACAGGGGTGACAACCTCCTGTCGCTGTGCTCTACTGGCCTCAACCAAAGACATCATCGTCTGGCGCAAGTCTTTCATCTCTTCCATCAGCCTAGCGATACGATCTGTCGAAAGCGGATCCATCTGCTCCTGTGCAATGAGCAAGCTATCCTGGTCAGTCCTCGTCCCACCCGAGTCAACTCTGACCTCGGCCCTCACTGCATCACTCTTAGTCCCCATAGTCATCAGCGGCAAAGGCAAATAAATGGAAAAGGATTCGATAAGAACACGGAAATCGAATCACAAGGATATGTATCATCAAGAAAGGAATTTCAAGCAATTAGTACTGAGGTCACTTTAGACGGAGTACCGCGTCGTGAATATGTCGCGGACATACACACACTACGTTACTCCGCTTAAGCTACATACTCCATCATACCAAGGTCATCCTACACTCCGAAAGGTAAAACCTAGCTCTCTGATACCAACTTTGTCACGACCCGAAATTAGCACATGACGGCCCTTAAACTACCCAACGTCTACAGGCGTAACGCAATTTAAGTAAGCCGAAAACCCAACAATCTAAACCATCAAAAGTAGTAAGAAAGAAGAACATTGTTAAAAATTTTGAAATCTCAAACCAAATTCTTTAAAGTCCAACTTTTCTTCCTTTAAAATTTTGGTAGCACCTCCTTTGTAAAAACCAGCCCCAAAATGGGTACAACAAAGATATAAGTAAAGCATCTCCAAACGGGAGCAAAAAAACGCCCAAAGGCGAAAAACAACCACCACAACAGATATACGACGCCGTAGCGAAGAAATAAAAAACGATATAAATAAAACAGCATAAAAGACCTCCAAGTCATAAAATAATATACAATATCGTCCTCACATCAAGTCTCTAAGTCATACACATGAAAGCGGTAGATGGAGAGTACAGGATACAACAAATATACAATGAACATGAACGGATCACCACAAAACCCACCTAAAGAAAAACTGCACACTGTGAGCCGAAGCGGTATCCGCAGCAAAAGATGATAAGATAGGTGAAAATAGCCCTGCCTCTGACTACTGTGAGGAACAACCTGTAAAACACTGTGGCACAACGGGGGTGAGTTGCCAACTTGTGAATAGTAAATAACATATGCAGGTAATCGCAAGTATGCACGTACAGCGTGAATCTACTGCATGCAAGCTGATAACAATAAATGCCAATATATGTGCAACAGTATGAAAGGAACTCTATCAGGTCCTACTAATACATGAAGCAATAAGGGCAATATGTATGCAACAGTCATGTAAGGTACTCTATCAGGTACTACTAATACATGAACAATAAATGGAAATATGTATACAACAGTCATTTAAGGTACTCTATCAGGTACTACTAATACATGAAGCAGTGCATATAAAATAACAGTATGTAAATGCAACAGTCATGAAAGGTACTCTATCAGGTACTACTAATACATGTAGCAATGCATATAAACAATAAATGCGGAGTATGGGATAAAACATGTCATTCCCACGGAATCCTGACCTCGTGGTAGGACCAAAGTCTATCAAGACAATCCAAATCCCAATTTCATCAGATGAGCCCCCAAATTGGCTCTCATATCATGTAAGTCTCATATATCCTGAATATACAATATCAAGTAAGTCTCATATATCCTGAATGTACAATATCAAGTAAATCTCATATATCCTGAGTGTCTAGTATCAAGTGAATCTCATATATCCTGTAGTGTCCAATATCAAATATGTTAGTTATATGTATGCCCTAGAGGCCATTACTATACATAGAATATATATTGTAGTGGATGCTTGGACATATATAGGGAGAACTTTCTTGCTCGGCATGATAGTATGCTATCTGGTTGCTCTTTACCTTAACGTGTACACTGATTGTCTCTCGGTTACATGTTGGTAAAGCCCTTAGGATGTGTACTTGACTACCTGGACTATGATGCGGATCATACTAGTGGGGACATGGTAGTCCATAAGTACATCCTTCAAAGTCCCTAGTCGTGGGTATATCGAGACGGGGCATCGATATACCAGAGTAGACTAGCGTATACCTTCTCAACCCATACAGATGGGCGATGGATGATCCCATATCCATTGGTGTTTGACATCAGAGATGATATACGGGTGCTCAGTGGAGACTGGGTACACTGGACGGACTCGCCGAGAACTCCCAGATGGTATTATACCTTACGTCAGATGGCAGTTCTCTGGTGACACTGGTACAGAGTAGTCTGTTGACCCGAGATCGTCATAGAGTCTTGTGTGGTTCCTACTGTGCTTTGATTTCCATCTTACCACGTCCAAGAGGGCGTGCAAAACGGTGGTTTTTGGGTACAGTCCCCAGTCACATGGAGGAAATGAGCGATAGGAGGCGATTCGTCTCTCCCGGTATAGGGGGTTGATGTTGCGCTGTGTTCGATTGGCTATAACCGGAAATCCCTGGCCAGGGTTGCTGAGATTTACTGGTAAGTGTTACCTGTAGTTTCTCGAAATGTTATAGACCTCATATCGACATGACTTATCGAGCTATTGGGGTCTGACGTTTACCACCCCTAGGCAAGATATGCGACATATCAGACGATCAGACCGGACTGTACGGTAATTGTTACTGGTTGGATTCACAGGAGTATGAGCGGACTTGCTCGTCGATCTTCTGATCGCTCAATACCCGGGTGGCCGTTACGTTTAGCAGACCGCTTGCGGCTTGTGGGTGTTTGATATGATCATCATCTGCTGCCGGCGTATTGATAAGTCTTTAGAGTCCTACACAGAGGTTTCCTGGCTCAAGCGAAACGAAATAGGAGCGCATATGAGATATGTGCGGGACCGAGAATAATGCATGTATGTGATACCGTATTCCATTCTCGCGATGAATGTATCGAATGGTTGTATGTGATATAACCTAGTTATCGAATCAACGATTGATTCGATAAGCCGATACATTGGATATTAGTCGGTTATATGCGATATGACCGGATCGTTAAATCAAGCGTTGATTTAATGATTTAATGCATAATTATATATTTGATATATTACTTTGCATTAACTAGTATTGGTTCATTTAAATTGGATTTTCTCACTTGATGTACACAAGTTGTATATGTGATATACTTTTGTGCACTTGTTTGTATCATGTTTGATGATACATGCTAGTTTGGGTGTATGTTTAGTTTAAACCATGGTTGGTCAATAGTTAGGATTTCACTTGATTTATTTATTTATTTATTTATTTATTCATTCATTTTGGCATAAAGAGAAAATTGTGGCTTTCTTTGTTTGTTGTTGAAGCTTCATGAAGCTTTGACTAAGTGACCATTTTGTCTTCATGCTTAACCCTAACCATTCCAACTAACCATAGTCTATTCTCTACACCTAATCATGGTTGCCATATGATAAGTATTCATATTATTTTCTTTTTGAAAGAGACTTATCATATTCATTATCTTCTTCTTCTTCTTCTTCAAGATGAAGAAGCTTGCCTCCATCAATGGCAACTAATGAAAAAGAGTGAGAAATCCAATTCTAAAGTGAACCCACTTCCTATTTCTTCATCCTCTACCTCTTGCCAAGTAGTATAGGGTGTTTTCTTCACAAGTTTTTTGACTTGGTGAAGTTGGAGCTTGATCTAGTGTTGCCTCGACGTAGATCATCTTCGGCATCGAAGTCGACGACCTAGCCCGCACATTTCTCCGATGAAGCCGACGCTAGAGTCCGGGATCCGATATGGACAGCAAGGAGACTTCATTATGGAGCCATGGAGGTAGAGAACCGGATCTACAAAGGTTGTAGCCTCTTTCTTGTAGTTAAGTTATTAACTAGTTTCCTTTTTCGCCTAAAATTCTAGTTAACGATCCGTAATAGGGTTTCTCGGCACTTGTAATTTTTTAAAATGGCATGGTTGATGCCTTGTGAGACCTCATTAGTGTGCCCAGGAACCCTACAGTGGTATCAGAGCCTAGCTAGAGCCTTAGGCGATGCGTAGACGGAGTTAGAATTCCGATCGAACCGAAACCCTAACTCTAAAATGCTCTCTGGACTTTTTTCAAAAACTGGGTTTTTTCCAGATTAAAAATTCTTAAAAATTCAGCAGGAAATTCTAAGAATTACGGCGCAAAATTTGATAAGTGATGCTTCTAAAGCGCGGCGGAACTGCGGCAGAAGCTTGGCTTCTGCGGCGGTTCCGCGGCCACATTATGAGATCACTTTTCAATTTTTGCACAGTAATTCCTATTTTAAAGTTATGGATTTTCTGGGATTTTTTAATATTTATTCAAGAGTTGAATATTCTAGGGTGTTTTGGAGCTTCATTGATTCGATCGAAAATTTCAAACTTTGTCTATGTGTTTTCCGGATAATTTTTGAATATGTTAAAAAGTTCGACCGGATACAAATACCCACTTTTTCCCATGTCGGGAAATTTCCAAGTGTTGGATCTTTCCGTGGTTCAATAACGTTCTAAGTAGTGCAAGTAACACGATGGACCCTCTAGAAGACAACAAACCTTAACTCGATTATGTGACCGTCTTGAACTGCCCTTTGAACCTTCGTGTAACGTTTTGAAAATCGTTTCGGTGAAATTTCGAAAAATCGGTAAAATAAGGGGGTTTTCTGTAAAAAATCAAAATGCAAATATCTTATTATAAAAGTTAAATATACATATTCTAGCTATGTAATTGCTATTATTTGGTGTTTATTGAGCCGCTGGTAAAATTTCAAATTTTCCGAAAAAAAATATTATTTTATTATTATTTAAGCCGTCACTAATACATTTAATTAGGGAAAATTACAAATTGGAATGAGTTGAAACAAATTTTGTGCATCATAAAATATTAAATAAAATTTTATCATGTGGTTTTTGAAATGAAATCGTTTTCCAAAACGGTTTAGAAAATATTGAAGAAAAAGGCTTATTTTGTGAAAATAAAAGGGTTTTGGTGCATATTGTATTGCTGTTTGGTGTTCATTGCTCCACACACACACCCTCTCATCCCCACCCACTCACTTTTCCTGCCAATTTATGGCCGAATTCAGCCCCCCCCCCCCCCATTCTCATCTCTTTTAAAATGGAATAAAAGAAAGAAAGAAAGAGTGAATATATTAATTAATCAAGTATGGGATGTTTGACTTTAATGCACACATAATTCTCTCTCTCCCCCATTTCCACTCACAGCAGCCCCTCCCCATTTGGCCGAGCCCCTATTCTCCAACAGCCCTCTTCATGTATCCACTTCTTTTCTCTTCAAAAATCCCTCCATTTTGCTTCAAAAATCCATCCAAAGTCTCACAAATTCACCCTTTATCATTTACCCAATATTCTTTGACCCAAAGTGGTTTGGATTGAGGAGCAAGGAGACATCTTTTGGAGGTCTAGATTTCATGTTGATCCATGGTTCATGAGGTATAAGTTTCATCCAAAAATTGTCACTTGTTAATTGTAGGTTTGAATTTAGTTTCAATTAGATATTCTTATAACCTTAATTTCAAAATGAGAATTTCAAGAGAATAGATTGTGATCAAATTAGGCTTGTTATCATTAGATTGTGGTCTTATGGAGTAGATTAACATGTTAATGTTATGTAAAACTTGATCTTGTTGCATCTTGCTAATTGCTACATTAAAAATTGTCCAAATTGCATAATATTGTAAACTAGGTTTTTAAATTAATTATATTTTGTGGGATTAAAATCTAAATTAAGGTTTCATGTCATTATTAATATTATAATGAGTGGTTTAATGATTTTGGTTCATGTAAAACCAAGCTTAATTATTATATTGTGAATTTTGCTTTAAAAGGTATTAAAAATTGATATTTTTGCAAACTAGGATTTTGGAAATTATGCAAATTTATGAGATTAAATTATGGAAATGGTTTTTATGACTTATTTAAGTTATTTAATAAGTATTATGGCCGCTAGAATCGTTTAAACATCGAGTTTTGTACTAAAACGACGAATTGTGCTTGCTAGATTTTCGGAAAAATGACTTTTTAAGTGGAATTGGGGTTTTGTGAATTTTAACCTATTTTATATCAAAATTAGTGTTCGTGAATGTGCAAATGAGTGTATTTGGGTTTTTCTCGATGGTTTGGCGTTTATACGCCGACGTCGAGGGTTTTTGGGTTGATTTGTGAAAGCAACCATAGGTTTTGACCTATATGGGATTCGTGCGTCGTTTTGATCATGAGTTGGATTTTAATGCGATACGGTGCGTTATGATATGTAGGTATCCCATGCGGACTTCGAGACGACAAGCAAGCGCGTGGCGACGTCGGCACCGGCGAGCGAGATCAGGTGAGTAGATTTATATCTACGGGGAGAAGTCGGGTGGATGGCGTATAGCACCCCCGCAGTCCGTGGTGATGTATACGGATGCGTATACACACCAACAATTTATGATATGTTGTTAGGATTTATTATTGATGATTTTAGATGGATATTGGTGTTGGATTGGCGCATGGTTACGAAACCTTAGGTAGTGGTTGCACCACACATACACACACACCCATATTTGCATACATTCTTCTTTCATATGTGCGTACATGGGATTATATATTGATGTGTATATTTACACATGGGTATGGGACTATGTGTTTATATATACTGGATTTGAGGATAGTAATTGGGATTTGAGATGAGTCGATGATATTGGGCTTGAGGCCAGAAGATCCGTGATGTGTTTTGGTTCGTATTGAGATATGACATGATGTTTTAGCGGGTCTTTTGACGTAGTGATTCTTACATGCATGCATACATAGATGGTATCAATATTGTACTAGACGTAGATCAGTACCCCGATCATGATATTTGATAAAGAGGATATCAGATGAATAGTATGATGAAAGTGATATTGACCCGTACCCAGATTTGGGATGCCGTACGACGGATTTACGTACGAGCTATATTTTGATGATTGATCCGCACTCTTGACTTGAGATGTCTGATTATAGATATGGTATCGGATATGCTATTATTGAGGCGGGATCACCGACTATACATATACAGGTCGGTATATGTATCGACTCAGATGATAGGCGGTTTCCTTACCTGTAGTTCAGCTTGTTAGTTCAGCCGTATAGTTTAGTGTAGTTGTTAGATTAGATTAGACTCCTACCTATTTCAAAAACTAACGAATCGTGGGTATTTTAAAAGACAGCCCAAGGGATCCTACGGATATTTCAAAAGACTTATCTTTTCATAAAAACACCGTAGCCCCTATTTTCAAAACCCCATGATTTGTGTTATTTCAAAAGGCACCATTTGTAGAACTTATATTAGATTAATGCAGATTAGTTATAGTTGCGTCTAGTATTCAGCTCCCGCTTATTATTGTGGTTCGCTTCGCATCGCATACTTATGTTATAATTTCTTATTGAAATGTTGATATCTTATTGTTAGGACACCAGCACCATTACCGATGATGCGTATGTACCACGTACACTTACTTGCCGGCTCACACACATCTTCATCGGTAATTGCCATGTCACGTACACCTTAGAAAATATTATTGCTTAACTTAGCTTGATAGCTAGTATTTTGACATAATATTAGTGTACTTACCTTATATGCCAGCTTAGATATTGTAGTTATTACTTGTCGCTTCATGCAGACTGTTATTCATTCTCATGCTTATATTCATGGTTTTACATGCTATTGATGATTCCGATTTCCATGATATTTTCTGGATTTGGAGGAAAACCGCAAAACATATATAAACTGCTTTCCCTCTTTTAAAATAAAAATGCGGTTTTCCCATGATGTATGAGTCGTCCACCATGAGTTTGCTGATGGATTTCGAGACCCGATTCGAGGAGTTGGATGAACCGTTTCGGGTACATGGTGGACCCGGTATGGTACCCCGGGGCAAGATGAATGTGGTGTTGACGTTGAGCCTGGCAGGGGGCAGATTACCTACCGGTGATATTACCCGACGCGTCGGATATCCGGAGGATACCGTCGTGGTCTTGAGATGGATGGTAGGGGCCGGTCTGGACTGACGGCGCCCTTGATATTGAGATTGAGAAATTGATATTTCGAGACAGTGAGATTTATGTTTTGTGTCGATGCTAGACACTGTTGATACTGATTTCATTATGATACCTCAGTTTAAAAATACGAAGGAAATCTCACTAATTTATGAAAACAGTTTCTTCATTTACATGTATTCTGTTTTCATGCATTCATACCTCATTCATATGATATATTGCTACCTGAGGCACAGACACGGCCACATGAGATTACACTCGGGTTAGATATTTACCCTAGCCTTGTTATAGGCTGCATGTTATATACATTTTTGAGGATATATTATGATCATTGACTTAGGATTGCGTTATTTATGCGATTTCTGTTCGTAGATATTTTTCTATTCACGAGTTGGCAACTCACCCCCGTTGTGCCCCAGTTTCTTGCAGGTTTGCCGTACAGGTTTCATTACGGCTTGCGGGCATAGTTTCCTTCGGGTGATTTGCTAGTAGGTGGGTTTACTGTATCGTATCCCCCATTATAAAACCTGTATATTATTATTCAGTTGTATCTAGAAGTTCCATCAACCAAACATGTATTTATTTTTGAGATAGAGACCAGTGATGTTATTCTTTCGACCTTAGAGTCGCGCGTATATTTCTGCGGTTTTCTTATGGTTTCGAGTTTCCTTTTGAGTTTTTGATCCTCGCCGTTGGCGTTGTATATTATATTGTTTGTGTGGTTGTGACCGTCGATTGACGAAGAGCTAGCTCCCGCTTGGGGATGCATTTTTATTGGTTTCGTATACTATTCATGTTGTATCCCGTTTGGGGGCCAGTATTTACAAAGGAGACTCTGCCGAAATTTTTGGGAAATATTTGATGTTTTTTTAACCGCATAATTCGGCTTATGCTATTAAAACTTCTGGATTTAAATTGGTTTTCCTACCCTCTACTACTCTTCTTGGTTTGGATTTCTGGGTTTTCGGCTTACTTAGAATACGTACGCCTTGATACGTTCGTAGTTTAAGTGCCGGTCATGTTCCGTACTTTCGGGTCGTGACAAAGTTGGTATCAGAGCGTTAGGTTTTAACCTTCGGAGCGTAGGATGACCCTTGGTTGATGGAATAGGTGACTAAACTAGAGTGACGTACCGTTAGTATGTTCCGCGGCATATTTACGATACGCTACTCCACTTAAGAAGCCTTAGGATGTACATTTCTTTGCTCAGTATTATATTCATTCCTGATCTAGCCTCATCGGTACCAGTTATGGTTTTGCTGCCACGATTACGGGCAGGTAGAGCTACAGCTAGAGTTGCGGTCTGCACGAGCTCGTCACGAACGAGGACTGACCAGGGCGAAATTCCGGCGACACACGATTGCAGAGATATGTCTTTTTACTGTGTTTCCGCGCCACGAGCGTTTGGCGGATCGCCTTTATGAGGTTACTCGGAGGTGCTGATCGACACTAGAGAATTGAGCCAATGATGGAGGCCAGCCAGATTTTGATGACCGTTGGTGTGTTGCTTACTCCTGATGATTGAGGCACGATTCAGCATGCAGACGAGTGAGCCAGTTATTGCTGCGAACGACGAGATATCGCCCCAGATGTTGGAGCTATTGCAGTATAAGTTGTACTAAGAGATGATAGAAGGTCGCTAGTCATCGAGGATGAATGACTGGGACATGTGGATCGTTCGCCTACCCCGATGCGAGGTCATCAGATAGATTGATTCCAGCTAGAGACGACCTCACGCGGAGACGTTGGGAGTCGACAGAGACGATCGAATGTGAGAAACCTATTATTCCAAGTTTAAGGTAGTCAGAAAGACATGCAGGCAATTCTATGGTCCCTCTAGAAGAATGAAACCCTAACTCGACTTAATGACCGTGTGAAAGCCTTTGAACCTTAGGGTTTGCGGCAGTTCTGCGGCGCCATTAGTGAGGCTTGGGTTTGCCCTTCTACGGCTGGACCACCGATGCTGTGGTATGTACTCGATACTATTAAACTGTACCCAAGATGTTGAGCCCTTGGGGGATTATGAGGTTTTGACGACTCGATCGGATGGCTCGACTTAATTCGGATGCTAGGTGGTGAGATGCATTTCTTGGGAGACTCCAGATTCGAGGATAGTCGTTGGAGCTCAGTCCATGTAGCCGCGACGAGACGAGTCCAAAGCAGATGACATTAGAGAAAAGTGGAGTAAGAGGTTTGCACCAGATCTAGATGAGATGATGTTCCACTCCGCCGACATCAGAGATGCGATACGCATGCCGAGGCAGAGTACTGGATATACCTTCCAGAAGGAGTCGCGATGGGTATGCAGCCGTTCCGGAGCAAGATGCGGATATAGGAAAGGACGATGACTTCCGGACAGTTGGCAGAGACAAGACATGGAAGAGACCGTGAGCTGGATTCTTTCCAGGACACTGCTGCAATGATACTTGCACTCAGGATCAGATGTGTCACGTACATTCAGAGAGCCAGAGGCCGACGCCAGTGATATGCTGTCTTACGAGTGGTCGCGATGATTGACCAAGAGATGACCAGAGAAGTGTCAGAACGGAATCGTCCCCGTTAGCACACCTGACAGGGCCGATGAGCCGATGGACCGAAAGATTGGTAATTCACAGTGAAGACCTTGACCCATGAGTGGTCATGGTTACGCACACCAGCAGGCCAGAGTTCATGATCATCGACGAGACGTCCCATTAGTGACCGCGACAGTTGGCCCGAGATTCTTAGAGGATGCACTTGAGCGATACTATTCCGCCATTATTGATTTCGATGTTTTGGGTGATTTATTCGCATGATTTGATTTTGATGATTGAGGATTTACGATCCTTACACAGTGTTGCACTTGATATCGTTTTCGTGCTTGGATTTCACATGTTTGTGATGTTACGGTTTTAGACATTTGAGTTGATTTTGTGCGTATGCATGCACACGATTTGGTTCCTGCACTCTGTATAGTTATTATATACTTGCAGTGTGCACTGGACTTCGATTTCGATTGTGATACTCGATATTTGTTTTGTGCACCTTGTGCACCTGATTGATTTTGCGCACGTTCGGCGCTTGATATTGGATTTCATGATTTCGTGCACGATGGATGCACCTGATTTGGATTTTCGCGCATGTTGAGCGCATGTCTTGAGATGCGATTTTGGTGCACACCAGATGCACTAAATCGAGATTTTTCGTGCATGTCAGATGCACCTAATTTTGCTGTCAGGCACACATGTTGCCTACGACAGATGTCTCGTGCACACCCGATGCACTTAGATGTTGTTTCTGTGCGCATGTATGGTACATTCATGGATTTTGATTTCCGTGCGCACCAGACGCACGTAGCATTCATGTGCATATTTTGGGGATTGATTTCGTATAGAGCAGTACGTTTTTATGATATTGCTATGTGTTTTCGTACTGAGCAGGACTAGTCAGAGGACAGCACCTGAATATATTTTGCATGCATTGATAGTTATTGAAGGGATTTCCAAAAAGCGAGCTGTAGCCTCAGTATTTACCTACGTGTCTGATATGACACGAAATGTTTAAAACAAGGAGACCCTTCTAAATTGTTTCCAAAACGGCGGAACGTACATTTCAAACAAAGGTATATATGTATATAGTTATTTTCTTATGATAGACGTCCGCCACTGTGCAGTGTTATACGCGTTACACAGCAACTTAAAGAGATTTGACATGCATTTCCTTCAGATACTTACAGATATAGATTCGATATTTACATGTATAGTTTCGAGTTATGTCATATTGGTTTTGATTTGGATTTGACATTGATGTCTTCTCCCTGACTCCGATGATTGCGGGATGCTTGACGGAGTTCTGATTTGAGTTATATGCTCATTTTTCATGCGCATGCGTTGCACTACGATTTGTTTTATGTATTTATGATTTCGGAGCCCCGGCGACTTGATGGTTTTTCTTAGATGTTTTAGTATTTGGGAGAGTTTGAATTTAAATTCGGGGACCGAATTTCTTTAAGGGGGGAAGATTGTAACGTTTTGAAAATCGTTTCGGTGAAATTTCGAAAAATCGGTAAAATAAGGGGGTTTTCTGTAAAAAGTCAAAATGCAAATATCTTATTATAAAAATTAAATATACATATTCTAGCTATGTAATTGCTATTATTTGGTGTTTATTGAGCCGCTGGTGAAATTTCAAATTTTCTGAAAAAAAATATTATTTTATTATTATTTAAGCCGTCACTAATACATTTAATTAGGGAAAATTACAAATTGGAATGAGTTGAAACAAATTTTGTGCATCATAAAACATTAAATAAAATTTTATCATGTTTTTTTTGAAATGAAATCGTTTTCCAAAACGGTTTAGAAAATATTGAAGAAAAAGGCTTATTTTGTGAAAATAAAAGGGTTTTGGTGCATATTGTATTGGTGTTTGGTGTTCATTGCTCCACACACACACCCTCTCATCCCCACCCACTCACTTTTCCTGCCAATTTATGGCCGAATTCAGCCCCCCCCCCCCCCATTCTCATCTCTTTTAAAATGGAATAAAAGAAAGAAAGAAAGAGTGAATATATTAATTAATCAAGTATGGGATGTTTGACTTTAATGCACACATAATTCTCTCTCTCCCCCACTTCCACTCACAGCAGCCCCTCCCCATTTGGCCGAGCCCCTATTCTCCAACAGCCCTCTTCATGTATCCACTTCTTTTCTCTTCAAAAATCCCTCCATTTTGCTTCAAAAATCCATCCAAAGTCTCACAAATTCACCCTTTATCATTTACCCAATATTCTTTGACCCAAAGTGGTTTGGATTGAGGAGCAAGGAGACATCTTTTGGAGGTCTAGATTTCATGTTGATCCATGGTTCATGAGGTATAAGTTTCATCCAAAAATTGTCACTTGTTAATTGTAGGTTTGAATTTAGTTTCAATTAGATATTCTTATAACCTTAATTTCAAAATGAGAATTTCAAGAGAATAGATTGTGATCAAATTAGGCTTGTTATCATTAGATTGTGGTCTTATGGAGTAGATTAACATGTTAATGTTATGTAAAACTTGATCTTGTTGCATCTTGCTAATTGCTACATTAAAAATTGTCCAAATTGCATAATATTGTAAACTAGGTTTTTAAATTAATTATATTTTGTGGGATTAAAATCTAAATTAAGGTTTCATGTCATTATTAATATTATAATGAGTGGTTTAATGATTTTGGTTCATGTAAAACCAAGCTTAATTGTTATATTGTGAATTTTACTTTAAAAGATATTAAAAATTGATATTTTTGCAAACTAGGATTTTGGAAATTATGCAAATTTATGAGATTAAATTATGGAAATGGTTTTTATGACTTATTTAAGTTATTTAATAAGTATTATGGCCGCTAGAATTGTTTAAACATCGAGTTTTGTACTAAAACGACGAATTGTGCTTGCTAGATTTTCGGAAAAATGACTTTTTAAGTGGAATTGGGGTTTTGTGAATTTTAACCTATTTTATATCAAAATTAGTGTTCGAGAATGTGCAAATGAGTGTATTTGGGTTTTTCTCGATGGTTTGGCGTTTATACGCCGACGTCGAGGGTTTTTTGGTTGATTTGTGAAAGCAACCATAGGTTTTGACCTATATGGGATTCGTGCGTCATTTTGATCATGAGTTGGATTTTAATGCGATACGGTGCGTTATGATATGTAGGTACCCCATGCGGACTTCGAGACGACAAGCAAGCGCGTGGCGACGTCGGTACCGGCGAGCGAGATCAGGTGAGTAGATTTATATCTACGGGGAGAAGTAGGGTGGATGGCGTATAGCACCCCCGCAGTCCGTGGTGATGTATACGGATGCGTATACACACCAACAATTTATGATATGTTGTTAGGATTTATTATTGATGATTTTAGATGGATATTGGTGTTGGATTGGCGCATGGTTACGAAACCTTAGGTAGTGGTTGCACCACACATACACACACACCCATATTTGCATACATTCTTCTTTCATATGTGCGTACATGGGATTATATATTGATGTGTATATTTACACATGGGTATGGGACTATGTGTTTATATATACTGGATTTGAGGATAGTAATTGGGATTTGAGATGAGTCGATGATATTGGGCTTGAGGCCAGAAGATCCATGATGTGTTTTGGTTCGTATTGAGATATGACATGATGTTTTAGCGGGTCTTTTGACGTAGTGATTCTTACATGCATGCATACATAGATGGTATCAATATTGTACTAGACGTAGATCAGTACCCCGATCATGATATTTGATAAAGAGGATATCAGATGAATAGTATGATGAATGTGATATTGACCCGTACCCAGATTTGGGATGCCGTACGACGGATTTACGTACGAGCTATATTTTGATGATTGATCCGCACTCTTGACTTGGGATGTCTGATTATAGATATGGTATCGGATATGATATTATTGAGGCGGGATCACCGACTATACATATACAGGTAGGTATATGTATCGACTCAGATGATAAGCGGTTTCCTTACCTGTAGTTCAGCTTGTTAGTTCAGCCGTATAGTTTAGTGTAGTTGTTAGATTAGATTAGACTCCTATCTATTTCAAAAACTAACGAATCGTGGGTATTTTAAAAGACAGCCCAAGGAATCTTACGGATATTTCAAAAGACTTATCTTTTCATAAAAACACCGTAGCCCCTATTTTCAAAACCCCATGATTTGTGTTATTTCAAAAGGCACCATTTGTAGAACTTATATTAGATTAATGCAGATTAGTTATAGTTGCGTCTAGTATTCAGCTCCCGCTTATTATTGTGGTTCGCTTCGCATCGCATACTTATGTTATAATTTCTTATTGAAATGTTGATATCTTATTGTTAGGACACCAGCACCATTACCGATGATGCGTATGTACCACGTACACTTACTTGCGGCTCACACACATCTTCATCGGTAATTGACATGTCACGTACACCTTAGAAAATATTATTGCTTAACTTAGCTTGATAGCTAGTATTTTGACATAATATTAGTGTACTTACCTTATATGCCAGCTTAGATATTGTAGTTATTACTTGTCGCTTCATGCAGACTGTTATTCATTCTCATGCTTATATTCATGGTTTTACATGCTATTGATGATTCGGATTTCCATGATATTTTCTGGATTTGGAGGAAAACCGCAAAACATATATAAACTGCTTTCCCTCTTTTAAAATAAAAATGCGGTTTTCCCATGATGTATGAGTCGTCCACCATGAGTTTGCTGATGGATTTCGAGACCCGATTCGAGGAGTTGGATGAACCGTTTCGGGTACATGGTGGTCCCGGTATGGTACCCCGGGGCAAGATGAATGTGGTGTTGACGTTGAGCCTGGCAGGGGGCAGATTACCTACCGGTGATATTACCCGACGCGTCGGATATCCGGAGGATACCGTCGTGGTCTTGAGATGGATGGTAGGGGCCGGTCTGGACTGACGGCGCCCTAGATATTGAGATTGAGACATTGATATTTCGAGACAGTGAGATTTATGTTTTGTGTCGTTGCTAGACACTGTTGATACTGATTTCATTATGATACCTCAGTTTAAAAATACGAAGGAAATCTCACTAATTTATGAAAACAGTTTCTTTATTTACATGTATTCTGTTTTCATGCATTCATACCTCATTCATATGATATATTGCTACCTGAGGTACAGACACGGCCACATGAGATTACACTCGGGTTAGATATTTACCCTAGCCTTATTATAGGCTGCATGTTATATACATTTTTGAGGATATATTATGATCATTGACCTAGGATTGCGTTATTTATGCGATTTCTGTTCGTAGATATTTTTCTATTCTCGAGTTGGCAACTCACCCCCGTTGTGCCCCAGTTTCTTGCAGGTTTGCCGTACAGGTTTCATTACGGCTTGCGGGCATAGTTTCCTTCGGGTGATTTGCTAGTAGGTGGGTTTACTGTATCGTACCCCCATTATAAAACCTGTATATTATTATTCAGTTGTATCTAGAAGTTCCATCAACCAAACATGTATTTATTTTTGAGATAGAGACCAGTGATGTTATTCTTTCGACCTTAGAGTCGCGCGTATATTTCTGCGGTTTTCTTGTGGTTTCGAGTTTCCTTTTGAGTTTTTGATCCTCGCCGTTGGCGTTGTATATTATATTGTTTGTGTGGTTGTAACCGTCGATTGACGAAGAGCTAGCTCCCGCTTGGGGATGCATTTTTATTGATTTCGTATACTATTCATGTTGTATCCCGTTTGGGGGCCAGTATTTACAAAGGAGACTCTGCCGAAATTTTCGGGAAATATTTGATGTTTTTTTTAACCGCATAATTCGGCTTATGCTATTAAAACTTCTGGATTTAAATTGGTTTTCCTACCCTCTACTACTCTTCTTGGTTTGGATTTCTGGGTTTTCGGCTTACTTAGAATACGTACGCCTTGATACGTTCGTAGTTTAAGTGCCGGTCATGTTCCGTACTTTCGGGTCGTGACACTTCGGGTTTGGGGCAGTATGGCGTGCCACAAGTGAGGCGTTGGCTTGACCCTTCTACGGCTGGACCGTTGGTACTGAGGCATGAACTGAATGTTTTTAGAGTTATTTCATGTGTTGACCTGTATCGGGAAAACTTGGGTGTTCGAATGTTCGATCGGAAAGTTTAA
This sequence comes from Agapanthus africanus, assembly GCA_030015575.1. Taxonomy (NCBI): domain Eukaryota; kingdom Viridiplantae; phylum Streptophyta; class Magnoliopsida; order Asparagales; family Amaryllidaceae; genus Agapanthus; species Agapanthus africanus. The sequence goes on along the minus strand of CM057337.1, from coordinate 358,953,915 downwards.
CATTTTCTATTTATCTGGAATGGGATACAATAATTGGAATCCACAAGTAGTTATGAGATAACTGAATGAATGTTATAAACATAGCACTTTAGTCTCACTTGATCGGTTGCCACGGAATTTTGATGTGATCAAAAGTCCGTCGCAATCACATAGCGTACGCGGATACTCGCCGGATAAACTTAATAGACAGCTACACCCCTTAGCCTCGACCAAGTGACTGTAGGAGAACCCCGTCGCCGAAAGCATCTGTTCGGGTGCTCGCGGCAGCGGTGTTCCGCCTTGGTGCACTTCGTCGATGGTATCGGGGGTGCGGCCGTCTACTAAAGTTTGCGACGAGCATTCGATCAGGATGTCGGGAATCTTGTTGAATTGCCCGACTTGATATTGAAAAGTGTTTTCGATAATGAGACTAAAATGCGGGGTTTATAATTGTTAGGCATGCGATGTCTAAGGAATTCATTTGATTAGGCATGCGATGTCTATGCAGGTTGCGGATTCTAACTGTTGTAGTTTTACACTTTCTTTTCTGCGACCGTAAGTGTAATATGTGATATCGCCGGTTTCGTTGCTATATGTCAACGACAATTGGGATGCGCACATTTACTTACGTTGATGACATGTGATGTTATGTGTTGCTCGATATGTTATATTGGATCGTCGTGTTTGAATAGCCGGGGTTTTTTATGTGAGATGAGTGTTTTTCATTTTCATTCATGTAAAAACTTGTATGTAATATTCTTTTATTGGGGCACTTCCAGGTTGCGGAAGATGTCACCTTTTGTATATTATTTACTTTTCCGTACTAGGATAGACCCAAGGAGGGGAGCACAAGTAACCGGGTTCTGGAGTCCAGTGGGAGACTAACTCGAGGAGTCGAGTCCGGGTTTCCTAACTCTAGAATTGGTAGGGTTTTTGCCGCTCTCGTAGGGGTCTAGGGGTGTGGGTTTGGCTATTCATCGCGACCGTGGAATCCGTATTTTATACTGGCTCGTATTGAAAACACGGACGTCCTAGTATATCCAATATTTCATATGTTTCTTCTGCTGCGATATCTGTGATGTGATCATGTGATATGTTCTGTGATAGATACTGTATATAGTATATATGATATATTATATAGATATTACTTATGTTTTACACCCGCGCTAGCCCTGCCCCACTCTGTCGTTAGTTACCTAACCTAACGGTGCATGAGGGGACATCGAGGCGAATGCGGATGGCATAAGTGTACATCGTATTTATCTGTGATGTTTAGGTACTTAAATGATGGGACTTCATTAATATGATTAATGAAATAAAAAGAAACTTAAAGATGTTGTAGAATCGAATTTCAAAATAAAACAGGTAGCTACAGTTCTTGCTTTGCACAGCGGTATATATGATATATCCTGCACCTTATTCGATGAGGAAAGGACCAAGATCCCTTTACCGGGAGTGACTCCTTTAGCAATAACTGGTAGATGCTACACACTCGGTTTGTCTTTTGATTGCTTCTATAGTTTCCGCTTTGCACAGCGATATATATGATATATCCCGCACCTCATTCGACGAGGAAAGGACCGACGATCCCTTCACCGGGAGTGACTCCTTTAGCAAAACTACAAAAGCCTAAAAAAACACTCCATTTTAAAATCATTTGATTCTACAAAGATATCAAGTTCATTACGCAATAGGTTTTCAGAAAAACCTGTCGTAGCCCTCCGTCATTTCAGATAAGTTGTATATAGTATTCGTGCTGCATTTGTTGGCTTTCGTCAAGGTGCAGTGTGCGGTAGCTACATGCCGCTTATCTGCTGTATACGATGCGATTGGATTAGGGTAGTCGTGCGGTTTTGTTGGCTTTCGTCAAGGGTCATGCGGGTGGGTTTAATTCAATCAAGAAATGTACGGGTTGAACTTGACTAGCGGGCTATGGTTTGTTGGCTTTCGTCAAGGTCATAGCACGTTAGGGGAAAAATATTATCGGGAATTTCAAGTGTTGAAATTTGCAATGAGATTGCATACCTTCTATGAGATAGTTGGATCCCGATACACGCTGTGAGTAAGAGTTACTCCTGGAAGAGTTTTATACATTACAATTAGCCGATCAAGTAGGTGTCTAGAAAGGTGTTAACGAGGTTACGCCTCTGGGAAAACGAGATTTACATTAATTAGGTTCGTGCGGAAGCACGGGGGACCTCCCTCAAAGTACCGACACTGGCCTGGCTGAAAGATTGGCGAACTTGTAGTGTGTAATTAATCTCGGCTAGTCTTTCCTTTTAGGGTTTGAAAGAAGATTTGATAAAACCAGTGGGAGCCATCCTGATTAGATAAAATAATAACCAATCTATTCTTGCAAGAGCGCACACGGAGTGTTTTCTTCTCTCTCTCTCCAGATAGCGACCATATCACGCCTTAATCAAGATAATAAAACGGATATATTGACCGAACCCGCTTGTTATACTGAGCTGGGGAACGTTGGTCCCGCTCCAACTGATAATTGTTATAAGACAGAGCAGGAAATTGGGGAATACCAGATTTCCCGTGCCGTCCAAACGAAGAGAGTGCATGCTGATGCATCATCTTCGGGTGTGTTCATTACAAAGAACTGTTTCTCTGTATCCTCTACGTCCTGGGTATGTGATACCATATCAGGATCCCAGATATGTAATCTGTTACATAGGGCTACAGCTAGGTAGAGAACTGAGAACGGGTGATAAGTTTCATGAGGCAGAAAACGGGGCAAGTGTTGCAGCCAAGTCTGTTGGTCACTGTCACCCTGTATTACAAATACATTGATTCTGAACGAATGTTATTAGATACCGAACCTGATATACAAAATCATATCAGTCTCTTTATAAGTAAAGAAATGATAAAATTTTGTATTGTTGGATTATGTTTTGAACATTTCCTATATCAAAAGTTTATCGGTTCAGGCACATTATCTAAAAGCATTGATGTTCTAAATCAAAATACAGTTCGTTGTATACGGAACACACATAAGAGGAAGAGTTCAGAAATGAACGAATTCTTCTTGAGGCATCGTAGACTAGGTCATATCAATGCGATCCGACTGGCTGAAGTTACATTTTAGATGCATATTTAAATCAGTTTGAATTTACATCTTATGAAACTTGCCAGTCATGTCACAGAGATAAGATGACCATAGCTCCGTTTACTGGAAACAGAGAAAGAGTTAGTGAACTCTTGGGATGATACATGTTGATGTATGTAAGGTCCCCTGTCTACACATGCCAAGACCGGTTCCTTGTACTGTAAGCCCGCGGGGGCGCCCCGGCCTCTTTCTCGAGGCCAAAATGCGGAATCAAAATTTTTTCCTTACTCGGAAACCGGCGCTACCGCGGACAATTACCCGGATCGAAACCATTAACCTATACTAGCTAACTAAAGAGATAGGGTGAGAAGTTATACCAAGCGATCCGTGTCCTTCGGTCTTCGTCTCCACTCCGATCTCCCGCGGAATCTCCGTCACCTCCTCGCTCGTCGGAAAGGCACCACGTAGCCAGAATCTTTTACGGGCTCCCGCCTCTTGACCGAGGCAACTCGGGCGCGAAGTTGGCTAGCCGACGCGTCCAAGGCTTGCTATAGAATAGTGTAGTGAACTTGTCTCTTTAGGGTTCTTGAAGTTGCCATGGATGTGGAGGTGGAGGAAAGGAATCAAAGCTATGGAGGGATTTGTGTGTTTTTTCAAGCAAGCAAGCATGAGAATGAGATGACATTTTCCACCACTAGAAAAATGATCCTCTCATTTTCTCCCTCAAGAATGGCCGGCCCCTCTCAAGAAATGAAGAAGATTGGAGAGAGAAAAAGAATTCTCCAAGTATATCAAATAAAATGGAAAAACCAATAATGGAAATGGTCACTCTCAATTCTTTTCTTATCATATCAAACAACCATCACAATGAAAGCAAGTGAGAAGACCCAAAAAGGATCTCATGATGAAATAGCAATCATGATGCCACAAATATGCAAAGAAACCCCTCACAAATTGTTAATTGCAAACGTGCAATTAACACCCTCCACCAAGAAAGTCCGACCGAGAAGGAATGAAGGAAAACCGGCCGGAACGGAATGCAAACTGGCAACTTCAGAAAACCGATCCCGTAATAAATTACAGGAAAACCCCACTGCTGCAAATACATGCCCGCATTTGTATTCCCACTGAACACAAATGCAAAGAGACAAAATCTACACTGTACTAGACTAGGACCGGCTTAAGCCAAAGCCGGCTAGTTAAATCCGTTCGATCCTGATCTGTGCAATACCGCACGTATCAGATCAAACCCTGCCATATTACTATACGACCACTAGTACAAAACTGTCCGATCCTGATCCGTGCAATACCGCGCGTATCTGATCGGACCCTGCCATATCTCCATACGGCCTCTACAGCGTTTCGCCCGAAACTTGAGTAACTGAAACTGAGTGTGGTGGACTCTAAAGACTCGTCAATACCTTGGCTGTGGATTTAACCACTAGCACGTCAGAGGTATAAGCCAATACGTGACGGGCCACCAGGTATTGACCAAATGGGACGTCGATGAGGAAGCTCACCCCGACACCCAACTGAGCCTGTCAGTGACAATATCCGTACAGTCCGGTCCGTTCGTCTATGAGTATCGCATGGCGGGCCTAGGGGGTTGGTAAAATTCAGACCCCCAAAAGCGGTACAAGTCGTGTCGGAGCGTAGCCCAGAACGCCCTGAGATACTACTGGAATACCTACCAGTAAATCTCCTGCCTCGGCCGAGGGCTTTGCGTAATGGCTCTCCTAGACACAGCGCGACCTCACCCCCAATACCGGGAGAGACGAACCCCTGCAGATCCGCTCACTGCCTCCATGTGGCTCGGGACTGTACCCAACTAAAACCTGTTTGCACGACTCCTTTGAGCCGTGGTAGGGTAGTAATCAAAGCACAGTGGGAACTCACACGAGACAAATGACGATCTCAGGTCGATGAACTAACCTGTACACATGTCACCAGGGAACTGCTATCTGACATCTGGTATAAGACCAACTAGCAGGTTCCCGGCGAGTCATGTCCGGTGTACTCATAACCCAATGAGCACCTGTATACATCTTAGGTGAACCAACTGACACCAGTGGCTTGTGAGACCGGCCACCGCCCCTCGTCGGGGTCTCGACTGTATACACTAGTCTACTAACGGAGTATCGATGCCCTGTCTCGAAACTCCTACGACTAGGGACCTTTTAAGGATGTGCTTATAGACTACCAGCTCCCACGTATATGATCGCCATCATACTGCCGGCAGTCAAGCAAGAATCCTAGGGGCTCTATCAACGTGTAATAGCGACATGTCAGGTCACCTAAAGCAGTACACGATGATAAAGATAAACCAGATAGCATACTATCATCTCGAGTAAGACTGTCCTACCGGGATAGGTCCTCCCTCAATCATTGCAATCACGTGCCTGTGATCCAATAATAGACTCTGAGGGCACTAACTCCAACAATCTCCCACTTGCACTCAAGGCTAATTATTGCGATGTCGCATACTCACAGCCCGTGTGATACCGAACACCCAACTCCTCTACTAGTCAGTCTCACAAAGCTCGTTTGTGAAACTTTTGCGTTCGAGGAATAGCCTCAGTGAGTGGATCCGCTGTGATGTTTCTTTCTATGTCTCTCTATATCTCATGTTCGCGGAGAAAACCATCTCCCGAAATGAGCAATACCTGTCTTAGAATGTCTGGATGTCTGATGGGACCTAGCTCATAAATGAACTCCAAATCCAAACTTCTTAGACTGTATCATCAACCGAACTTAATCAGTATCCTGCGCCATGCCTCCCTCAGTATTGCCTTGGACCACCTGTCCAAAATACTGCCCCTCGTCAGAGGGAGAACTATAACTCTGACAACCTCCTTGTCGTCCATGTCAGCTTGGAAGCCTGGAGTGATAACCGTCTCCGAAAAGAGGCAGCCGTTATCATATCCCTAGAACATTCACTTATGTTCTAAAACTGCTTCCGACTGTTCCTCCAGGATTGGATCAATATCAACTTATTGCATCTAGTGCAAGAACAACATCTGGTGTGGTACTTGACATCTCATGATTGACTCAATTGCCTAAGCAAGTGATCTGTCAATCATGCATATCCCTCTCCTCTTTAGTCTGTAAGACACCTTTAGAGAGGGTGACTCCATTACCTGCAGGTACACTACCATGCCAGGAGTCGTCCATTCTAAATACTTATAGAATGCTGTCAAGGTACCCTGATTGGGAAACCACCCAAATCTAGATCTAAAACCATAGGTCTAGTAACCAGTATGTTTGATATAATATCCAAGTCCCATGTGGAGAAAACACTGTGTGACGACCAAAGTATAACCGATCGTAGTATAGGAATATCACTTCCTACTACCTTCTCAACAGATCCATCCCCTATTCTGATGACGTCAAACCCATGACTGTCACATCAGAAACAGATGATCTATCTCCGCTACATCTGCTTTAGTCTATAAATAGACATAAGCCTGATGTCCACCAATGCTTCCGCTGCTCCCACTGACTACGACAACCCTCTGGTGGAGTCATATAGACGCGCACTTCTAAAGCTAGTTTAGAACGACGCTATACTCATCCTCTCACCGGGTCTCGCAGCCTGGAACAACAGAAATGGCAAGTGTGGGTAAACAAGAACTTCCCTGTCACCGTCCTTGAGGCTACCGGAGTACCTCTCGGGTGCCTGAAGTTACCCACCTTATCTGCGGAGTGGCAATGGAATGTCAAATCAGATTGAATCTTTAGGTTCCTTATCAAATCTTCAGTAATCGTTTGCGGTTCTGGAATCACTTCCAGTTCTACCATACTCCCACTACTGTTTTTGAAAAAATCCATTTTTAATAAAACTGTGGCGAGTCTAGAACAATATTGCTTTTGTTCATCCAGATGGTAGAAAATCAACCCTCGTCATAGCCTGGGTCAACCCACAAACAGCCATTACAGAAACGTGCCTTGAGTTGTCCAGTGTCTGGTTTTAAGCATAAGCCGGACAACTCCCCGTACCTTAACATCGTTAAGATATGAACTGTTCTATATCCAATATAGAAACAGAGGCACTGATTCAATTGAACCAGATTCAAATCATGCAGCTGTGTCCAGTGCATGTCAACTAAATGGAAGGAGGCCGATCAGCGTTACTCAACTTAGGAATACTTCCAATTATGAGTAACCTGAAAAAGAAGCAATTTCTCTTTATCATTACTATCAACTGAATACCATACGCAAGTATCTACATCTTCGATCACTTTGAAGAATCCCGATACTTGCTATACCTGGTTCTCTACTCTATTCAAATACCTATAACTCCTCAAAACTTAGACCCTGTGTTTCCACGAAACACATGTCTAAGAACTAGAGAAGTTAAAAGTAAACAGAATATAGTACGAGGACCAACCCCTCTGTCCTAATGGACACTGGACAACATACAATACTCTGTATAAGTCCGCTGAGTCTAACAACTCTTTCACTGTATGTCGTAGGTTGAAAACTGTACTTATGGTTAAGAAGAATTACACCGCTGTTTAATGCTCCTTACCTAACCATCCACTGATATAGGTAAATGTCATCGACATAATATCAAAAGGTATATCTCACTCTATGAAAATAGACGTACAGATATATCAATTTGAAATTGGTGCACAACAGCGGATATTCAAAACCAAATATTTGCCGACCGGCAAACAACCCAGGTGACTTCCTCAAATATCACCGATTACAACGAATCCCGATATAATGAGGATGATCACCCAATTCCCAATAACTTACTCCCACTCAGCATCTGTAAAACCATACAGATGTGAGAATCCATCCTGGTAAATACATACCCTGGAGCAAGTGTCTAACTGGGAAATCAGTTTTCCATTAACAGTACACAGTGAAACTGAAACATTGAAATGTTTCGTTGGGGTATCGTGGTATTCCTAGTAATGCCTCTTCCATTATCCAGATTCACAACTGTAACCGTATAATTCTTTGCCACCTCTCCAAATCCCTTTATGTGTCTTTAGTCATTACCTTCTGTACACCCCTTTAGGCCAAATGGTTTTCTTCCTTCCCTACCGTTCGGCACTAGCCTATGGTTTGGAAGAAGACTATCCAAAAAGCATAAAGGGTGTACTGTCCTAATCCTAGGAGCACTCGCAATGCGAGAGAAGGTGAAGATAAAAGACACCTGAATGTACTTTATTCCTATTTCTCCTGAACCAGGATCCATCCCCGAACTGGAACAAGTTCCTTTCGAGTTCGTATATAACCATACGATGGATTATCCAATAAAATGGGATCTTCGTAGTGATACGGAGTGTCCTGGAGAAATACAAAGGTGATTTAGGATTGGCGAAGAAATACTTGGTTTGGTCGTGAATAGCAGTCGCAACTTACTTTGCCTTCTTACTAATCCCTTGCTTTGTCTTAACTTAATACCTTCTGTACACCGTTTTAGGCTAACTGGTTTTCTTCATTCCCTACCGGTCGGCACCAGCCTATGGTTTGGAAGAAGACTATCCAATTTGCGTAATAGGTGTACTACTCCTAAACCAAGGAGTACTCGCAATGCGAGAGAAGGTGAAAAGAAAAGACAACTGAATAATCCTATCCGTTTTCTCCAGAACCAGAAACCATCCTCGAAGTCCTTCGAGTTCGTATATAACCATACGATGGTTTTGTCCAATGGAAGTGGACGTTCGTAGTAATACGGGGTGTCCTGGAGAAAAAGGGTAAAAGTAGGAGTGGCAATGAGGTCTGCAACTCTGACAATCCAAAAGCCTGTGTTAAGAAGGTTCGGTCAACTTGGTCACTGAGTCATAGTCCAGGGTCGGGTCAATGGTCGCTGCCAGAGAGAGAGAAAAGAAACACTCAGCGTGCACTCTATCCTAGATCAGAATGGTTATCACTTTGTCTAATCTGGAAACCTCCCACTGTACCTCAAATTCTCCTCCAAACCTGAAAGAAGAATTAGTCGGGGTCACCCGAGGAGTAAACCAACTCATCAGTGGGAATCGGGATCCAACTATCATCGCATGATAACGTGACGGAATCCACTCACGTCACCACACTCCAGAAGGTATGCGCATACCTGGCAAGTTTCAGTTCTTTTGAAACTCCCGATGTGATTTTTTACCCCTAGGACCCAAGTGACCTTGACACAGTCAACAAGTCAAAGAGTCCTAGTCAAGTTCAACCCGTCATTATCCTGGATTGCATTAAACCCACCCGTACGAGCCCTTGACACAGTCAACAAGGCCGCACGACTGTCCTAACCAATCCCATTAATATGCTGCAAACAAACACTACTTAGCTACCGCACACTACGCCTTGACACAGTCAACAAACGCAGCACGAATACTAAGTAATACTTGTAAGAAATGACGGAGGGCTACGACTGGTTTTTGGCGAAAAACCTTTAACGTAATGAACTTGATATCGTTGAAGGAACTGCATAGCCTTTTAGAAAATATAGTGACGAAAACCTTTACTAAAGAGGTCACTCCCGGTGAAGGGATCTCGGCTCTTTCCCCGTAGAATGAGGTGCAGGATATTCCAACTGAATATCACGATGCAAAGCAAAAGTAATCGGCTATAATGAAGTTAATGCCCTGACGCAAACTTCTGTCCAAGGGGTCACTCCCGGTGAAGGGATCTCGGCCCTTGCCTCGTCGACTGAGGAGCAGGATATTCCAAATGAATACCACGATGCAAAACAAAAGTGAACGTCCTTGCAATAACAGCTTTTTGAAAAATGTTCCAACAACATCAGAATAGGTTTGTTTAACTTGCATTGATCCGAATCAATGCAGTCCCATCAATTGATCACACCACAAAGAACGAAAATATACTGATGTACGTATATGCCATCCGCATTCGCCACTGGGTCCCGTCATCACCCGTTAGGTTAGCTAACTAACGGCAGAGCGGGGACTGGACTAGCGCGGATGAAAAACATATACAACATCTACTAATATATATACCAATATATAGTATTCGCTCAAGGCGTGATAAAAGCAACACAGAAATGTATAGCAACACAGATCAATACAGATATCTGGGATCCCCGGGTTTCACAGAGCCGCTACTGAAACCCGACGTTCCCCTGGTCGTGTGGATAGCCTGTGCAATGAAAACCCTAGACCCCTACGGGCGCGGCAAGTCACCCGCCAAAACCTGAAGCGAGGCAGCCCCCTTCAACGACGTGAATGGACCACCCAGCACTTCACGGAATCCGGTAACTTGGGCACCCCTCCTGGGTCAACCCTGTACCCCCTACGAGTGCGGCGAATAGCCCGCCAATTCTAGAGTGAAGCCCCTTCCGCCTCAATGCCATGAGATGCGGGCTTGTTGCCCTCTAGAATCCGGCTATCCGTGCACCCCACCGCGGGGTAACCCTAGTACAGAAAGTAAAATATACATATACCGGGTACATCGACCGCAACCAGGTCGTGCCCCAAAAGAATAATACAGACAGGCAGTGACGGCAGTCCACATGTCGGACGCTCGCCCCGCAATATCAAAAGTACATAATACAACAAAACTGTACTATATTGCAACCAGGCTATCCCCCACGACCGATCCGCAACAACACAGCATAAACAAAGAACATCAACGTGAAAATCACGTTCGCAAATCCGTCTAACCGGGCTATAGCAGTTAGACGGGATTTACCGATCAAGTGACATTCACGGTCGCAGATATAATGTAAAAACTGTGAACTAATGTGTTTCAAATATCCGATCGATCAAACAATTAACAAGCGGGCCCCAAACCAATACTGTAGCAGTCACAGAAAACCTGGGCCCTAAATTAATATTCCAAAACCCTCAAAATTAGCCCAAAAGCCCACTGTAAAATTTCCACAGTGTGAGCACAGTAGACTGCGGCGGAAGCGCGGCCCAAAGTGGGGTTTGGCCGCGCTTCCGCGGTCAACTGTACGACTGACACTGTCGACTTTTTACAGTGGTCTTATAATTTCGTGCACATTATTTTTCTGTAACCTGAAAAATTTTTAGACACCAAAAAATTCCAACAGAAAACTGATGTGAACAAAATACGGTTTTTTTGAGATTTTGATCGATCGGATAAGTAAAACGCATTAGAACAAGCTAGGTAAGGTTAATGGCGTGGCTCTGATACCATTGTAAGCCCGCGGGGGCGCCCCGGCCTCTTTCTCGAGGCCAAAATGCGGAATCAAAATTTTTTCCTTACTCGGAAACCGGCGCTACCGCGGACAATTACCCGGATCGAAACCATTAACCTATACTAGCTAACTAAAGAGATAGGGTGAGAAGTTATACCAAGCGATCCGTGTCCTTCGGTCTTCGTCTCCACTCCGATCTCCCGCGGAATCTCCGTCACCTCCTCGCTCGTCGGAAAGGCACCACGTAGCCAGAATCTTTTACGGGCTCCCGCCTCTTGACCGAGGCAACTCGGGCGCGAAGTTGGCTAGCCGACGCGTCCAAGGCTTGCTATAGAATAGTGTAGTGAACTTGTCTCTTTAGGGTTCTTGAAGTTGCCATGGATGTGGAGGTGGAGGAAAGGAATTAAAGCTATGGAGGGATTTGTGTGTTTTTTCAAGCAAGCAAGCATGAGAATGAGATGACATTTTCCACCACTAGAAAAATGATCCTCTCATTTTCTCCCTCAAGAATGGCCGGCCCCTCTCAAGAAATGAAGAAGATTGGAGAGAGAAAAAGAATTCTCCAAGTATATCAAATAAAATGGAAAAACCAATAATGGAAATGGTCACTCTCAATTCTTTTCTTATCATATCAAACAACCATCACAATGAAAGCAAGTGAGAAGACCCAAAAAGGATCTCATGATGAAATAGCAATCATGATGCCACAAATATGCAAAGAAACCCCTCACAAATTGTTAATTGCAAACGTGCAATTAACACCCTCCACCAAGAAAGTCCGACCGAGAAGGAATGAAGGAAAACCGGCCGGAACGGAATGCAAACTGGCAACTTCAGAAAACCGATCCCGTAATAAATTACAGGAAAACCCCACTGCTGCAAATACATGCCCGCATTTGTATTCCCACTGAACACAAATGCAAAGAGACAAAATCTACACTGTACTAGACTAGGACCGGCTTAAGCCAAAGCCGGCTAGTTAAATCCGTTCGATCCTGATCTGTGCAATACCGCACGTATCAGATCAAACCCTGCCATATTACTATACGGCCACTAGTACAAAACTGTCCGATCCTGATCCGTGCAATACCGCGCGTATCTGATCGGACCCTGCCATATCTCCATACGGCCTCTACAGCGTTTCGCCCGAAACTTGAGTAACTGAAACTGAGTGTGGTGGACTCTAAAGACTCGTCAATACCTTGGCTGTGGATTTAACCACTAGCACGTCAGAGGTATAAGCCAATACGTGACGGGCCACCAGGTATTGACCAAATGGGACGTCGATGAGGAAGCTCACCCCGACACCCAACTGAGCCTGTCAGTGACAATATCCGTACAGTCCGGTCCGTTCGTCTATGAGTATCGCATGGCGGGCCTAGGGGGTTGGTAAAATTCAGACCCCCAAAAGCGGTACAAGTCGTGTCGGAGCGTAGCCCAGAACGCCCTGAGATACTACTGGAATACCTACCAGTAAATCTCCTGCCTCGGCCGAGGGCTTTGCGTAATGGCTCTCCTAGACACAGCGCGACCTCACCCCCAATACCGGGAGAGACGAACCCCTGCAGATCCGCTCACTGCCTCCATGTGGCTCGGGACTGTACCCAACTAAAACCTGTTTGCACGACTCCTTTGAGCCGTGGTAGGGTAGTAATCAAAGCACAGTGGGAACTCACACGAGACAAATGACGATCTCAGGTCGATGAACTAACCTGTACACATGTCACCAGGGAACTGCTATCTGACATCTGGTATAAGACCAACTAGCAGGTTCCCGGCGAGTCCTGTCCGGTGTACTCATAACCCAATGAGCACCTGTATACATCTTAGGTGAACCAACTGACACCAGTGGCTTGTGAGACCGGCCACCGCCCCTCGTCGGGGTCTCGACTGTATACACTAGTCTACTAACGGAGTATCGATGCCCTGTCTCGAAACTCCTACGACTAGGGACCTTTTAAGGATGTGCTTATAGACTACCAGCTCCCACGTATATGATCGCCATCATACTGCCGGCAGTCAAGCAAGAATCCTAGGGGCTCTATCAACGTGTAATAGCGACATGTCAGGTCACCTAAAGCAGTACACGATGATAAAGATAAACCAGATAGCATACTATCATCTCGAGTAAGACTGTCCTACCGGGATAGGTCCTCCCTCAATCATTGCAATCACGTGCCTGTGATCCAATAATAGACTCTGAGGGCACTAACTCCAACATGTACTTCATTACATTCTCTGATAATCTCTTTAGATTCAGACATATGTTCTTGTTGAAACACAAGTCCGAACCTTTTGAGATATTCACAGAATATAAGTTAGAAGTAGAGAACCAAAACGGGTATAAGTATTATGTCCTTTGATGAGATCAAGGAGGAGAATACTTGAGCACGAAATTCTTGGACTTTTCTAAAGGAGAATGAGATTCTCTCTCAGCATTACTCCTCCGTATACACCATAGCACGATGGTATATCGGGGCGGAGCAATTGCACCCTATTCGATATGGTGTGCTCTATGATGAGTACTACTGAGTTACCTATTTCCTTTTTGGGAGTTATGCACTTGAGAAGCTGCATACCTATTGAATAGGGTTCAAATCAAATCAGTTGCCTACCATTTCATATGTGATATGATAAGGGAAGAGCCCATATCTTAAGTTGGTCAAGATTTGGGGTTGTCCGGGCTATGTCTAAAAGAAAAATCCGGACAAGCTCGAGGCAAGGTCAGTTATGTAGAACTGGAAATGTTCCAGATATACAAACTGCGGCTGATGATTTGATAGAACCAAAGGATTCAATAGTTACCAACGAACCTCAGCCTCTCCGCCGATCTAGTGAGGTTCCTCACCCGCCTGAGAGATACTTCGGTTACTCTATGACAGTGGGAGCGAGGATTGCATCATGAGATGATGACCCAACTAGTTTCGAGCTAGCCATCAGGAGTGGGACTCTGTAAGAATGGCTGGATGCTTAGCGATCTGAGATGGAATCCATGTACACCAACAAAGTATGGACTTTGGTTGCTATATCTGAAGGGTTAAATCCCCATCAGGAGCAAGTATATCTTGAGAAGATTACTTGGTGTAAATGGAAAAGTTGAGACTTTCAAAGCTAGACTTGTTAAAGCTTTTCGTCATCGACCAGGCGTGGATAATGATGAAACCTTTTCAAGTGGCTATGCTTAAGTCCATCCAGATCCTACTTGCCATGGCTACATACCATGACTACGATATCTGGCGGTTGGGTGCCATGACTGCTTTTCTAAATGATGTTTTAGAAGAGAACGTCTATAAGTACACAGCCAGAGGGTTTCGTAGACAGTGGGAGCAGCAGAAACATGTACAAGATGCTTTATAGGATAAAGCAGGTATCGCGGAGTTGGAACATCTGTTTTGATGTGTTAGTCAAAGAGTTTGACATCATCAAAATGGTAGATGAACCTTGTATAAACAAAAAGGTAGTAGGGAGTATAGTGACGATCCTCGTAGAGTACGTGGATGACATGCTCTTGATAGGGAAGGAGTTTCCTATGCTACGCTCGGTCAATCTCCGCTTATCAAAATGATTCTCCATACAGGATCAAAGTGATACCTCCTAAATCCTGGGTTTTGGATCTATGAGATAGATCTAATTGGATGTTAGGATTCTCACTAGTTGTAGTGAGTTGGTATCAACCGATCCTGGGGAGAATCACTGGAAGTGTTCCAGGGTGATGAGAACGACTGAATGTCAGTCACAGGCATTGTCTTTACCCTCAGTAAAGGGACGGTATGTTGGAAGAGTTCCAAGCTAGATACCGTGGCATACTAGACGATAAAGGCTCGATACATCGCAACTTAAGATGCTACCAAAGAGGCAGTCTGGATGTATATTTGTTCATGAGATGAACTTAGTTCCTCCCATTGTGTGACAATGGGGTTGTGGCTTATGCCAAGGAACGTCCGTCCCATCAGTAGTGCAGACATATTCTAAGGCAGTATCACCTGGTCATGGAGATTCTTGATCTCCAAGGGATCGAGGTTAGGAGAGTAGACTCAGAGGACAACACGGTGGATCCACTCATAAAGGCCTTTTCCCAGAGAGAGACTTTTATGGGATGGTTGAGTATGAGATACTACAACCACTGCTATCAGATGGCCCTAGTGCAAGTAGGAGATTGTTAGTTATATTTATGCCCTAGAGGCTATTACTATACATAGAATGTATATTGTAGTGGATACTTGGACATATATAGGGAGGACTTTCTTGCTCGGCATGATAGTATGCTATCTGGTTGCTCTTTACCTTAACGTGTACACTGATTGTCTCTATGTTACATGTTGGTAAAGCCCTTAGGATGTGTACTTGACTACCTGGACTATGATGCGGATCATACTAGTGGGGATATGGTAGTCTATAAGTACATCCTTCAAAGTCCCTAGTCGTGGGTATATCGAGACGGGGCATCGATATACCAGAGTAGACTAGCGTATACCTTCTCAACCCATACAAATGGGCGATGGATGATCCCATATCCATTGGTGTTTGACATCAGAGATGATATACGGGTGCTCAGTGGAGACTGGGTACACTGGACGGACTCGCCGAGAACTCCCAGATGGTATTATATCTTACGTCAGATGGCAGTTCTCTGGTGACACTGGTACAGAGTACTCTGTTGACCCGAGATCGTCATAGAGTCTTGTGTGGTTCCCACTGTGCTTTGATTTTCACCTTACCACGTCCAAGAGGGCGTGAAAACGGTGGTTTTTGGGTACAGTCCCGAGTCACATGGAGGCAATGAGCGATAGGAGGGGATTCGTCTCTCCCGGTATAGGGGGTTGATGTTGCGCTGTGTTCGATTGGCTATAACCGGAAATCCCTGGCCAGGGTTGCTGAGATTTACTGGTAAGTCTTACCTGTAGTTTCTCGAAATGTTATAGACCTCATATCGACACGACTTATCGAGCTATTGGGGTCTGACGTTTACCACCCCTAGGCAAGATATGCGACATATCAGACGACGAGACCGGACTGTACGGTAAGTGTTTCTGGTTGGATTCATAGGAGTATGAGCGGGCTTGCTCGTCGATCTTCTGATCGCTCAATACCCGGGTGGCCGTTACGTTTAGCAGACCGCTTGCAGCTTGTGGGTGTTTGATATGATCATCATCTGCTGCCGGCGTATTGACGAGTCTTTAGAGTCCTACACAGAGGTTTCCTGGCTCAAGTGAAACGAAATAGGAGCGCATATGAGATATGTGCGGGACCGAGAATAATGCGTGTATGTGATACTGTATTCCATTCTCGCGATGAATGTATCGAATGGTTGTATGTGATATAACCTAGTTATCGAATCAACGATTGATTCGATAAGCCGATACATATGATATTAGTCGGTTATATGTGATATGATCGGATCGTTAAATCAAGCGTTGATTTAATGATTTAATGCATAATTATATATTTGATATATTACTTTGCATTAACTAGTATTGGTTCATTTAAATTGGATTTTCTCACTTGATGTACACAAGTTGTATATGTGATATAATTTTGTGCACTTGTTTGTATCATGTTTGATGATACATGCTAGTTTGGGTGTATGTTTGGTTTAAACCATGGTTGGTCAATGGTTAGGGTTTCACTTGATTTATTTATTTATTTATTTATTTATTCATTCATTTTGGCATAAAGAGAAAATGGTGGCTTTCTTTGTTTGTTGTTGAAGCTTCATGAAGCTTTGACTAAGTGACCATTTTGTCTTCATGCTTAACCCTAACCATTCCAACTAACCATAGTCTATTCTCTACACCTAATCATGGTTGCCATATGATAAGTATCCATATTATTTTCTTTTTGAAAGAGACTTATCATATTCATTATCTTCTTCTTCTTCTTCTTCAAGATGAAGAAGCTTGCCTCCATCAATGACAACTAATGAAAAAGAGTGAGAAATCCAATTCTAAAGTGAACCCACTTCCTATTTCTTCATCCTCTACCTCTTGCCAAGTAGTATAGGGTGTTTTCTTCACAAGTTTTTTGACTTGGTGAAGTTGGAGCTTGATCTAGTGTTGCCTCGACGTAGATCATCTTCGGCATCGAAGTCGACGACCTAGCCCGCCCATTTCTCCGATGAAGCCGACGCTAGAGTCCGGGATCCGATATGGACAGCAAGGAGACTTCATTACGGAGCCATGGAGGTGGGGAACCGGATCTACAAAGGTTGTAGCCTCTTTCTTGTAGTTAAGTTGTTAACTAGTTTCCTTTTTCGCCTAAAATTCTAGTTAACGATCCGTATTAGGGTTTCTCGGCACTTGTAATTTTTGAAAATGGCATGGTTGATGCCTTGTGAGACCTCATTAGTGTGCCCAGGAACCCTACAAAATAATCTCAAATATATTGTATCCAATATCAAGTAAATCTCATAAAATTCAATATCGAGTGTGTGTATATATATATATATATATATATATATATATATATATATATATATATATCGAGCACATAGGCCCCGAGCACATAGGCCCCGATCATCGACCATATTGGCCCTCACATCGAGCACATAGGCCCCTCATATCGAGCACATAGGCCCCGAGCACATAGGCCCCTCTCGTCGACCATATAGGCCTACATATATAATGAATAAGTGAATAAGTATATTTGCATATATCGTCATGATGATACATGATGTAGGTGTGTGTGTGTGAGTGTGTATATCAGCGTCCCATACCACTGATATATATACGCAGGAGTAAAACAATCCAGAAAACATTATATGAAAACCATGCGAAATCCATGAATATAATAGATGCAACATGAAACAGTAATATGAGCATATAAGAAAAATCGCTATTTAACTGCAACAACTTATAAAATATATCATGCGGTTCCTAAATTCTCCAAGTCTATATAATATCAAATAAAGGTAAACATGTAGCTATAGCCCGATATATGTGTAAATATGAAGGTATAGCAAGGTATTTGTATCTACTTATCAGTAACGATGTACTATACCCTCCAGGTATAAGTGAAGTATATATGCAAGGTATACATGTAGCTATGTCATTATACGTGAAATATACCTATCACTAATGGTACAATACCATATAGGTATACAGGTAACTAGCATGTAAGCATGTCAAGGCATATGTGTAAGCATGTAGGTATACAGGTATGCTATATGTCATATACATAAAGGAATATGAATCAATATCGCAATGTCCCTAACCAAACAATATCATATAAGTATGTGTGTTGTGCGTGTCATGGCAATTATTGACGGTGTGTGTGGTATACAATCAGTGCTCGTGCAATATGAGCCGTCAATAATAGTACAGTGTCCTAAGGGTACTAGTCCAAGCACAACAAGTAACTAAGCAATAAGGTGTATGCGCAACTCTATATATGCAATAGAATATGAGACAATATCATGTCATCTCTAGCCCAGACGCATAATGCCATGTGGGCGATTCCCCTGTAGATGTTAAATCTACTCACCAACGCTCCTGGCTTAGTAAAGCCTACCACCTGTTTTCCCTTCTTCGCAGCATCCGAAGTCCCCGCCTGCCCTAAAACATAACACAACAAGGAAAGTATATATTAGCAATAGACCTAAAAGACGTACAAACTACGCTGACCAACGCGACAAAACAAAACTTACTCTCAAGTGTTCGTATTGTGGCTAACGTGCATAGCGACACAACGAAACCAACTCAGAGCAACAGCAACACAGAACACGAACCGTATCGGATAACGAAACGCATGAAACGAAACATAAGAAAACAAGCAAGTGATCCCAGATTTTTCTATTCCAACAATCTGTAAAAGTTGCAAGTACCAAGAGACCGCATACAACCCCAGAGACCCCTACACCAAAACTCACCACCTCAGTCCCCACTCTGGCCGCAAATTGCGGCCAGAACCATTAAATCCGCGGCCGTCCAAGAAGGGAATGGGCTCATATTTTAAGGGTAGGTTCTAGGTCACTACACTAGGTCACTGTGATGGGAACTTTTGCAACAAATAGCTGGTTTGATAGTAGATCATCCGAGACCCCAAAACTACACTAAAAAATACGATATTTACCCGAAACGAAACTAAACGCGTTCTAAACTAAAACTAATAAGCTACGCTACACAATAAACATCTACTTAACAGAAAGAGATCATTACCTAACCCGAAGAACTCAAAGATCCAAGCTTCCTAAGATCCAAGGCATCCAAGAGGCAAATCAAGGTTAAAGATGTGATTTTTTTGCGAAATTTTGAAGATTGTGATGGTTTTTTGTAATGGAAGTTCAAGTGTTCAGTTGAGATGAGAGAGAGGTGAAGAAATTGATAAAGGAATAAGTGAGATAGAAATGAGTGAAGGAAATGTTAGTTATATGTATGCCCTAGAGGCCATTACTATACATAGGATGTATATTGTAGTGGGTGCTCGGACATATATAGGGAGGACTTTCTTGCTCGACATGATAGTATGCTATCTGGTTGCTCTTTACCTTAACGTGTATACTGATTGTCTCTCTGATACATGTTGGTAAAGCCCTTAGGATGTGTACTTGACTACCTGGACTATGATGCGGATCATACTAGTGGGGACATGGTAGTCCATAAGTACATCCTTCAAAGTCCCTAGTCGTGGGTATATCGAGACGGGGCATCGATATACCAGAGTAGACTAGCGTATACCTTCTCTACCCATACAGATGGGCGATGGATGATCCCATATCCATTGGTGTTTGACATCAGAGATGATATACGGGTGCTCAGTGGAGACTTGGTACACTGGACGGACTCGCCGAGAACTCACAGATGGTATTGTATCTTACGTCAGATGGCAGTTCTCTGGTGACACTGGTACAGAGTAGTCTGTTGACCCGAGATCGTCATAGAGTCTTGTGTGGTTCCCACTGTGTTTTGAATGACATGGTAGTCCATAAGTACATCCTTCAAAGTCCCTAGTCGTAGGTATATCGAGACGGGGCATCGATATACCAGAGTAGACTAGCGTATACCTTCTCGACCCATACAGATGGGCGATGGATGATCCCATATCCATTGGTGTTTGACATCAGAGATGATATACGGGTGCTCAGTGGAGACTGGGTACACTGGACGAACTCGCCGAGAACTCCCAGATGGTATTATACCTTACGTCAGATGGCAGTTCTCTGGTGACACTGGTACAGAGTAGTCTGTTGACCCGAGATCGTCATAGAGTCTTGTGTGGTTCCTACTGTGCTTTGATTTCCACCTTACCACATCCAAGAGGGCATGCAAAACGGTGGATTTTGGGTACAGTCCCGAGTCACATGGAGGCAATGAGCGATAGGAGGGGATTCGTCTCTCCCGGTATAGGGGATTGATGTTGCGCTGTGTTCGATTGGCTATAACCGGAAATCCCTAGCCAGGGTTGCTGAGATTTACTGGTAAGTGTTACCAGTAGTTTCTCGAATTGTTATAGACCTCATATCGACACGAATTATCGAGCTATTGGGGTCTGACGTTTACCACCCCTAGGCGAGATATGCGACATATCAGACGACGAGACCGGACTGTACGGTAAGTGTTACTGGTTGGATTCACAGGAGTGTGAGCGGGCTTGCTCGTCGATCTTCTGATCGCTCAATACCCGGGTGGCCGTTACGTTTAGCAGACCGCTTGCGGCTTGTGGGTGTTTGATATGATCATCACCTGCTGCCGGTGTATTGACGAGTCTTTAGAGTCCTACACAGAGGTTTCCCGGCTCAAGCGAAACGAAATAGGAGCGCATATGAGATATGTGCGGGACCGAGAATAATGCGTGTATGTGATACCGTATTTCATTCTCGCGATGAATGTATCGAATGGTTGCATGCGACAGAACCTAGTTATCGAATGAAGGATTGATTCGATAAGTCGATACATTGGATATTAGTCGGTTATATGCGATATGACCGGATCGTTAAATCAAGTGTTGATTTAATGATTTAATGCATAATTATATATTTGATATATTACTTTGCATTAACTAGTATTGGGTCATTTTAAATGGTTTTTTCTCACTTGATGTGCACATTGCATATGTGATATATTTTGTACACTTGATTGTATCATGTGTTGATGATACACGAATATTTAAGTGTATGTTTAGACTAAACCATGGTTATGTAATGGTTAGGGTTTTGAATTTATTTATTTGTTCATTTATTTATTCATTTAGGCAAAAGGGAAAATGGTGGCTATTTTTGTTTCTAAGTTGAAGCTTCATGAAGCTTTGACTAAGTGACCATTTTGTCTTCATGCTTAACCCTAACCATTCCATCTAACCATGATTTATTCTCTACACTTGACCATGGTTGCCAAATGATAAGTATTGTTTTTATTTTCTTTTTTAAAAACAACTTATCATATTCTTTTCATCATCTTCTTCTTCTTCAAAGATGAAGAAAGCTTGCTCCATCAATGGCAACTTCAGCAAATGAGGGAGAAATCCAATTCTAAAGTGAACCCACCTCCTATTTCTTCATCCTCTACCTCTTGCCAAGTAGTATAGGGTGTTTTCTTCACAAGTTTCATGACTTGGTGAAGTCGGAGCTTGATCTTGTGATGCCTCGACGTAGATCATCTTCGGCATCGTAGTCGATGACCTAGCCGGCCCATTTCTCCGATGAAGCCGATGCTAGAGCCCGGGATTTGATTTGGACAGCAAGGGGACTTCATCGCGGAGCTATGGAGGTGGAGAACCGGATCTACAAAGGTTGTATTTCTGTTCACTTAGTTAATTTGTTAACTAATTGCATCTTTCGCCTAAAATTCTAGTTAACGATCCGTATTAGGGTTTCTCGGCACTTGTAAAATTTGAAATTGGCATGGTTGATACCTTGTGAGACCTTATTAGTGTGCCTAGGAACCCTACAGTGGTATCAGAGCCTAGCTAGAGCCTTAGGCGATGCGTAGACGATGTTAGAAACCCGATCGAACCCCGAAACCCTAACTTTTAACCCTCTCTGGACTTTTTCTGAAAAAGTGGTTTTTTCCAAATTAAAAATGCTTAAAAAATTCAGCAGGAAATTCTAAGAATTACGGTGCAAAAATTACCTAATAATCTGTCTAAAGCGCGGCGGAACCGCGGCATTAGCCGCCTATTGCGGCGGTTCCGCGCTCATTTAGTCTTTTCAGTCAACCATTTTTGCACAGTAAACTTCTTTATTTAAATGCTGAGTTTTATGGGAATTTTTAATATTTATTCAAGAGTTGAATTTTCTGGGGTTGTATTTGGGGTTCGTTGATTCGATCGGATTATCAGATTTTGTCTATGTGGATTCCGGATAATTTTTGAATATGTTAAAAAGTTCGACCGGATATAAATACCCAACTTTTCCCCTGCCGGAAAATTTCCAAGTGTTGGACTTTTCCGTAGTTTAACGACGTTCTAAGTAGTGCAAGTAACGCGATGGTCCCTTTAGAAGACAACAAACCATAACTCGATTATGTGACCGTCTTGAACTGCCCTTTGAACCTTCGGGTTTGGGGCAGTACGGCGTGCCACATGTGAGGCGTTGGCTTGACCCTTCTACGGCTGGACCGTTGGTACTGAGGCATGAAGTGAATGTCTTTGAACTTATTTCATGTGTTGAGCTGTTTCGGGAAACCTTGGGTGTTCGATTGTTCGATCGGAAAGTTTAACATTTTCTATCTTATCCGGAATGTGATACAACAATTGGAATTCACAAGTAGTTATGAGATAACTGAATGAATATTATAAACATAGCAGTTTAGTCTCACTAGATCGGTTGCCACGAAATTTTGATGTGATCAAAAGTCCGTCGCAATCACGTAGCGTACGCGGATACTCGCCGGGTAAACTTAATTGACAGCCTCGCTCCATAGCCCCGACCAAGTGACTGTAGGAGAACCTCGTCGCCGAAAGCATCCGTTCGGGTGCTCGCGGCAGCGGTGTTCCGCCTTGGTGCACTTCGTCGACGGCGTCGGGGGTGCAGCTGCCTACTAAAGTTTGCGACGAGCATTTGATCAGGATGTCGGGAATCTTGTTGAAATTGCCCAACTTGATATTGAAAAGTGTTTTCGATAATGAGACTAAAATGCGGGGTTTATAATTGTTAGGCATGTGATGTCTAAGGTATTCATTTGATTAGGCATGTGATGTCTATGCAGATTGCGGTTTCCAACTGTTATAGTTTTACACTTTCTTTTCTGTGACCGTAAGTGTAATATGTGATATCGCCGGTTTCGTTGCTATATGTCAACGACAATTAGGATACGCATGTTTACTTACGTTGATGACATGTGATGTTATGTGTTGCTGGATATGTTATGTTGGATCACCGTGTTTGAATAGCCGGGGTTTTTATGTGAGATGAGTGTTTTTCATTTTCATTCATGTAAAAACTTGTATGTAATATTCTTTTATTGGGACACTTCCAGGTTGCGGAAGATGTCACCTTTTGTATATTATTTACTTTTCCGCACTAGGATATACCCAAGGAGGGGAGCACAAGTAACCGGGTTCTGGAGTCCAGTGGGAGACCAACTCGAGGAGTCGAGTCCGGATCTCCTAACTCTAGAATTGGTAGGGTTTCTTGCCGCTCTCGTAGGGGTCTAGGGGTGTGGGCTTGGCTATTCATCACGACCATGGAATCCGTGTTTTATACTGGCTCGTATTGAAAACACGGACGTCCTAGTATATCCAATATTTCATATGATTCTTCTGCTGCGATATCTGTGATGTGATCATGTGATGTTCTGTGATGGATACTGTATATAGTATATATGATATATTATATAGACATTACTTATGTTTTACACCCGTGCTAGCCCTACCCCGCTCTGCCGTTAGTTACCTAACCTGACGATGCATGAGGGGACATCGAGGCGAATGCGGATGGCATAAGTGTACGTCGTATTTATCTGTGATGTTTAGGTAATTAAATGATGGGACTTCATTAATGTGATTAATGAAATAAAAGAAACCTAAGATGTTGTAGAATCGAATTTCAAAATAAAAAAGGGGTAGCAACAGTTCTTGCTTTGCACAGCGGTATATGTGATATATCCTGCACCTTATTCGATGAGGAAAGGACCGAGATCCCTTCACCGGGAGTGACTCCTTTAGCAATAACTGGCAGATGCTACACACTCGGTTTGTCTTTTGATTGCTTTTAAGAGTTTTTGCTTTGCACAGTGATATATATGATATATCCCGCACCTTATTCGATGAGGAAAGGGCCGACGATCCCTTCACCAGGAGTGACCCCTTTAGCAAAACTAGAAAAGCCTCAAAAACACTCCATTTTAAAATCATTTGATTCTACAACGATATCAAGTTCATTACGCAATAGGTTTTCAGAAAAACCTGTCGTAGCCCTCCGTCATTTCAGATAAGTCCTGTTTAATATTCGTGCTGCGTTTGTTGACCTTGTCAAGGCGCAGTGTGCGGTAGCTAACCAGTATTTATCTGCTTATGCATATGATGCAGATTAGGTTAGGGTAGTCGTATGACCTTGTTGACCTTGTCAAGGGTCGTGCGGGTGGGTTTGATTCAATCAAGAAATGACGGGTTGAACTTGACTTACGGTCTATGGTTTGTTGACCTTGTTAAGGTCATAGATCGTTTGGGGCAAAATATTATCAGGAATTTCAAGTGTTGAAATTTGCAATGAGATTACATACCTTCTATGAGATAGTTGGATCCCGATACCCGCTGCGAGTAAGAGTTACTCCTGGGAGAGTTTTACACAATACAATTAGCCGATCAAGTAGGTGTCTAGAAACGTGTCAACGAGGTTACGCCTCTGGGAAAACGAGGTTTACATTAATTAGGTTCGTGCGAAAGCACGGGGGACCTCCCTCAAAGTACCGACACTGGCCTGGCTGAAAGATTGGCGAACTTGTAGCGTGTAATTAATCCCGGCTAGTCTTTCCTTTTAGGGTTTGAAGGAAGATTTGATAAAAACAGTGGGAGCCATCCTGATTAGATAAAATAATAACCAATCTATTCTTGCAAGAGCGCACGCTGAGTGTTTTCTTCTTTCTCTCTCCAGGTACCGACCATATCACGCCTTAATCAAGATAATAATACGGAAAATTGACCGAACCCGCTTGTTATACTGAGCTGGGGAACGTTGGTCCCACTCCAACTTATAATTGTTATAAGACCGAGCAGGAATTTGGGAATTACCAGAATTCCCGTGCCGCCCAAACGAAGAGAGTGCATGCTGATGCATCATCTTTGGGTGTGTTCGTTACACAGAACTGTTTCTCTATATCTTCTACGTCCTGGGTATGTGATACCAGATCAGGATCCCAGATGTGTAATCTGTTACATAGGGCTACAGCTAGATAGAGAACTGAGAACGGGTGATAAGTTTCATGAGGCAGAAAACGGGGCAAGTGTTGCAGCCAAGTCTGTTGGTCACTGTCACCTTGTATTACGAATACATTGATTCTGAACGAATGTTATTAGATACCGAACCTGATATACAAAATCATATCAATCTCTTTATTAGTAAAGAAATGATAATATTTTGTATAGTTGGATAATGTTTTGAGCATTTCCTATATCAAAAGTTGATCGATCCAGGCACGTTATCTAAAAGCATTGATGTTCTAAATCAAACTACAGTTCTTTAGTATACGGAACACACACAAGAGGAAGAGTTCTGAAATGAACGAATCCTTCTTGAGGCATTGTAGACTGGGTCATATCAATGCGATCCGACTGGCTGAAGTCACATTTTAGATGCATATTTAAATCAGTTTGAATTTACATCTTGTGAAACTTGCCAGTCATGTCACACAGATAAGATGACCATAGCTCCGTTAACTGGAAACAGAGAAAGAGTTAGTGAACTCTTGGGATGATACATGTTGATGTATGTAGGTCCCCTGTCTACACTTGCCAAGACCGGTTCTTTATACTTCATTAAATTCTCTGATGATCTTTCGAGATTCAGACTTATGTTCCTGTTGAAACACAAGTCCGAACCTTTTGAGATATTCACAGAATATAATTTAGAAGAAGAGAACCAAAATACGGGTATAAGTATTATGTCCTTTGATGAGATCAAAGAGGAGAATACTTAAGCACGGAAATCCTGAACTACTCAAAAGGAGAATGAGATTCTCTCTCAGCATTACTCTTCCGTATACACCATAGCACGATGGTATATCGGGGTGGAGCAATCACACCCTATATGATAAGGTGTGCTCTATGATGAGTACTACTGAGTTACCTATTTCCCTTTTGGGAGTTATGCACTAGAGAAGCTGCATACCTATTGAATAGGGTTCAAATTCAAATCAGTTGCCTACCACTTCATATTTGATATGATAAGGGAAGAGCCCATATCTTAAGTTAGTTAAGATTTGGGGTTGTCCGGCCTATGTCTAAATGCAAAATCCGGACAAGCTCAAGGCAAGATCTGTTATGTAGAACTGGAAATGTTCCAGCTATACATAATGCAGCTGATGATTTGATAGAACCAAAGGATTCAATAGTTACCAACGAACCTCAGCCTCTCCGCCGATCTAGTAAGGTTCCTCACCCGCCTGAGAGATACTTCGGTTACTCTATGACAGTGGGAGCGAGGATTGCATCATGAGATGATGACCCAACTAGTTTCGAGCTGGCCATCAGGAGTGGGACTCTGTAAGAATGGCTGGATGCTTAGCGATCTGAGATGGAATCCATGTACACCAACAAAGTATGGACTTTGGTTGCTATATCTGAAGGGTTAAATCCCCATCAGGAGCAAGTAAATCTTGAGAAGATTACTTGGTGTAGATGGAAAAGTTGAGACTTTCAAAGCTAGACTTGTTAAAGCTTTTCGTCATCGACCAGGCGTGGATAATGATGAAACCTTTTCAAGTGGCTATGCTTAAGTCCATCCAGATCCTACTTGCCACGGCTACATACCATGACTACGATATCTGGCGGTTGGGTGCCATGACTGCTTTTCTAAATGATGTTTTAGAAGAGAACGTCCAATAAGTACACAGCCAGAGGGCTTCGTAGAAAGTGGGAGCAGCGGAAACGTGTACAAGATGCTTTATAGGATAAAGCAGGTATCGCGGAGTTGGAACATCTGTTTTGATGTCTTAGTCAAAGAGTTTGACATCATCAAAATGGTAGATGAACCTTGTATAAACAAAAAGGTAGTAAGGAGTATAGTGACGATCCTCGTAGAGTACGTGGATGACATACTCTTAATAGGGAAGGAGTTTCCTATGCTACGCTCGGTCAATCTCCGCTTATCACAAGGATTCTCCATATAGGATCAAAATGATACCTCCTAAATCTTGGGTTTTGGATCTATGAAATAGATCTAACTGGATGTTAGGATTCTCACTAGTTGTAGTGAGATGGTGTCAACCGATCCTGGGGAGAATCACTGGAAGGGTTCCAGGGTGATAACTACGACTGAAAGTCAGTCACAGGCATTGTCTTTACCCTCAGTAAAGGGACGGTATGTTGGAAGAGTTCCAAGCTAGATACCGTGGCATACTAGACGATAAAGGCTCGATACATCGCTAATTAAGATGCTACCAAAGAGGCAGTCTGGATGTATATTTGTTCATGAGATGAACTTAGTTCCTCCCATTGTGTAACAATGGAGTTATGGCTTACGCCAAGGAACGTCCGTCCCATCAGTGATCCAGACAAATTCTAAGGTAGTATCACCTGATCATGGAGATGGTTAATCTCCAGGGTGATCGAGGTTAGGAGAGTAGACTCAGAGGACAACACGGCGGATCCACTCACAAAGGCCTTTTCCCAGAGAGAGATTTTTTTTTGGGATGGTTGAGTATGAGATACTACAACCACTGCTATCAGATGGCCCTAGTGCAAGTGGGAGATTGTTAGTTATATGTATGCCCTAGAGGCCATTAATATACATAGGATGTATATTGTAGTGGGTGCTTGGACATATATAGGAAGGACTTTCTTGCTCGACATGATAGTATGCTATCTGGTTGCTCTTTACCTTAACGTGTATACTGATTGTCTCTCTGATACATGTTGGTAAAGCCCTTAGGATGTGTACTTGACTACCTGGACTATGATGCGGATCATACTAGTGGGGACATGGTAATCCATAAGTACATCCTTCAAAGTCCGAAGTCGTGGGTATATCGAGACGGGGCATCGATATACCAGAGTAGACTAGCGTATACCTTCTCGACCCATACAGATGGGCGATGGATGATCCCATATCCATTGGTGTTTGACATCAGAGATGATATACGGGTGCTCAGTGGAGACTGGGTACACTGGACGGACTCGCCGAGAACTCCCAGATGGTATTATACCTTACGTCAGATGGCAGTTCTCTGGTGACACTGGTACAGAGTAGTCTGTTGACCCGAGATCGTCATAGAGTCTTGTGTGGTTCCCACTGTGCTTTGATTTCCACCTTACCACATCCAAGAGGGCGTGCAAAACGGTGGTTTTTGGGTACAGTCCCGAGTCACATGGAGGCAATGAGCGATAGGAGGGGATTTGTCTCTCCCGGTATAGGGGGTTGATGTTGCGCTGTGTTCGATTGGCTATAACCGGAAATCCCTGGCCAGGGTTACTGAGATTTACTGGTAAGTGTTACCAGTAGTTTCTCGAATTGTTATTGACCTCATATCGACACGACTTATCGAGCTATTGGGGTCTGACGTTTACCACCCCTAGGCGAGATATGCGACACATCAGACGACGAGACCGGACTGTACGGTAAGTGTTACTGGTTGGATTCACAGGAGTGTGAGCGGGCTTGCTCGTCGATCTTCTGATCGCTCAATACCCGGGTGGCCGTTACGTTTAGCAGACCGCTTGCGGCTTGTGGGTGTTTGATATGATCATCACCTGCTGCCGGCGTATTGACGAGTCTTTAGAGTCCTACACAGAGGTTTCCTGGCTCAAGCGAAACGAAATAGGAGCGCATATGAGATATGTGCGGGACCGAGAATAATGCGTGTATGTGATACCGTATTTCATCTCGCGATGAATGTATCGAATGATTGTATGCGACATAACCTAGTTATCGAATGAAGGATTGATTCGATAAGTCGATGCATTGGATATTAGTCGGTTATATGCGATATGACCGGATCGTTAAATCAAGTGTTGATTTAATGATTTAATGCATAATTATATATTTGATATATTACTTTGCATTAACTAGTATTGGTTCATTTTAAATGGTTTTTTCTCACTTGATGTGCACATTGTATATGTGATATATTTTGTACACTTGATTGTATCATGTTTTGATGATACATGAATATTTAAGTGTATGTTTAGACTAAACCATGGTTATGTAATGGTTAGGGTTTTGAATTTATTTATTTGTTCATTTATTTATTCATTTAGGCAAAAGGGAAAATGGTGGCTATTTTTGTTTCTAAGTTGAAGCTTCATGAAGCTTTGACTAAGTGACCATTTTGTCTTCATGCTTAACCCTAACCATTCCATCTAACCATGATTTATTCTCTACACTTGACCATGGTTGCCAAATGATAAGTATTGTTTTTATTTTCTTTTTTAAAAACAACTTATCATATTCTTTTCATCATCTTCTTCTTCTTCAAAGAGGAAGAAAGCTTGCTCCATCAATGGCAACTTGAGCAAATGAGTGAGAAATCCAATTCTAAAGTGAACCCACCTCCTATTTCTTCATCCTCTACCTCTTGCCAAGTAGTATAGGGTGTTTTCTTCACAAGTTTCATGACTTGGTGAAGTCGGAGCTTGATCTTGTGATGCCTCGACGTAGATCATCTTCGGCATCGTAGTCGATGACCTAGCCCGCCCATTTCTCCGATGAAGCCGACGCTAGAGCCCGGGATTTGATTTGGACAGCAAGGGGACTTCATCGCGGAGCTATGGAGGTGGAGAACCGGATCTACAAAGGTTGTATTTCCGTTCACTTAGTTAATTTGTTAACTAGTTGCATCTTTCGCCTAAAATTCTAGTTAACGATCCGTATTAGGGTTTCTCGGCACTTGTAAAATTTGAAATTGGCATGGTTGATGCCTTGTGAGACCTCATTAGTGTGCCTAGGAACCCTACAGGAAAAGATAAAGAGAAAGTGAGTAGTGAGTGCAAGAGTGAGTGCACCATTTATTAAATGCATGCTTAAGTTCACCATGCCACCTCTTCTCACAAACAAAACCCAAAGGAAAATATCTCACCTAAAATATCTAGGATTAGGGTTAAGGTAAAGCAAAGAATTAGGAATGGATTAAAGCAAAGGAGTAGATTAGGTTAAGTGTCATGGTCACTAACCTAGATTACAAAAACAAACTCACATAAACATGCACAAGTGTGTGCATGACATAACAAATAATAATAAATTATTTATTAAATGTTATAAAATGTGAGGAACCCGAATTAGTAAACTTTTTACCAAAAACCCGTATTATCGTCTAAATTATCACTAATCGAAATCTAAGGCGTTACATACAGTTTTGAAATAAGGTTACTGAAATCAAGTTCTTTCTACAAAACATAGATAATAGTATACGAAAACACAATGTTTATATTTAACTTGGAAATATTTTCGTCATTGAAAATTTGGGCAGCACCTTCTTTGTAAAACTTAACCCGAAAATGGTACAAACAATATAATATAAGGCATCCCCAAGCAGGAGCTAGCTCTTCGCCAGTTGGCGGAAACAACCACGCAAGAAATGAAAATATACAACGCCGAAAGCGAGGTTCAAACTCAGAAATAAAGTAAAGAAAACTAATATCATCAGGAAAACCAGAAACAGTAATAAATACACAAGCGCGTCTTTAGGGTCGAAAGAATATACAAACTGTGATCATCTAAGTATACTAAATATACAAGTCTGGTTGATGGAGCTTTAACTAGATACAACAAAATAAATATACATTTATAAGATGGCGGTCACGATGCAATGTGTCCCACCTATCCAGCAATCACCCGGAAGAAAATGAAGTGCCAGCAAGCTGCTATGAAACCTGTACGGCTAAACCTATAAGAAACTGTGGCACAACGGGGGTGAGTTGCCAACTTGTGAGTAGAAGATATCACCGAGCAGAAACCGAATGTATGACGATCTCCTTGGTCATACATGGAGGGTTACCTATGACGGCAGCAAGGTTTCGGGAGGCGTCGTCCATACCAAGTTCAAAAATTTGCCGTTCTATCTAACCCTAACTAAGAATCGTTTACTAGAAATCGACGGAATAAAATGCAAACAACTTTGCAAAGGAAAGTGAACAAGGAATACAACCTTTGTAGACCGGTCCTTCACTTCTAAAGCTCCGTGTTGACGTCCTTTCGCTGCCATCATGGATCTCCCGAACTCTAGTATGGGTTCCCTCGGAGAAATGAACAAGCTTGCTCGTAGTCTTCAAGGCCGAAGATGATCTACGTCGAGGAGACTCAAACTCAAGCTAACCCTTCACTAGGTCATGAACTTTGTGAAGAGAACACCCTATACTACCCAAGCAAGTGTATTGGATGATGAAGTAGGAAGTGGGCTCACTTTAGATTTTATTTTCTCACAATATTTCTTCATGTTTCATGGAGCTAGTATGCTTGATGAAAGAGATGAAGAAAACCTCCATGGAAAAAGTGAAGAATGAAAACTAATGAGGTGAGAATAGCAACCATGGGTGAGTGTTCAGTTGATTAAACTGCACTTTTAATATGACATTTTTCTTACTATTTACATATAATAAAAGATGTTTATTATAAATATAACACATATAAGGGTTTATCCGTAAAAATACTATTTTCATGTGTTTATATATTATAATTAACATTATGAAGGAAAAATGTAAGCATATAATATTCATATAATATTTGAACTATTTTAATATGCTTACTTTATTAAATATCTTTGACCAATTCTCTTAAAACTAAAATATCATGACAAATGGTTAAGATAATATCTCAATAAAAACAAATTCTACTAATATCAGTTATTGAGATAATTGTGCAGGAATTATATCATGACTGAAATCAAGGAAATCCGAGTTGGCGAGATCAAATCTGCCGAAGATATTCAAGTAAATTAAAGAAACCAATTCTGGCAGAAACGTAGAAAATATTTTCAAAGTCTAGATATTCAAATGATTAACAAGTGCTACAGATATGAAACCATAGAAATTAGAGCCCATGATCCCACCATAAAGCGGCAGATCCGCGGCCATACCCACTTATTGGCCGCGGTTACACCGCACATCTGAAGAGTTAGGATTCTGGATTTTTTTGGTTGGGATCCTAACAACTAGTTACCATATTAGGAAACTAGGGTTCTGGCTCTGTGACTATAAATAAGGACCGAGAGCCCCTTGGAAAAATCATCAAACCGACGCGATCACGAAGTCCACGACGGCTCAAGAATCCTGGTTGATCATCGACAGTTCATCTACCTCCTTAGAAGAGATCGAGAAGAAAACTAGGGTTTTGTAATCGTTTTCTAAAGGAACAAAGTGTACTTCATTGTTAGTTATATGTATGCCCTAGAGGCCATTACTATACATAGGATGTATATTGTAGTGGATGCTTGGACATATATAGGGATGACTTTCTTGCTCGATATGATAGTATGCTATTTGGTTACACTTTACCTTAACGTGTACACTGATTGTCTCTCTGTTACATGTTGGTAAAGCCCTTAGGATGTGTACTTGACTACCTGGACTATGATGCGGATCAGACTAGTGGGGACATGGTAGTCCATAAGTACATCCTTCAAGGTCCCTAGTCGTGGGTGTATCGAGACGGGGCATCGATATACCAGAGTAGACTAGCGTGTAGCTTCTCGACCCATATAGATGGTTTTTCGGTACAGTCCCGAATCACATGGAAGCAATGAGCGATAGGAGGGGTTTCGTCTCTCCCGGTATAGGGAGTTGATGTTGCGCTGTGCTCGATTGGCTATAACAGGAAGTCCTTGGCCAAGGCTGCTTTAGAGATTTACTGGTAAATGTTACCAGTAGTTTCTCGACCCGTTATGAGCCTCATATCGACATGACTTATCAAGTTATTGGGGTCTGACGTTTACCACCCCTAGACGAGATATGCGACATATCAGACGAACAGACCGGACTGTACGGTAAGTGTTACTGGTTGGATTCACAGGAGTGTGAGCGGGCTTGCTCGTTGATCTTCTAATCGCTCAATACCCGGGTGGCCGTTACGTTTAGCAGACCGCTTGCGGCTTGTGGGTGTTTGATATGATCATCACCTGCTGCCAGCGTATTGACGAGTCTTTAGAGTCCTACACAGAGGTTTCCTGGCTCAAGCGAAACGAAATAGGAGCGCATATGAGATATGTGCGGGACCGAGAATAATACCAATATGTGATACTTAATTCTATTCTCATGATTTGTATCATCGGACGGGTATATGAGATATAGCCGGGTTACCGAATCAAATGTTGATTCGATATATTGATACACTTGATATTAGTCGGTTATATGCGATATGACCGGATCATTAAATCAAGTGTTGATTTAATGATTTAATGTATAATTATATATTTGATATATTACTTTACATTAACTAGTATTTGTTCACTTAAGATTAACTTTCTCACTTGATGTGCACAAGTATATATGTGATATATTTGTGTGCACTAGTTTGTATCATGCTTAATGATACATGCAAACTTGGGTGTGTGTATGCTTTAAACCATATTTAGGTTAATGGTTAGGGTTTTAACTTATTTATTTATTTTATTTATTTATTTTTAGCAAAAATAAAATGGTGTCTTTCTTTGTTTTTATTCTTGAAGCTTCATGAAGCATTTCAAGCATCTTTGAAAAGTCTAACCATTTTGTTTTATGCTTTGACCTAACCATCAACCTAAACCCTAGTTTATTCTCTACATGAGTTTACTCGCCCATGGTTGCATTATGATAAGTCTTCAATTGATTATTCATTTTGAGATAATTCTTTTTCTTTTGCTTCTTCTTCATCTTCCTCATGAAATGGAGAAAGCATTCTTGAAAATTTTCAAGTGTTGAAATCAAGTGAGAAATCCAAATCCAAAGTGAACCCACTTCCTATTTCATCATCCTCTACCACTTGCCATATTGTATAGGGTGTTTTCTTCACAAGGTTCATGACCAAGTGAAGATGGAGCTTGAGTTTGAGTCGCCTCAACGTAG
Organism: Agapanthus africanus; assembly: GCA_030015575.1. NCBI lineage: Eukaryota > Viridiplantae > Streptophyta > Magnoliopsida > Asparagales > Amaryllidaceae > Agapanthus > Agapanthus africanus. The sequence goes on along the minus strand of CM057337.1, from coordinate 358,919,638 downwards.
ATCATCTTCGGCATCGAAGTCAACGACCTAGCCCGATCATTTCTCCGATGAAACCAACGCTAGAGTCCGGGATCCGGTTGATCGCAGCGGAGGGACGTCATCACGGAGCTAAAGAAGTGGAGGACCGGATCTACAAAGGTTGTAGTCCCTTTCACTTAGTAGCAAAGTAGTTTGCTTGCTTGTTTTTTTCGCCTAATCTCTAGTTAATGATCTTGCATAGGGTTTCTCGGCACATAAATTTTTGAATTTGGCATGGTTGATGCCTTGTGGAACCTCATAAGTGTGCCTAGGAACCCTACAGTGGTATCAGAGCCTAGCTAGAGCTTTAGGCGAAGGGTAGACGAAGTTAGAAACCCGATCGAACCCCGAAACCCTAATCGCAACCCCTCTCTGTACATTTTCTGTAACAGTGGATTTTTCCTAATTAAAAATTGTCAAAAAATTCAGCATGGTTTTGTAAGAGTTACTGTGCAGCACGTGACCACAACTCGACTAAAGCGCCGCGGAACCGCGGCCCCACCCTGGCTTGCGCGGCGGTTCCGCGGCCATACTAGTGAATTTTGCCACGTGGTTTGCACAGTAATCTCTTTATGTTAGTGCTGTGTTTTCTGGGAATTTTTAACTTATATTCAACAGTTGAATTTTCTGGGTTGTTTTGGGGATTCGGTGATTCAATCGGTTTATTTAACTTTGTTTGTTTTTCCGGGTAATTTAGAACATGTTAAAAAGTTCGACCGGATATAAATACCCACTTTTTCCCCTGCCGGGAAATTTCCAAGTGCTGGATTTTTCCGTAGTTTAAGAACGTTCTAAGTAGTGCAAGTAACGCGATGGACCCTCTAGAAGACAACAAACCTTAACTCGATTATGTGACCGTCTTGAACTGCCCTTTAAACCTTAGGGTTTGGGGCAGTACGGCATGCCACATGTGAGGCGTTGGCTTGACCCTTCTACGGCTGGACCGTTGGTACTGTGGCATGAAGTGAATGTTTTTAAACTTATTTCATGTGTTGAGCTGTTTCGGGAAAACTTGGGTGTTTGATTGTTCGATCGGAAAGTTTAACATTTTCCATTTATCTGGAATGTGATACAATATTTGGAATCCACAAGTAGTTATGAGATAACTGAATGAATGTTATAAATCTAGCAGTTTAGTCTCACTTGATCGGTTGCCAAGGAATTTTGATGTGATCAAAAGTCCGTCGCAATCACGTTGCGTACGCGGATACTCGCCGGGTAAACTTAATAGACAGCCACGCCACATAGCCCCGACCAAGTGACTGTAGGAGAACCCTGTCGCCGAAAGTATCCGTTCGGGTGCTCGCGGCAGCGGTATTCCGTCTTGGTGCACTTCGTCGACGGCAACCGGGGGTGCGGCCGTCTACTAAAGATTGCGACGAGCATTCAATCATGATGTCGGGAATCTTGCTGAATTGCCCGACTTGATATTGAAAAGAGTTTTCGATAATGAGACTAAAATGCGGGGTTTATAATTGTTAAGCATGCGTATCCTAAGGAATTCATTAGGTTAGGCATGCGATGTCTAAAGGGGTTGCGGATTCCAACCGTTGTAGTTTTACACTTTCTTTTCTGTGACCGTAAGTGTAATATGTGATATCACCGGTTTCGTTGCTATTTGTCAACGACAATTGGGATGCGCACATTTACTTACGTTAATGACATGTGATGTTATGTGTTGCTGGATATGTTATATTGGATCGTCGAGTTTTGAATAGCCGGGGGTTTTATGTGAGATGAGAGTTTTTATTTTCATTCATGTAAAATTTAATTGTATGTAATATTCTTTTATTGGGACACTTCCGGGTTGAGATTGCTGTCACCATTTATATATTATTTACTTTTCCGCACTAGGATAGACCCACGGAGGAGAGCACAAGTAACCGGGTTCTAGAGTCCAGTGGGAGACTAACTCGAGGAGTCGAGTCCGGGTCTCCTAACTCTAGAATTGGTAGGGTTGCTTGCCGCTCTCGTAGGGGTCTAGGGGTGTGGGTTTGGCTATTCATCGCGACCGTGGAATCCGTGTTTTATACAGGCTCGTATTGAAAACACGGACGTCCTAGTATATCCAATGTTTCATATGTTTCTTCTGCTGCGATATCTATGATGTGATCATTTGATACGTTGTGATGGATACTATATATAGTATATATGATATATTATATAGACGTTACTTATGTTTTACACCCGCGCTAGCCCTGCCCCGCTCTGCCGTTAGTTACCTAACCTAACGGTGCACGAGGGGATATCGAGGCGAATGCGGATGGCATAAGTGTACGTCGTATTTATCTATGATGTGATCATTTGGCTACAGTTCTTGCTTTGCATCGCGGTGTTCCTTATAGAACATCCTGCACCTTATTCGATAAGGAAAGGGCCGAGATTCCTTCACCGGGAGTGACCCCTTTAGCAATGACTGGCAGATGCTACACCCCTCGGTTTGTCTTTTGAATGCTCCTATAGTTCTTGCTTTGCGGTATATATGATATATCCTGCACCTTATTCGATGAGGAAAGGGCCGACGATCCCTTCACCGGGAGTGACCCCTTTAGCAAAACTAGAAAAGCCTCAAAAACACTCCATTTTAAAATCATTTGATTCTACAACGATATCAAGTTCATTACGCAATAGGTTTTCAGAAAAACCTATCATAGCCCTCCGTCATTTCAGATAAGTTGTATATAGTATTCGTGCTACATTTGTTGGCTTTCGTCAAGGTGTAGTGTGCGGTAGCTATATGCTGCTTATCTGCTGCATACGATGCGATTGGATTAGGGTAGTCGTACGGCTTTGTTGGCTTTCGTCAAGGGTCGTGCGGGTGGGTTTAATTCAGTCAAGAAATGTACGGGTTGAACTTGACTAGCGGGCTATGGTTTGTTGGCTTTCGTCAAGGTCATAGCACGTTAGGGGTAAAATATTATCGGGAATTTCAAGTGTTGAAATTTGCAATGAGATTGCATACCTTTTATGAGATAGTTGGATCCCGATACCCACTGCGAGTAATTGTTACTCCTGGGAGAGTTTTACACATTACAATTAGCCGATCAAGTTGGTGTCTAGAAAGGTGTCAACGGGGTTACGCCTCTGGGAAAACGAGGTTTACTTTAATTAGGTCCGTGCGAAAGCACGGGGAACCTCCCTCAAAGTACCGACACTGGCCTGGCTGAAAGATTGGCGAACTTGTAGCGTGTAATTAATCCGGGCTAGTCTTTCCTTTTAAGGTTTGAAGGAAGATTTGATAAAAACAGTAGGAGCCATCCTGATTAGATAAAATAATAACCAATCTGATCTTGCAAGAGCGCACGTAGAGTGTTTTCTTCTCTCTCTCTCTCTCTCCAGGTAGCGACCATGTCACGCCTTAATCAAGATAATAAAACGGATATATTGACCGAACCCGTTTATTATACTGAGCTGGGGAACGTTGGTCCCGCTCCAACTTATAATTGTTATAAGATAGAGCAGGAAATTGGGGATTACCAGAATTCCCGTGCCACCCAAACGAAGAAAGTGCATGTTGATGCATCATCTTCGGGTGTGTTCATTACAGAGAACTGTTTCTCAAATGTCCTTTACGTCCTGGGTATATGATACCGGATCAGGATCCCACATATGTAATATATTACATGGGCTACAGAAAGGTAAAGAACTGAGAACGGGTGATAAGTTTCATGAGACAGAAAACGGTGCAAGTGTTGCAGCCAAGTCTGTTGGTCACTGTCACCCTGTATTACCTGAATACATTGATTCTGAACAAATGTCATTAGATACCGAACCTGATCTACAAAATCATATCAGTCTCTTTATTTAGATAAAGAAGGATATAATTTTGTATTGTTGGATAATGTTTTGAACATTTCCTAAATCAAGAGTTGATCGGTTTAGGCACGTTATCTAAAAGTATTAATGTTCTAAATCAAACTACAGTTCTTAGTATACAGAACACACACAAGAGGAAGAGTTCAGAAATGAACGAATCCTTCTTGAGGTATTGTAGACTAGGTCATGTCAATGCGACCCGACTAGCTAAGTTACATTGAGATGCATATTTAAATCAGTTTGAATTTACATCTTATGAAACTTACCAGTCATGTCACAAAGATAAGATGACCATAACTCTGTTTAATGGAAACAGAGAAAGAGTTAATGAACTCTTGGGATGATACATGATGATGTATGAAGGTCCCCTGTCTACACATGCCAAGACCGGTTCTTTGTACTTGTAGGGTTCCTAGGCACACAAATGAGGTCTCACAAGACATCAACCATGCCAATTTCAAATTTGACGAGTGCCGAGAAACCCTAATACGGATCGTTAACTAGAGTTTAGGCGAAAGATGCAACTAGTTAACAACTTAACTACAAGAACGGAAATACAACCTTTGTAGATCCGGTCCTCCACCTCCATAGCACCGCAATGAACTCTCCTCGCTGTCCAAATCGAATCCCGGGCTCTAGCGTCGGCTTCATCGGAAAAATGGGCGGGCTAGGTCATCGACTACGATGCCGAAGATGATCTACGTCGAGGCATCACAAGATCAAGCTCCCACTTCACCAAGTCATGAAACTTGTGAAGAAAACACCCTATACTACTTGGCAAGAGGTAGAGGATGAAGAAATAGGAGATGGGTTCACTTTAGAATTGGATTTCTCACTCAATTGCTCAAGTTGCCATTGATGAAGTAAGCTTTCTTCATCTTTCAAGAAGAAGAAGATGAAGATGATTATCATAAGAATTATTTCAAAAAGAAAATAAAATGAATACTTATAATAATCAAACCATGGTCAAGTGTAGAGAATGAACTAGGGTTAAGTGGAATGGTTAGGGTTAAGCATGAGACAAAATGGTCACTTAGTCAAAGCTTCATGAAGCTTCAATATACAAACAAACAATGCCACCATTTTCCCTTTTTCTTTCCCAAAATAAAATAAATGAAATAAATAAATAAATGAATAAGAAAATGAAAACCCTAACCATTACACAACCATGGTTTAATCTTTACACAAACCCTAGTGAGCATGTATCATCAAACATGATACAATCAGGTGCACAAAAGTATATCACATATACAACATGTGAACTTCAAGTGAGAAAATCCATTTAAAGTGAACCAATACTAGTTAATGCAAAGTAATATATCAAATATATAATTATGCATTAAATCATTAAATCAACACTTGATTCAATGATCCGGTCATGTCGCACACAACCGACTAGTATACAATGTATCGTTTTATAAAATCAATCCTTGATTCGATAGTAGGTTATATCGCATACAACCATTCGACACATTCATCGCGAGAATGAAATACGGTATCACATACACGCATTATTCTCGATCCCGCACATATCTCATATGCGCTCTTATTTCGTTTCGCTTGAGCCAGGAAACCTCTATGTAGGACTCTAAAGACTCGTCAATACGCCGGTAGCAGATGATGATCATATCAAGCACCCACAAGCCGCAAGCGGTCTGCTAAACGTAACGGCCACCCGGATATTGAGCGATCAGAAGATCGATGAGCAAGCCCGCTCACACTCCAATGAATCCAACCAGTAACACTTACCTTACAGTCCGATCTGATCGTCTGATATGTCGCATATCTCGCCTAGGGGTGGTAAACGTCAGACCCCAATAGCTTGATAAGTCGTGTCGATATGAGGCCTATAACAGTTCGAGAAACTACTGGTAACACTTACCGGTAAATCTCAGCAACCCTGGCCAGGGATTTCCGGTTATAGCCAATCGAACACAGCGCAACATCAACTCCCTATACCGGGAGAGACGAATCCCCTCCTATCGCTCATTGCCTCCATGTGATTCGGGACTGTACCCAAAAACCACCGTTTTGCATGCCCTCTTGGACGTGGTAAGGTGGAAATCAAAGCACAGTGGGAACCACACAAGACTCTATGACGATCACTGGTCAACAAACTACTCTGTACCAGTGTCACCAGAGAACTGCCATCTAACGTAAGGTATAATACCATCTGGGAGTTCTCGGCGAGTCCGTCCAGTGTACCCAGTCTCTACTGAACACCCGTATATCATCTCTGATGTCAAACACCAATGGATATGGAATCATCCATCGCCCATCTGTATGGGTCGAGAAGGTATACGCTAGTCTACTCTGGTATATCGATGTCCCTTCTCGATATACCCACGACTAGGGACCTTGAAGGATGTACTTATGGACTACCATGTCCCCACTAGTATGATCCGCATCATAGTCCAGGTAGTCAAGTACACATCCTAAGGGCTTTACCAACATGTAACAGAGAGACAAACTGTATACACGTTAAGGTAAAGAGTAACCAGATAGCATACTATCATGTCGACCGAGAAAGTCCTCCCTATATATGTCCAAGCATCCACTACAATATACATCCTATGTATAGTAACGGCCTCTAGGGCATACATATAACTAACAATCTCCCACTTGCACTAGGGCCATCTGATAGCAGTGGTTGTAGTATCTCATACTCAACCATCCCATAAAAGTCTCTCTCTGGGAATAGGCCTTCGTGGGTGGATCCGCCGTGTTGTCCTCTGAGTCTACTCTCCTGACCTCGATCCCCTGGAGATCAACCATCTCCACGATCAGGTGACACTGCCTTAGAATATGTCTGGATCACTGATGGGACCTGCGTTCCTTGGCACAAGCCATAACTCCATTGTCTCACAATGGGAGGAACATAGTTCATCTCATGAGCCAATATACACCCAAACAGCCTCTTTGGTAGGATCTTAAGTAGCGATCTATCCAGCCTTTATCGTCTAGTATGCCACGGTATGTAGCTTGGAACTCTTCCAACATACCGTCCCTTTACTGTGGGTAAAGACAATGCCTGTGACTGACATTCAGTCGTTCTTATCACTCTGGAACACTTCCAGTGATTCTCCCCAGGATCAACTGATACCATCTCACTACATCTAGTGAGTATCCTAACATCCATATAACATCTATCTCAAAGATGAAAACTCAGGATTTAGGAGGTATCACTTTGATCCTATATGGAGAATCCATGTGACAAGCGGAGATTGATCGAGCGTAACATAGGAAACTCCTTCCCTATCAAGAGTATGTCATCCACGTACTCTACGAGGATCGCCACCATACTCCCTACTACCTTTTTGTATATACAAGGTTCATCTACCATTTTGATGATGTCAAACTCTTTGACTATCTCATCAAAACAGACGTTCCAACTCCGCGATGCCTGCTTTATCTTATAAAGCATCTTCTACACGTTTCCGCTGCTCCCACTGTTTACGAAGCCCTCTGGCTGTGTACTTACAGACGTTCTCTTCTAAAACATTATTTAGAAAAGTAGTCATGGCACCCAACCGCCAGATATCGCAGTCATGGAATGTAGCCGTGACAAGTAGGATCTGGATGGACTTAAGCATAACCACTGGAAAAAGGTTTCATCATTATCCACGCCTGGTCGATGACGAAAACCTTTAACAAGTCTAGCTTTGAAAGTCTTAACTTTTCCAAGTACACCAAGTAATCTTCTCAAGATATACTTGCTCCTGATGGGGATTTAACCCTTCAGATATAGCAACCAAAGTCCATACATTGTTGGTGTACATGGATTCCATCTCAGATCACTAAGCATCCAGCCATTCTTATAGAGTCTTACTCCTGATGGCCAGCTCGAAGCTAGTTGGGTCATCATCTCATGATGCAATCCTCGCTCCCACTGTCACAGAGAAACAGAATTATCTCTCAGGTGGGTGAAGAACCCTACTAGATCGGCGGAGAGGCTGAGGTTCGTTGGAATCTACTGAATCCTTTGGTTCTACCAAATCATCTGCTGTAATTTGTATAGCTGGAACCTTTCCAGTTGTACATAACAGACCTTACCTCGAGCTTGTCCGGATTATGCTTTTAGACATAGCCCGGACAACCCCAAATCTTAACTAACTTAAGATATGGGCTCTTCCCTTTTCATACCAAATATGAAGTGGTAGGCAACTGTTTTGATTTGAACCCTATTTAATAGGTATGCAGCTTCTCAAGTGCATAACTCCCAAAAGGAAATAGGAAACTCAGTAATACTCATCATAGAGCACACCATATCTCAAAGGGTGTTAATGCTCCGCCCCGACATACCATCGAGCCATGGTGTATACGGAGGAGTAATGCTGAGAGAGAATCTCATTCTCCTTTAGAATAGACCAGGATTTCCGTGCTCAATTATTCTCCTCCTCGATCACATCAAAGGACATAATACTTATACCCGTATTTTAGTTCTCTACTTCTAGCTTATATTCTGTGAATATCTCAAAAGGTTCAGACTTGTGTTTCAACAGGAACATATGTCTGAGTCTCGAGAGATCATCAAAGAATGTAATGAAGTATAAAGAACCGGTCCTGGCATGTGTAGACAGGGGACCTTCATACATCAGCATGTATCAATCCCTAGAGTTCACTAACTCTTTCTCTGTCTCCAATAAACATAGCTATGGTCATCTTATCTTTGTGACATGACTGGCAAGTTTCACAAGATGTAAATTCAAACTGATTTAAATATGCACCTAAATGTAACTTCAGCTAGTCGGGTCGCATTGATATGACCTAGTCTACAATACCTTAAGAAGGATCCATTCATTTCTGAACTCTTCCTCTTATGTGTGTTCCATATACTAAGAACTGTAGTTTGATTTAGAACATCAATGCTTTTAGATAACATGCCTGAACCGATCAACTTTTGATATAGGAAATGTTCAAAACATTATCCAACAATACAAAATTTTATCGTTTCTTTACTAATAAAGAGACAGATATGATTTTGTATATCAGGTTCGGTATCTAATAACATTCGTTCAGAATCAATGTATTTGGGATACAGGGTGACAGTGACCAACAGACTTGGCTGCAACACTTGCCCCGTTTTCTGCCTCATGAAACTTATCACCCGTTCTCAGTTCTCTACCTCTCTGTAGCCCTATGTAACAGATTACATATCAGGGATCCTGATCTGGTATCAAATACCCAGGACGTAGAGGATACTGAGAAATAGTTCTGTGTAACGAACACACCCGAAGATGATGCATCATATGCACTTTCCTCGTTTGGGCAGCACGGGAAATCTGGTATTCCCCAATTTCCTGCTCTGTCTTATAACATTTGTAAGTTGGAGCGGGACCAACGTTCCCCAGCTCAGTATAACAAGCGGGTTCGGTCAATATTCCGTATTATTATCTTGATTAAGGCGTGATATGGTCGCTACCTGGAGAGAGAGAGAAGAAAACACTCAGCGTGCACTCTTGCAAGAATAGATTGGTTATGTTTTATCTAATCAGGATGGCTCCCACTGCTTTTTATCAAATCTTCCTTCAAACCCTAAAAGGAAAGACTAGCCGGGATTAATTACACACTACAAGTTCGCCAATCTTTCAGCCAGGCCAGTGTCGGTACTTTGAGGGAGGTCCCCCGTGCTTTCGCACGAACCTAATTAATGTAAACCTCGTTTTCCCAGAGGCGTAACCCCGTTGACACCTTTCTAGACACCTACTTGATCGGCTAATTGTAATGTGTAAAACTCTCCCAGGAGTAACTCATACTCGCAGCGGGTATCGGGTGTTGCGCCACGGCAGCGCCCCGGCCGTCTTACTCGAGGCCAAATTGCGGAATCAAAATTTTTCCTTGCTCGGAAACCGGCGCTACCGCGGACAAAGAAAACCCGGATCGTTTACCATTAACCTGCGCTAGCTAACTAGAGATGGGGTGAGAAGTATACCGAGTGATCCGAGTCCTCCGGTCTTCTCTTCATCATCCCGATCTCCCGCGGAAAAGCTTGGCTCCATATCGTCGCCTCCTCGCCGGAAAGGGCACCACATCGCCTTCGTCTTTTACGGGCTCCCGCCTCAATACCGAGGCAACTCGAGCATGAAGCCGGCAACTCGACATGCTCAAGAAATGCTGTAGGAAGCGTAGTGTAGAATCATAGTCTCACTTTGGGGTTTGTTGCCTTTGGATGGAGGAATGAGAACAAGGAAAATATATGGTGCTTTCATTTTTCCTTGCATGAAGATATGAGATGAAGAAAAATGTGTCATGCCAAAATGAAATTTTCTCTCATCTCCTCACTCAAGTGGCCGGCCATCTCACTTAGGAATGGTGGAGGGAGAAACAATATGTAGTATGAAGGGAGGTGATGGTAGGAAGAAGAGAGGAGGTGACCACATCAAGAGACAAGAAAACATGAACCATGCTTCACACTATTCAACCCATAACCATTCATATCACTCAATTCAAAAGCATGGAGCAAAGATATGAAAACTATCATAATCAAACAATATGCAAAGAAACCCCTCACAAAGTGTTATTTGCAAAACTGCAAATAACCCCCTCCATCGGAAAAGTCCGGCCGGGAAAGAACAAAGGAAAACCGGCCGGAACGGAATGCAAACCGGCAACTCCAGAAAACTGGTCCCGTAATAAATTACAGGAAAACCCCGACACTGTGCATACACACCCGCATCTGTATTCCGACCGGATACAAATGCAATGAGACAAAATCTACACTGTACTAGACTAGGACCGGCTTAAGCCAAAGCCGGCTAGTAAAATCCGTTCGATCCTGATCCGTGCAATACCGCACGTATCTGATCGAACCCTGCCATATAACTATACGGCAACTAGTACAAAACTGTCCGATCCTGATCCGTGCAGTACCGCACGTATCTGATCGGACCCTGCCATATCTCCATACGGCCTCTACAGCGTTTCGCCCGAAAGCTGAGTAACTGAAAGTGTGGTGGACTCTAAAGACTCGTCAATACTATGGCTGTGGATTTAACCACTGGCACGTCAGAGGTATAAGCCAATACATGACGGGCCACCAGCTATTGACTAAAAGGGACGTCGATGAGGAAGCTCACCCCGACACCCTACTGAGCCTGTCAGTGACAATATCCGTACAGTCCGGTCCGTTCGTCTATGAGTATCGCATGGCGGGCCTAGGGGGTTGGTAAAAGTCAGACCCCCAAAAGCGGTACAAGTCGTGTCGGAGCGTAGCCCAGAACGCCCTGAGATACTACTGGAATACCTACCAGTAAATCTCCTGCCTCGGCCGAGGGCTTTGCGTAATGGCTCTCCTAGACACAGCGCGACCTCACCCCCAATACCGGGAGAGACGAACCCCTGCAGATCCGCTCACTGCCTCCATGTGGCTCGGGACTGTACCCAACTAAAACCTGTTTGCACGACTCCTTTGAGCCGTGGTAGGGTAGTAATCAAAGCACAGTGGGAACTCACACGAGACAAATGACGATCTCAGGTCGATGAACTAACCTGTACACATGTCACCTGGGAACTGCTATCTGACATCTGGTATAAGACCAACTAGCAGGTTCCCGGCGAGTCCTGTCCGGTGTACTCATAACCCAATGAGCACCTGTATACATCTTAGGTGAACCAACTGACACCAGTGGCTTGTGAGACCGGCCACCGCCCCTCGTCGGGGTCTCGACTGTATACACTAGTCTACTAATGGAGTATCGATGCCCAGTCTCGAAACTCCCACGACTAGGGACCTTTTAAGGATGTGCTTATAGACCCCAGCTCCCACGTATATGATCGCCATCATACTGCTGGTCGTCAAGCAAGAATCCTAGGGGCTCTATCAACGTGTAATAGCGACATGTCAGGTCACCTAAAGCAGTACACGATGATAAAGATAAACCAGATAGCATACTATCATCTCGAGTAAGACTGTCCTACCGGGATAGGTCCTCCCTCAATCATTGCAATCACGTGCCTGTGATCCAATAATTGACTCTGAGGGCACTAACTCCAACAATCTCCCAGTTGCACTCAAGGCTAATTATTGCGATGTCGCATACTCACAGCCCGTGTGATACCGAACACCCAACTCCTCTACTAGTCAGTCTCACAAAGCCTGTTTGCGAAACTATTGCGTTCGAGGAATAGCCTCAGTGAGTGGATCCGCTGTGATGTTTCTTTATATGTCTCTCTATATCTCAAGTTCGCGGAGAAAGCCATCTCACGAAATGAGCAATACCTGTCTTAGAATGTCTGGATGTCTGATGGGACCTAGCTCATAAATGAACTCCAAATCCAAAATTCTTAGACTGTATCAACAACTGAACTTAATCAGTATCCTGCGCCATGCCTCCCTCAGTATTGCCTTGGACCGCCTGTCCAAAATACAGTCCCTCATCAGAGGGAGAACTATAACTCTGACAACCTCCTTGTCGTCCATGTCACCTTGGAAGCCTGGAGTGATAACCGTCTCCTAAATGAGGCTGTCGTTATCATATCCCTAGAACATCCACTCATGTTCTAAAACTGCTTCCGACTGTTTTTCCAGGATTGGATTAATATCAACTTATTGCACTTACTGCAAGAACAACATCTGGTGTGGTACTTGACATCTCATGATTGACTCAATTGCCTAAGCAAGTGATCTGTCAATCATGCGTATCCCTCTCCCCTTTAGTCTGTAAGACACCTTTAGAGAGGGTGACTCCATTACCTGCAGGTGTACTACCGTGCCAGGAGTCGTCCATTCTAAATACTCATAGAATGCTGTCAAGGTACCCAGATTGGGAAACCACCCAAATCTAGATCTAAAACCATAGATCTAGTAACCAGTATGTCTGATATAATATCCAAGTCCCATGTGGAGAAAACACTGTGTGACGACCAAAGTATAACCGATCGTAGTATAGGAATATCACTTCCTACTATCTTCTCAACAGATCCATCCCCTATTCTGATGACGTCAAACCTATGACTGTCACATCAGAAATGGATGATCTATCCCCGCTACATCTGCTTTAATCTATAAATAGACATAAGCCTGATGTCCACCAATGCTTCCGCTGCTCCCACTGACTACGACAACCTTCTGGCAGAGTCATATAGACGTGCACTTCCAAAGCTAGTTTAGAACGACGCTATACTCATCCTCCTGCCGGGTCTCGCAGCCTGGAACAACAGCAATGGTAATTGTGGGTAAACAAGAACTTCCCTGTCACCGTCCTTGAGGCTACCGGAGTACCTCTCGGGTGCCTGAAGTTACCCACCTTATCTGCGGAGTGGCCAATGGAATGTCAAATCAGATTGAATCTTTAGGTTCCTTATCAAATCTTCAGTAATCGTTTGTGGTTCTAGAATCACTTCCAGTTCTACCATACTCCCACTGCTGTTTTTTGAAAAAATCCATTTTTAATAAAACTGTGGCGAGTCTAGAACAATATTTCTATTGATCTTCCAGATGGTAGAAAGTCAACCCTCGTCATAGCCTGGGTCAACCCACAAACAGCCATTACAGAAACGTGCCTTGAGATGTCCAGTGTCTGGTTTTAAGCATAAGCCGGACAACTCCCCGTACCTTAACATCGTTAAGATATGAACTGTTCTATATCCAATATAGAACCAGAGGCACTGATTTATTTGAACCAGATTCAAATCATGCAGCTGTCTCCAGTGCATGTCAACTAAATGGAGAGAGGCCGATCAGCGTTACTCAACTTAGGAATGCTTCCAATTATGAGTATACTGAAAGAGAAGCAATCTGTCTTCATCATTACTATCAACTGAATACCATACACAAGTATCTACATCTTCGATCTCTTTGAAGAATCCCGATACTTGCTACACCTGGTACTCTACTCTATTCAAATACCTATAACTCCTCAAAACTTAGACCCTGTGTTTCCACGAAACAGCTGTCTAAAATCTAGAGAAGCCATAAGTAAACCGAATATAGTACGAGCACCAACCCCTCTGTCCTAATGGACACTGGACAACATACAATACTCTGTATAAGTCCGCTGAGTCTAACAACTCTTTCACTGTGCGTCGTAGGTTGAAAACTGTACTTATGGTTAAGAAGAATTACACCGCTGTTCAATGCTCCTTACCTAACCATCCACTGATATAGGTAAATGTCATCGACATAATATCAAAAGGTATATCTCACTCTATGAAAATAGACGTACAGATATATCGATTTGAAATTGGTGCACAACAGCGGATATTCAAAAACCAAATATTTGCCGACCGGCAAACAACCAGGTGACTTCCTCAAATATCACCGATTACAACGAATCCCGATATAATGAGGATGATCACCCAATTCCCAATAACTTACTCCCACTCATCATCTGTAAAACCATACAGATGTGAGAATCAAACCTGGTAAATACATACCCTGGAGCAAGTGTCCAATCGGGAAATCAGTTTTCTTTTAACAGTACACAGTGAAACTGAAACATTGAAATGTTTCGATGGGGTATCCTGGTATTCCTAGTAATGCCTCTACCATTATCCAGATTCACAACTGTAACCGTATATCTCTTTGCCATCTGTCCAAATCCCTTTATATGTCTTTAGTCATTACCGTCTGCACACCCCTTTAGGCCAATTGGTTTTCTTCCTTCCCTACCGTTTGGCACCAGCCTATGGTTTGGAAGAAGACTATCCAAAAAGCATAAAGGGTGTACTGTCCTAATCCTAGGAGCACTCGCAACGCGAGAGAAGGTGAAGATAAAAGACACCTGAATGTACTTTATTCCTATTTCTCCTGAACCAGAATCCATCCCCGAACTGGAACTAGTTCCTTTCGAGTTCGTATATAACCATACGATGGAGTATCCAATAAACTGTGGATCTTCGTAGTGATACGGAGTGTCCTGGAGAAATACAAAGGTGATTTAGGATTGGCGAAGAAATACTTGGTTTGGTTGTGAATATCAGTCGCGTTTTACTTTGCCCTGCTACTAATCCCTTGCTTTGTCTTAACTTAATACCTTCTGCACACCATCGTTATGCTAATTGGTTTTCTTCATTCCCCACCGTTCGGCACCAGCCTAAGGTTTGGAAGAAGACTATCCAATCTGCGTAATAGGTGTACTATCTCCTAAACCAAGGAGTACTCGCAACCTGAGAGAAGGTGAAAAGAAAAGACAACTGAATAGTCCTATCCGTTTTCTCCAGAACCAGAAACCATCCTCGAAATCCTTCGAGTTCGTATATAACCATACGATGGTTTTGTCCAATGGAAGTGGACGTTCGTAGTAATACGGGGTGTCCTGGAGAAAAGGGTAAAAGTAGGAGTGGCAATGAGGTCTGCAACTCTGACAATCCAAAAAGCCAGTGTTAAGAAGGTTCGGTCAACTTGGTCACTGAGTCATAGTCCAGGGTCGGGTCAATGGTCGCTGCCAGAGAGAGAGAGAAGAAACACTCAGCGTGCACTCTAACCTAGATCAGAATGGTTACCACTTTATCTAATCTGGAAACCTCCCACTGTATCTCAAATTCTCCTCCAAACCTAAAAGAAGAATTAGTCGGGATCACCCGAGGAGTAAACCAACTCATCAGTGGGAATCGGGATCCAACTATCATCGCATGATAACTTGACGGAATCCACTCAAGTCACCACACTCCAGAAGGTATGCGCATGCTTGGCAAGTTTCAGTTCTTTTGAAACTCCCGATATGATTTTTACCCCTAGGACCCAAGTGACCTTGACGAATAATCAACAAATCAAAAGGTCCTAGTCAAGTTCAACCCGTCATTATCTTGATTGCGTTAAACCCACCCGCACGACCCTTGACGAATAATCAACAAAGTCGCACGACTGTCCTAACCAATCCACATATCCATGCGACAGAAAGCATTACAGAGCTACCGCACACTACGCCTCGGCGAATAGCAACGACAAACGTAGCGCGAATACTAAGCAATACTAATCCGAAATGACGGAGGGCTACGAATGGTTTCTGGCGAAAACCTTTAACGTAATGAACTTGATATCGTTGAAGGAACTGGATAACTTTTATAAAAATATAGTGACGAAAACCTTTACTAAAGAGGTCACTCCCGGTGAAGGGATCTCGGCTCTTTCCCCGTAGAATGAGGTGCAGGATATTCCAACTGAATACCACGATGCAAAGCAAAAGTAATCGGCTATAGTGAAGTTAATGCCCTGACGCGAACTTCTGTCCAAGGGGTCACTCCCGGTGAAGGGATCTCGGCCCTTGCCTCGTCGACTGAGGAGCAGGATATTCCAAATGAATACCACGATGCAAAACAAAAGTGAACGTCCTTGCAATAACAGCTTTTTGAAAAATGTTCCAACAACATCAGAATTAGGTTTGTTTATCTTGCATTGATCCGAATCAATACAGTCCCATCAATTGATCACACCACAAAGAACGAAAATATACTGACGTACATATATGCCATCCGCATTCGCCACTGGGTCCCGTCATCACCCGTTAGGTTAGCTAACTAACGGCAGAGCGGGGACTGGACTAGCGCGGATGAAAAACATATACAACATCTACTAATATATATACCAATATATAGTATTTCGCTCAAGGCGTGAATAAAATGCAACATTACAGAAATGAACAGCATCACAGAACAATACAGATATCTGGAAGCCCCGGGTTTCACAGAGCCGCTGCTGAAACCCGACGTTCCCCTGGTCGTGTGGATAGCCTGTGCAATGAGAATCCTAGACCCCTACGGGCGCGGCAAGTCACCCGCCAAAACCTGAAGCGAGGCAGCCCCCTTCAGCACCGTGAATGGACCACCCAGCACTTCACGGAATCCGGTAACTTGGGCACCCCTCCTGGGTCAACCTGTACCCCCTACGAGTGCGGCGGATAGCCAGCCAATCCTGGAGTGAAGCCCCCTCCGTCCCAATGCCATGAGATGCGGGCTTGTTGTCTTCTAGAACCCGGCTATCCGTGCACCCCACCGCGGGGCAACCCTAGTACAGAAAGTAAAATATACATACACCGGGTACATCGACCGCAACCAGGTCGTGCCCCAAAAGAATAATACAAACAGGCAGTGACGGCAGTCCACATGTCGGACGCTCGCCCCGCAATAGCAAATGTACATAATACACCAAAACTGTACTAGCATTGCATCCAGGCTATCCCCCACGACCGATCCGCAACATCACAGCATAAACAAAGAACATCAACGTGAAAATCACGTTCGCAAATCCGTCTAACCGGGCTATAGCAGTTAGGCCGGATTTACCGATCGAGTGACATTCACGGTCGCAGATATAATGTAAATACTGTGAAATAATGTGTTTAAAATATCCGATCGATCAAATAATTAACAAGCGGGCCCCAAAAGAAAACTGTAGCACTCACAGAAATAACTGGCCCAATTTTAATATCCCAAAAGCCCTATTTTCAGCCCATAAGACAACTGAAGAAAAATTACCAAGTGGGCCCACCATAGTGCGGCGGAAGCGCGGCAGAAAGGGGGTTATTGCCGCGCTTCCGCGCTCCAAGTAAGGGTTCACTTTGTCGTTTTTCTCCAGAGTTCTTAGAACACCCTGCACATCTTTCTGAGACCACCTGAAAAATTTTTAGACACCAAAAAATTTCAACAGAAACTGATGTGAACTAAAATACGGTTTTTGAGATTTTGGTCGATCGGATAAGTAAAACGCATTAGAACAAGCTAGGTAAGGTTAATGGCGTGGCTCTGATACCATGTTGCGCCACGGCAGCGCCCCGGCCGTCTTACTCGAGGCCAAATTGCGGAATCAAAATTTTTCCTTGCTCGGAAACCGGCGCTACCGCGGACAAAGAAAACCCGGATCGTTTACCATTAACCTGCGCTAGCTAACTAGAGATGGGGTGAGAAGTATACCGAGTGATCCGAGTCCTCCGGTCTTCTCTTCATCATCCCGATCTCCCGCGGAAAAGCTTGGCTCCACATCGTCGCCTCCTCGCCGGAAAGGGCACCACATCGCCTTCGTCTTTTACGGGCTCCCGCCTCAATACCGAGGCAACTCGAGCATGAAGCCGGCAACTCGACATGCTCAAGAAATGCTGTAGGAAGCGTAGTGTAGAATCATAGTCTCACTTTGGGGTTTGTTGCCTTTGGATGGAGGAATGAGAACAAGGAAAATATATGGTGCTTTCATTTTTCCTTGCATGAAGATATGAGATGAAGAAAAATGTGTCATGCCAAAATGAAATTTTCTCTCATCTCCTCACTCAAGTGGCCGGCCATCTCACTTAGGAATGGTGGAGGGAGAAACAATATGTAGTATGAAGGGAGGTGATGGTAGGAAGAAGAGAGGAGGTGACCACATCAAGAGACAAGAAAACATGAACCATGCTTCACACTATTCAACCCATAACCATTCATATCACTCAATTCAAAAGCATGGAGCAAAGATATGAAAACTATCATAATCAAACAATATGCAAAGAAACCCCTCACAAAGTGTTATTTGCAAAACTGCAAATAACCCCCTCCATCGGAAAAGTCCGGCCGGGAAAGAACAAAGGAAAACCGGCCGGAACGGAATGCAAACCGGCAACTCCAGAAAACTGGTCCCGTAATAAATTACAGGAAAACCCCGACACTGTGCATACACACCCGCATCTGTATTCCGACCGGATACAAATGCAATGAGACAAAATCTACACTGTACTAGACTAGGACCGGCTTAAGCCAAAGCCGGCTAGTAAAATCCGTTCGATCCTGATCCGTGCAATACCGCACGTATCTGATCGAACCCTGCCATATAACTATACGGCAACTAGTACAAAACTGTCCGATCCTGATCCGTGCAGTACCGCACGTATCTGATCGGACCCTGCCATATCTCCATACGGCCTCTACAGCGTTTCGCCCGAAAGCTGAGTAACTGAAAGTGTGGTGGACTCTAAAGACTCGTCAATACTATGGCTGTGGATTTAACCACTGGCACGTCAGAGGTATAAGCCAATACATGACGGGCCACCAGCTATTGACTAAAAGGGACGTCGATGAGGAAGCTCACCCCGACACCCTACTGAGCCTGTCAGTGACAATATCCGTACAGTCCGGTCCGTTCGTCTATGAGTATCGCATGGCGGGCCTAGGGGGTTGGTAAAAGTCAGACCCCCAAAAGCGGTACAAGTCGTGTCGGAGCGTAGCCCAGAACGCCCTGAGATACTACTGGAATACCTACCAGTAAATCTCCTGCCTCGGCCGAGGGCTTTGCGTAATGGCTCTCCTAGACACAGCGCGACCTCACCCCCAATACCGGGAGAGACGAACCCCTGCAGATCCGCTCACTGCCTCCATGTGGCTCGGGACTGTACCCAACTAAAACCTGTTTGCACGACTCCTTTGAGCCGTGGTAGGGTAGTAATCAAAGCACAGTGGGAACTCACACGAGACAAATGACGATCTCAGGTCGATGAACTAACCTGTACACATGTCACCTGGGAACTGCTATCTGACATCTGGTATAAGACCAACTAGCAGGTTCCCGGCGAGTCCTGTCCGGTGTACTCATAACCCAATGAGCACCTGTATACATCTTAGGTGAACCAACTGACACCAGTGGCTTGTGAGACCGGCCACCGCCCCTCGTCGGGGTCTCGACTGTATACACTAGTCTACTAATGGAGTATCGATGCCCAGTCTCGAAACTCCCACGACTAGGGACCTTTTAAGGATGTGCTTATAGACCCCAGCTCCCACGTATATGATCGCCATCATACTGCTGGTCGTCAAGCAAGAATCCTAAGGGCTCTATCAACGTGTAATAGCGACATGTCAGGTCACCTAAAGCAGTACACGATGATAAAGATAAACCAGATAGCATACTATCATCTCGAGTAAGACTGTCCTACCGGGATAGGTCCTCCCTCAATCATTGCAATCACGTGCCTGTGATCCAATAATTGACTCTGAGGGCACTAACTCCAACATCGGGATCCAACTATCTCATAGAAGGTATGCAATCTCATTGCAAATTTCAACACTTGAAATTCCCGATAATATTTTTCCCCTAGCACCCTATGACCTTGACGGAGGTCAACAAACCATAGGCTACTAGTCAAGTTCAACCCGTCATTTCTTGATCGAATTAAACCTACCCGCACGACCCTTGATGGAGGTCAACAAGGCAGCACGACTACCTTAATCTAATCTGCATCATATGCATAAGCAGATAAATACTAGTTAGCTACCGCACACTACGCCTTGACGGAGGTCAACAAACGTAGCACGAATACTAAATAGGACTTATCTGAAATGACGGAGGGCTACGACCGGTTTTTCTGAAAACCTATTGCGTAATGAACTTGATATCGTTGTAGAATCAAATGATTTTAAAATGGAGTGTTTTTGAGGCTTTTCTAGTTTTGCTAAAGAGGTCACTCCCGGTGAAGGGATCGTCGGCCCTTTCCTCGTCGAATGAGGTGCGGGATATATCATATATATCTCTGTGCAAAGCAAAACTCTTAAAAGCAATCAAAAGACAAATCGAGTGTGTAGCATCTGTCAGTTATTGCTAAAGGAGTCACTCCCGGTAAAGGGATCTCGGTCCTTTCCTCATCGAATAAGGTGCAGGATATATCATATATACCGCTGTGCAAAGCAAGAACTGTAGCTACCGGTTTTATTTTTGAAATTCGATTCTACAACATCTTTAGGTTTCTTTTTCTTTCATTAATCACATTAATGAAGTCCCATCATTTAAGTACCTAAACATCACAGATAAATATGACGTACACTTATGCCATCCGCATTCGCCTCGATATCCCCTCGTGCACCGTTAGGTTAGGTAACTAACGGCAGAGCGGGGCAGGGCTAGCGCGGGTGTAAAACATAAGTAACGTCTATATAATATATCATATATACTATATATAGTATCTATCACAGAACATCACATGATCACATCACAGATATCGCAGCAGCAGAAACATATGAAATATTGGATATACTAGGACGTCCGTGTTTTTAATACGAGCTAGTATAAAACACGGATTCCACGGTCGCGATGAATAGCCAAACCCACACCCCTAGACCCCTACGAGAGTGGCAAGCAACCCTACCAATTCTAGAGTTAGAAGACCCGGACTCGACTCCTCGAGTTGGTCTCCCACTAGACTCCAGAACGCGGTTACTTGTGCTCCCCTCCTTGGGTCTATCCTAGTGCGGAAAAGTAAATAATATACAAAAGGTGACATCTTCCGCAACCTGGAAGTGCCCCAATAAAAGAATATTACATACAAGTTTTTACATGAATGAAAATGAAAAACACTCATCTCACATAAAAAAAACCCCGGCTATTCAAACACGACGATCCAATATAACATATCCAGCAACACATAACATCACATGTCATCAACGTAAGTAAACATGCGTATCCCAATTGTCGTTGACATATAGCAACGAAACCGGCGATATCACATATTACACTTACGGTCAGAGAAAAGAAAGTGTAAAACTACAACAGTTGGAATCCGCAATCTCCATAGACATCGCATGCCTAATCAAATGAATACCTTAGACATCACTTGCCTAACAATTATAAACCCCGCATTTTAGTCTCAAAATTGAAAACACTTTTCAATATCAAGTCGGGCAATTCAACAGGATTCCCGACATTCTGAGCGAATGCTCGTCGCAAACTTTAGTAGGCGGCCGCACCCCCGATACCGTCGACGAAGTGCACCAAGGCGGAACACTGCTGCCGCGAGCACCCGAACGGATGCTTTCGGCGACGGGGTTCTCCTACAGTCACTTGGTCGGGGCTATGGAGTGAGGCTGTCTATTAAGTTTACCCGGCGAGTATCTGCGTACGCTACGTGATTGCGACGAACTTTTGATCACATCAAAATTCCGTGGCAACCGATCAAGTGAGCCTAAACTGCTATGTTTATAACATTCATTCAGTTATCTCATAACTTCTTGTGAATTCCAATTGTTGTATCACAATCCGGATAAGATAGAAAATGTTAAACTTTCCGATCGAACAATCGAACACCCAAGTTTTCCCGATACAGCTCAACACATGAAATAAGTCTAAAAATATTCAGTTCGTGCCTCAGTACCGACGGTCCAGCCGTAGAAGGGTCAAGCCAACGCCTCACATGTGGCACGCCGTACTGCCCCAAACCCTAAGGTTCAAAGGGCAGTTCAAGACGGTCACATAATCGAGTTAAGGTTTGTTGTCTTCTAGAGGGACCATCGCGTTACTTGCACTACTTAGAACGTTATTAAACCACGGAAAGATCCAACACTTGGAAATTTCCCAACAGGGGAAAAAAGTGGGTATTTATATCCGGTCGAACTTTTTAACATATTCAAAAATTATCCGGAAAACACCTAGACAAAGTTTGATAATCCGATCAAATAATTGAATCCCCGAAACAACCCAGAATATTCAACTCTTGAATAAATATTAAAAATTCCCAGAAAATCCAGCACCATAAAAGAGGAATTACTGTGCAAAAATGGTTGGCTGATGTCATCAATTGGCCGCGGAACCGCCGCAGAAGGCATGCTTCTGCCGCGGTTCCGCCGCGCTTTAGACACATCTTGTGTAAATTTTTGCACCGTAATTCTTAGATCTTCCTGCTGAATTTTTTAAGAATTTTTAATCTGGAAAAAACCCAGTTTTTGAAAAATGTCCAGAGAGCAAATTGGATTTAGGGTTTCGGTTCGATCGGACATCAAACTCCGTCTGTGCATCGCCTAAGGCTCTAGCTAGGCTCTGATACCACTGTAGGGTTCCTAGGCACACTAATGAGGTCTCACAAGGCATCAACCATGCCAATTTCAAATTTGACGAGTGCCGAGAAACCCTAATACGGATCGTTAACTAGAGTTTAGGTGAAAGATGCAACTAGTTAACAACTTAACTACAAGAACGGAAATACAACCTTTGTAGATCCGGTCCTCCACCTCCATAGCACCGTAATGAAGTCTCCTCACTGTCCAAATCGAATCCCGGGCTCTAGCGTCGGCTTCATCGGAAAAATGGGCGGGCTAGGTCATCGACTACGATGCCGAAGATGATCTACGTCGAGGCATCACAAGATCAAGCTCCCACTTCACCAAGTCATGAAACTTGTGAAGAAAACACCCTATACTACTTGGCAAGAGGTAGAGGATGAAGAAATAGGAGGTGGGTTCACTTTAGAATTGGATTTCTCACTCAATTGCTCAAGTTGCCATTGATGAAGCAAGCTTTCTTCATCTTTCAAGAAGAAGAAGATGAAGATGATTATCATAAGAATTATTTCAAAAAGAAAATAAAATGAATACTTATTGTAATCAAACCATAGTCAAGTGTAGAGAATGAACTAGGGTTAAGTGGAATGGTTAGGGTTAAGCATGAGACAAAATGGTCACTTAGTCAAAGCTTCATGAAGCTTCAATATACAAACAAACAAAGCCACCATTTTCCCTTTTTCTTTTCCAAAATAAAATAAATGAAATAAATAAATAAATGAATAAGAAAATGAAAACCCTAACCATTAACCAACCATGGTTTAATCTTTACACAAACCCTAGTGAGCATGTATCATCAAACATGATACAATCAAGTGCACAAAAGTATATCACATATACAACTTGTGAACTTCAAGTGAGAAAATCCATTTAAAGTGAACCAATACTAGTTAATGCAAAGTAATATATCAAATATATAATTATGCATTAAATCATTAAATCAACACTTGATTCAATGATCCGGTCATGTCGCACACAACCGACTAGTATACAATGTGTCGTTTTATCGAATCAATCCTTGATTCGATAACTAGGTTATATCGCATACAACCATTTGACACATTCATCGCGAGAATGAAATACGGTATCACGTACACGCATTATTCTCGGTCCCGCACATATCTCATATGCGCTCCTATTTCGTTTCGCTTGAGCCAGGAAACCTCTGTGTAGGACTCTAAAGACTCGTCAATACGCCGGTAGCAGATGATGATCATATCAAGCACCCACAAGCCGTAAGCGGTCTGCTAAACGTAACGGCCACCCGGGTATTGCGCGATCAGAAGATCGACGAGCAAGCCCGCTCACACTCCTGTGAATCCAACCAGTAACACTTACCGTACAGTCCGGTCTGATCGTCTGATATGTCACATATCTCGCCTAGGGGTGGTAAACGTCAGACCCCAATAGCTTGATAAGTCGTGTCGATATGAGGCCTATAACAGTTCGAGAAACTACTGGTAACACTTACCAGTAATTCTCAGCAACCCTGGCCAGGGATTTCCGGTTATAGCCAATCGAACACAGCGCAACATCAACTCCCTATACCGGGAGAGACGAATCCCCTCCTATCGCTCATTGCCTCCATGTGATTCGGGACTGTACCCAAAAACCACCGTTTTGCACGCCCTCTTGGACGTGGTAAGGTGGAAATCAAAGCACAGTAGGAACCACACAAGACTCTATGACGATCTCGGGTCAACAGACTACTCTGTACCAGTGTCACCAGAGAACCGCCATCTGACGTAAGGTATAATACCATCTGGGAGTTCTCGGCGAGTCCGTCCAGTGTACCCAGTCTCTACTGAGCACCCGTATATCATCTATGATGTCAAACACCAATGGATATGGGATCATCCATCGCCCATCTGTATGGGTCGAGAAGGTATACGCTAGTCTACTCTGGTATATCGATGTCCCGTCTCGATATACCCACGACTAGAGACCTTGAAGGATGTACTTATGGACTACCATGTCCCCACTAGTATGATCCGCATCATAGTCCAGGTAGTCAAGTACACATCCTAAGGGCTTTACCAACATGTAACAGAGAGACAAACTGTATACACGTTAAGGTAAAGAGTAACCAGATAGCATACTATCATGTCAAGCGAGAAAGTCCTCCCTATATATGTCCAAGCATCCACTACAATATACATCCTATGTATAGTAATGGCCTCTAGGGCATACATATAACTAACAGTACTTCATTAAATTCTCTGATGATCTCTCGAGATTCAAACATATGTTCCTGTTAAAACACAAGTCCGAAGCTTTTGAGATATTCACAGAATATAAGTTAGAAGTAGAGAACCAACAACGGTTATAAGTATTATGTCCTTTGATGTGATCAGGGAGGAGAATACTTGAGCACGGGATTCCTGGACTATTCTAAGAATAAGATTCTCTCTCAGCATTACTCCTCCGTATACACCATAGCACGATAGTATATCGGGGCGGAGCAATAGCACCCTATGTGATATGGTGTGCTCTATGATGAGTACTACTGAGTTTCCTATTTCCTTTTAGGGGATGTGCACTTGAGAAGTTGCATACCTATTGAATTAGGTTCGAGTCAGATCACTGCCTACCACTCCATATGAGATATGGTATGGGAAGAATCCATCTCTTAAGTGAATTAAGATTTGGGATTGTCCAGCCTATGTCAAAAGCAAAATCCGGACAAGATCGAGGCAAGGTCAATTCTATAGAACTGGAAAGGTTTCAGCTATACAAAACTGCAGCTGATGATTTGGTAGAACCAAAGGATTCAATAGCAACCAACGAACCTCGGCCTCTCCGCCGATCTAGTAGGGTTCCTCACCCACCTGAGAGATACTTCAGTTTCTCTATGACAGTAGGAGCAAGGATTGCATCATGAGATGATGACCCAACTAGTTTCGGGCTGGCCATCAGGAGTAGGACTCTGTAAGAATGGCTGGATGCTTATCGATCTGAGAAGGAATCCTTATACACCAACAAAGTATGGACTTTGGTTGCTTTATCTGAAGGGTTAAATCCCCATCAGGAGCAAGTATATCTTGAGAAGATTACTTGGTGTACATGGAAAAGTTGAGACTTTCAAAGCTAGACTTGTTAAAGGTTTACATCATGGACCAGTTGTGGCTAATGATGAAACCTTTTCTGGGGTCTATGCTTAAGTCCATCCAGATCCTACTTGCCACAGCTACAGACCATGACTACGATATCTGGCGGTTGGGTGTCATGACTGCTTTTCTAAATAATGATTTAGAAGAGAGAGACTATAAGTACACAGTCAGAGGGTTTCGTAGACAGTTGGAGCAGCGGAAACGTGTACAAGATGTTTTATGTGATAAAGCAGGGATCGCGGAGTTGGAACATCTGTTTTGATGAGTTAGTCAAAGAGTTTGACTTCATCAAAATGGTAGATGAACCTTCTATATACAAAAAGGAAGTAGGGAGTATGGTGGTGATCCTCGTAGAGTACGTGGATAACATACTCTTGATTAGGAAGGAGTTTCCTATGCTACGCTCGGTCAATCTCCGCTTATCACAAGGATTCTCCATATAGGATCAAAGTGATACCTACTAAATCCTGGGTTTTGGATCTATGAGATAGATCTAATTGGATGTTAAGATACTCACTAGTTGTAGTGAAATGGTATCAATTGATCCTGGGGAAAATCACTGGAAAGGTTCCAGGGTGATAAGGACGACTGAATGTCAGTCGCAGGCATTGTCTTTACCCTCAGTGGAGGGACGGTCTGTTGGAAGAGTTCCAAGCTAGATACCGTGGCATACTAGACAATAAAGGCTGGATACATCGCTAGTAAAGATGCTACCAAAGAGGCAGTCTAGGTGTATATTAGTTCATGAGATGAACTTCGTTCCTCCCATTGTGTGGCAATGGAGCTGTGGCTTATGCCCAGGAACGCCCGTCCCATCAGTGATCCAGACATATTCTAAGGCAGTATCACCTGATCATGGAGATAGTTGATCTCCAGGGGATCGAGGTTAGGAGAGAAGACTCAGAGGACAACACGGCGGATCCATTCACAAAGGCCTTTTTCCAGAGAGAGAATTTTATGGGATGGTTGAGTATGAGATACTACAACCACTGCTATCAGATGTCCCTAGTGCAAGTAGGAGATTGTTAGTTATATGTATGCCCTAGAGGCCATTACTATACATAGGATGTATATTGTAGTGGATGCTTGGACATATATAGGGATGACTTTCTTGCTCGATATGATAGTATGCTATCTGGTTACACTTTACCTTAACGTGTACACTGATTGTCTCTCTGTTACATGTTGGTAAAGCCCTTAGGATGTGTACTTGACTACCTGGACTATGATGCGGATCATACTAGTGAGGACATGGTAGTCCATAAGTACATTCCAAGGTCCCTAGTCGTGGGTGTATCGAGACGGGGCATCGATATACCAGAGTAGACTAGCGTGTAGCTTCTCGACCCATATAGATCGGCGATGGATGATCCCATATCCATTGGTGTTTGACATCAGAGATGATATACGGGTGCTCAGTGGAGACTGGGTACACTGGACGGACTCGCCGAGAACTCCCAGATGATATTATACCTTACGTCAGATGGCAGTTCTCTGGTGACATTGGTACAGGTTAGTCTGTAGACCCGAGATCGTCATAGAGTCTTGTGTGATTCCCACAGTTCTTTGATTTCCACCTTACCACGTCCAAGAGGGCATGCAAAACGGTGGTTTTTGGGTACAGTCCCGAATCACATGGAGGCAATGAGCGATAGGAGGGGTTTCGTCTCTCCCGGTATAGGGAGTTGATGTTGCGCTGTGCTCGATTGGCTATAACAGGAAGTCCTTGGCCAAGGCTGCTTTAGAGATTTACTGGTAAGTGTTACCAGTAGTTTCTCGACCCGTTAGGAGCCTCATATCGACATGACTTATCGAGTTATTGGGGTCTGACGTTTACCATCCCTAGATGAGATATGCGACATATCAGACGAACAGACCGAACTGTACGGTAAGTGTTACTGGTTAGATTCACAGGAGTGTGAGCGGGCTTGCTCATTGATTATTTGATCGCTCAATACCCGGGTGGCCGTTACGTTTAGCAGACCGCTTGCAGCTTGTGGGTGTTTGATATGATCATCACCTACTGCCGGCGTATTGACGAGTCTTTAGAGTCCTACACAGAGGTTTCCTAGCTCAAGCGAAACGAAATAGGAGCGCATATGAGATATGTGCGGGACCGAGAATAATACCAGTATGTGATACTGAATTCTATTCTCACGATTTGTATCATCGGACGGGTATATGAGATATAGCCGGGTTACCAAATCAAATGTTGATTCGATATATTGATACACTTGATATTAGTCGGTTATATGCGATATGACCGGATCATTAAATCAAGTGTTGATTTAATGATTTAATGTATAATTATATATTTGATATATTACTTTACATTAACTAGTATTTGTTCACTTAAGATTGATTTTCTCACTTGATGTGCACAAGTAGTATATGTGATATATTTGTGTGCACTAGTTTGTATCATGCTTCATGATACATGCAAACTTCGGTGTGTGTATGCTTTAAACCATGTTTAGCTTAATGGTTAGGGTTTTAACTTATTTATTTATTTTTAGCAATAATAAAATGGTGGCTTTCTATGTTTTTATTCTTGAAGCTTCATGAAGCATTTCAAGTATCTTTGAAATGTCTAACCATTTTGTTTTATGCTTTAACCTAACCATCAACCTAAACCCTAGTTTATTCACTACATGAGTTTACTCACCCATGGTTGCATTATGATAAGTCTTCACTTGATTATTCATTTTGAGATAATTATTTTTCTTTTGCTTCTTTTTCATCTTCCTCATGAAGTGGAGAAAGCTTTCTTGAAAAATTTCAAGTGTTGAAATCAAGTGAGAAATCCAAATCCAAAGTGAACCCACTTCCTATTTCTTCATCTTCTACCACTTGCCATGTTGTATAGGGTGTTTTCTTTTCAAGGTTCATGACCAAATGAAGATGGAGCTTGAGTTTGAGTCGCCTCTGTAGGGTTCCTAGGCACACTCAAGAGGTTCCACAAGGCATCAACCATGCCAAATTAAAATTTTAGGTGCCGAGAAACCCTAAGCAAAGATCGTTAACTAGAGTTTAGGCGATAAAGAAATGTGAATAAACAACTTTACTCTAAAGTGAATGGAAATACAACCTTTGTAGATCCGGTTCTCCACCTCCATAGCTCCGCGTTGACGTCCCTCCGCTGCGATCATCGGATCCTGGACTCTAGCGATGGTTTCGTCGAAGAAATGATCGGGTTAGGTCGTCGACTTCGATGCTGAAGATGATCAATGTCAAGGCAACTCAAGATCAAGCTCCAACTTCACCAAGTCATGAAAATTGTGAAGAAAACACCCTATACTACATGGCAAGTGGTAGAGGATGAAGAAATAGGAAGTGGGTTCACTTTAGAATTGGATTTCTCACTCTTTTTCTCAAGGCACCATTGAAACTAGAATGGTTTCTTCTTCTTGAAGAAGAAGAAGAAGAAGAAAAAGAATATCATAAGCATAATAAAACCAATTGATCTTATCATAATACAACCTTGGGTTAGTTTAACAAGTGTAGAGAATTAACTAGGGTTTAAGTAAATGGTTAGGGTTAAGGAAAGAAACAAAATGGTCAAGCTTTCAAAGCTTCATGAAACTTCAACAAAAAACAAAAGAAGCAACCATTTTCTTTCTTGCCCTTAAAAATAAATGCATAAAGAAAATAAATAAAACATTTAAAACCCTAACCACTAACCTAAATCATAGTTTAAAAGAAAACACACCCAAGTTTGCATGTATCATCAAACATGATACAATCAAGTGCACAAAAATATATCACATATACTACTTGTGCACATCAAGTAAGAAAATCAATCTTGAGTGAACAAATACTAGTTAATGTAAAGTAATATATAAAATATATAATTATACATCAAATCATTAAATCAACACTAGATTTAATGATCCGGTCATATCGCATATAACCGACTAATATAAAGTGTATCAATGTATCGAATCAACACTTGATTCGGTAACCCGGCTATATCATATATAACCGTCCAATGATACAAATCGTGAGAATAGAATATAGAATCACATACTGTTATTATTCTCGGTCCCGCACATATCTCATATGCGTTCCTATTTAGTTTCGCTTGAGCCAGGAATCCTATGTGTAGGACTCTAAAGACTCGTCAATACGCCGGCAGCAGGTGATGATCATATCAGACACCCACAAGCCGCAAGCGGTCTACTAAACGTAACGGCCACCCGGGTATTGAGCGATCAGAAGATCAACGAGCAAGCCCGCTCACACTCCTGTGAATCCAACCAGTAACACTTACCGTACAGTCCAGTCCAGTCTGTTCGTCTGATATGTCGCATATCTCGCCTAGGGGTGGTAAACGTCAGACCCCAGTAGCTCGATAAGTCGTGCCGATATGAGGTCTATAACAGTTCGAGAAACTACTGGTAACACTTACCAGTAAATCTCAGCAACCCTGGCCAGGGATTTTCGGTTATAGCCAATCGAACACAGCGCAACATCAACTCCCTATACCGGGAGAGACGAATCCCCTCCTATCGCTCATTGCCTCCATGTGACTCGGGACTGTACCCAAAAACCACCGTTTTGCACGCCCTCTTGGACGTGGTAAGGTGGAAATCAAAGCACAGTGGGAATCACACAAGACTCTATGACGATCTCGGGTCTACAGACTAACCTGTACCGGTGTCACCAGAGAACTGCCATCTGACGTAAGGTATAATACCATCTGGGAGTTCTCGGCGAGTCCGTCCAGTGTACCCAGTCTCCACTGAGCACCCGTATATCATCTCCGATGTCAAACACCAATGGATATGGGATCATCCATCGCCCATCTGTATGGGTCGAGAAGGTATACGCTAGTCTACTCTT
This sequence comes from Agapanthus africanus, assembly GCA_030015575.1. Taxonomy (NCBI): domain Eukaryota; kingdom Viridiplantae; phylum Streptophyta; class Magnoliopsida; order Asparagales; family Amaryllidaceae; genus Agapanthus; species Agapanthus africanus. Next base: position 358,889,129 of record CM057337.1, on the reverse strand, counting down.
GTTTATCGATGCCCCGTCTCGATACACCCACGACTAGGGATCTTGAAGGATGTACTTATGGACTACCATGTCCCCACTAGTATGATCCGCATCATAGTCCAGGTAGTCAAGTACACATCCTAAGAGCTTTACCAACATGTAACAGAGAGACAATCAGTATACACGTTAAGGTAAAGTACAACCAGATAGCATACTATCACATCGAGCAAGAAAGTCCTCCCAATATATGTCCAAGCATCCACTACAATATACATCCTATGTATAGTAATGGCCTCTAGGGCATACATATAACTAACAATCTCCCACTTGCACTAGGGCCATCTGATAGCAGTGGTTGTAGTATCTCATACTCAACCATCCCATAAAAGTCTCTCTATGGGAAAAGGCCTTTGTGAGTGGATCCGCCGTGTTGTCCTCTGAGTCTACTCTCATAACCTCGATCCCTTGGAGATCAACCATCTCCATGATCAGGTGACACTGCCTCAGAATATGTCTGGATCACTGATGGGACGTACGTTCCTAGGCATAAGCCATAACTCCATTGTCTCACAATGGTAGGAACGAAGTTCATCTCATGAACTAATATTGTCACGACCCGAAAGAGCATATGACTGGCCCTTGAACCATATGAAGTCTATAGGGCTCCATCTGATCCAAGTAAGCCAAAAGCCCAGCAATCTAAAACCATTTTAAGAGTAAATAAAGAAAACTGGTTTAAAGAAGTGATGAAAAACATATTTGAAAGTCAAGGTTTTTAAATAACTAAGCCGAATATGTATTTTAAAAAAATGTACGGTCTTTTCTGAAAATTTCGGCAGAGTTTCTTTTGTAAATACTGGCCCCGAACGGGGTACAATAAGAACAATATATATATATGAAATGATACAAGGCATCCCCAAGCGGGAGCTAGCTCTTCATCAATCGACGGTCACAACCACGCAAGCAATATAATATACAACGCTAAATGACGAGGATCAAAACTCAACAGAAACCCAATAAGCATGAAAACCGTAATACTGCTAAGCGCGACTCTAAGGTCGAATAATACATCACTAGTGTCTAAGTCTGAAACAATATACAAGTTTTGGTTGATGGAATTCTAGATACAATGAATAATACAAGTACGATGGTGGTTCTTGATGCAAAAGAACCCACCTACCAAATGCAATTCACCCGCAAGGAAGCAGTGTGCCAGAAATGCCGCAATGGAACCTGTACGGTAAAACCTGCAAGAACTATGGCACAACGGGGGTGAGTTGCCAACTCGTGAATAGAAATATCTACAAGCAGAAACCGAACGCAAGACATAACCCTAGGTCAATACGATCAGTATAATATAAACCACAAGAGTACATCTGAAGCATGATAAGGTGGCAATGTAACATCTAAACATGTATGTAGTGCCAAGTACTCAGGTAATAACATGTCATCAGTATAAGGTATGTCTGCATGAAGTAAATATGATGAAGTATCAAATGGATATCAATACACATATGTTAGCGTCTCATTCCACTAATATTGGTGTAAGGGTATATATAACAGCGCCCTCAAACCCTGTTATATATACAAATGAAGTATGATCCATGTAAATCCAGTCTGTATGTGATCAAGTCTGTATAAACGTGGAACCCGTCTACCCGTCACCTAATGACAATAAACGTGGAACTCGTCCACCCGTCACCCAATGACAATAAACATCATGTATGTAAATATGAGGATATAAACAAAATCATGGAAAACATCACGAAACCTGTGCCTAGCATCGGCACGAAAATCCTCATCTATCAGGCACTGTCACCAAGACTAGTCCTAATAAGTACGTATCATACGCTATATCGAAACCCGAGTGCCCGGCTTCGACCCTCGAATTGCGACGTATGCATACGTACAAGCTCCGGTCGGTATCTCCAAGATGACCGCCGAGTAAAAGGTAATATCACCAGACAGTATGGTTCCCCAGCCGGGCCCATCGGCTCATAGTACATCGACATCCCTTTCTTGCCCCGGGGTACTCCGGGCCCCACCATGTACCCTCATACGGCCTCGACGCCTCCTCGTAGGGGTATATAAATCAGAACCGATAAAACTCATGGTGGAAGCTGAAATATCATATCAAGGGTAACCAGGTTTTAAAACATTTATATAATCTCTTGAAATACCCACAGTTCCCCAAATCCAGAAATATCAGGAAAACAAATATCCCAATGCGCATAATCAGTAAGCATGATGTATGTGACATATAAATGAAATGCAAGTATAACAGCATATCAGGCAATCATAGAATAATGGTATGCACATACAAGGTCATATCCTGATGCAATAATACTACTGTGTAGTGATATGGCAATTATCGATGATGAAGTGTGTGAGCCGGTACGCAGTGTACGTGGAACATATGCATCATCGATAATGGTGCTGGTGTCCTAACAGCATGATGGTAATATAGCAATAAACACATGCAAAGCGATGTGAATAGCATGAATAAACGGAAATCGAATAATCAACGCAACAGTAAAGAATCTGCATCCATGTGTATATATCATGCAGTTATGCCATTTGAAATAAGACGAATCGGGGTTTTGGTAAAATAAGGGTTACGGTGTTTTTACGAATAGATACGTCTTTTGAAAATACTTGTAGAATCCCTTTACTTATCCTTAAGATATTCCGGATTCGTTAGTTTTGAAATAGGTATGAATCGGGTCTAGTCTAACATCTACTATGCAAACTACAGATCTAAGTATCAAGTAAACCGGGAGGGGTATGGAAACCACCTAAATCTGAGTCGATATGTATATATATAGTAGTTGGTGATCCCGCCTCAGTAGTATCGCGTACGATACAGTAAATCATATGACATCCTCAAGTCGTGAGTGCGGATCTATCATCAATATAAAGCTCGTATGGTAAATTGTCGTACGGCATCCCAATAGCCGGGTATGGGTCAGTATCACATTCCTCTCATCAAATATCAGGTATCATTATCATCATATCACATAATCTGGGGTACTGATCTAAGTCTAGTACAAATCGATACCATCTATAAAGTATGAATGCGGGGGTAAACACACATCCAAAGCCCGCAAGAATCACATGTCGTATCCCAAATACGAATCATATCAAATCACCGCTCTCACGGCACAGTGCCCAAAACCATCGACTCATCTCCAATGTCATCCAATATCATCATCAACACAGTGTAAATATAAGGAATATGCAAGTGTGTGTGTATGGGTGTAAACCTATCCTAGGGTTCACAACTAGGAAATATTCTAGCTTACTTCTAACCCTATCACATCTAACACATCTCAAATAATCCATGACACTATACTATCATATATAAACACATAAGGTATACCAACTACGGACTGCGGGAGTGCTATACGCCATCCACCCGACTTCCCCCTGTAGATATAATCTACTCACCTTGTGTCTTCATTTGTCGATGTCGCCTCGCACTTGCTTCTCGTCCCGAAGTCTTCATGGGGTACCTACACATCAAAGTATCGTATATGCGCATTAAAACCAAATCAAATCTAAAACGGCACATGAAACCCAAAACGATACGATAAGGGGCTTATAGGTTAGAACCTATGGGCACGCCTTCAAAACCAACATTCAATCCTCGATATCGTCGTATAAACGCCAAATAGTCGAGGTAAAACACAAGACACAAATTCAGAATTAAAAATACGGAATACGGAAACACGAATCCAAAACAGCAACTAAGGAAATATGCTCCAGATTTCACCCTAGGTCAAATTAGACAAATCTATATATACAAGAGGTCTAATCTATGCATGTAGGGGCTACAGAACCAAAACGAGCAAGTTTGGTGCAGGTATGGCCGCAAATTGCGGCCAATGGGAATAAATTGGCGGCCTGGAAATAGAAGTGGGGTCTGGGGTCTTGTGTGGTGGTTCCTGGGTGCCTGCACATCTCACTGTCCAATCAATTTTATTTTAGGATGTCTCGGGTGATAGCAGATTCCCAAATACAATCCCAGAATTGCAGTTTTTCCCGACATCGTCTCATAAATCCGTATTCTGGGTTAAAGTTTCAGGTTAGGGTCCAATATAACATCACACCAAGATTCTAAGGTCACAACAAGTCTTAGTTTCACTTCACAACTCAATTTTTCCTCAAACCCTAACTAGGTTATCCTCAAATCCACAAAAACACACAATATCAAAATGAAACTTGAATCGAAGCTTAAGCACAAGAAATACCACTCTAATTGTGGAGGAATTACCTCATAAGACCCACATGAATCCTCAACAGCGCCAAAATGAAAACTTTCTTGGTCCATCCTATAGCTTACAAGCTTGTGCACATTTTTTGTAAAGAGAGTGGGGTTTTAGTGAAGTTTGTGAGATGATTTGGGGCTTGAAGAGGGGAGGATGAAGAGGGGCAGCAGCTTCAGTAGGAGATGGAGGAAGAGGGAGAGAAAAGATGAGAGGTGAAATGAAGAGATGGCTAAGTCCAAGGTCAAAGAAGGCCATACCTCTCTCTCTCACACCATGCTTCATATTTCATTCCCTTTTCCATTTTCTTTTTTCCCTTTTCTCCAAAACCTTCTCACTAGAATAGTAACCCCAAATAACATGATAGAAAATGCACAAGTGTGAAAAAAGTGATATGTGCATGTTTTGCATAAAATTGCTAAAAAACCGATTAGCGATTTTTAGTCGCGATCAGCACTAAATTAGCATATAACTAATCATAAAAACTTTAAAATGGCATAATTCTATAAATTACCCTATTTTATAATTTTCCATAATTTTTCTAAAATTTTTCCCATTTATTTGTATTTAATAATACCAAAATATTAAAATATTCAATAAAATAATATTAAATTATAAAAATTCCCAAAAATAATATTTTATTTTTTTTTTGAAATTTTACAAATATACATCCAGACTGCCTCTTTGGTAGCATCTTAAGTAGCGATGTATCCAGCCTTTATCGTCTAGTATGCCACGGTATCTAGCTTGGAACTCTTCCAGCATACCGTCCCTTTACTGAGGGTAAAGACAATACTTGTGACTGACATTCAGTCGTCCTTATCACCCTGGAACACTTCCAGTGATTCTCCCCAGGATCGATTGATACCATCTCACTACATCTGGTGAGAATCCTAACATCTATTTAGATCTATCTCGTAGATCCAAAACCCAGGATTTAGTAGGTATCACATTGATCCTATGTGGAGAATCATTGTGATAAGCGGAGATTGATCGAGAGTAGCATAGGAAACTCCTTTCCTATCAAGAGTATGTCATCCACGTACTCTACAAGGATCACTACCATACTCCCTACTACCTTTTTGTATATACAAGGTTCATCTACCATTTTGATGATGTCAAACTGTTTGACTAACTCATCAAAACAGATGTTCCAACTCCGCGATGCCTGCTTTATCACATAAAACATCTTGCACACGTTTCTGCTGCTCCCACTGTCTACGAGGCCCTCTGGCTGTGTACTTATAGACGCACTCTTCTAAAACATCATTTAGAAAAGCAGTCATGGCACCCAACCGCCAGATATCGTAGTCATAGTATGTAGCCGTGGCAAGTAGGATCTGGATGGACTTAAGCATAGCCACTGGAAAAAGGTATCATCATTATCCACGCCTGGTCGATGACGAAAACCTTTAACAAGTATAGCTTTGAAAGTCTCAACTTTTCCATCTACACCAAGTAATCTTATCAAGATATACTTGCTCCTGATGGGGATTTAACCCTTCAGATATAGCAACCAAAGTCCATACTTTGTTGGTGTATAAGGATTCCATCTCAGGTCTCTAAACATCCAGCCATTCTTACAGAGTCCCACTCCTGATGGCCAACTCGAAACTAGTTGGGTCATCATCTCATGATGCAATCCTCGCTCCCACTGTCATAGAGAAACCGAAGTATCTCTCAGGCGGGTGAGGAACCTTAATAGATCGGCGGAGAGGCTGAGGTTCGTTGGTAACTATTGAATCCTTTGGTTCTTTCAAATCATCAGCTGCAGTTTGTATAGCTGGAACATTTCCAGTTCTACATAACAGACATTGCCTCGAGGTTGTCCGGATTTTGCTTTTAGACATAGGCCGGACAACCCCAAATCTTAACTAACTTAAGATATGGGCTCTTCCCTTTCCATATCACATATGAAGTGGTAGGCAACTGATTTGATTTGAACCCTATTCAATAGGTATGCATCTTCTCAAGCGCATAACTCCCAAAAGAAAATAGGAAACTCAGTAGTACTCATCATAGAGCACACCATATCACATAGGGTGTTGTTGCTCCGCCCCGATATACCATCGTGCTATGGTGTATACGGAGGAGTAATGCTGAGAGAGAATCTCATTCTCCTTTAGAATAGTCCAGGAATTCTATGAACAAGTATTCTCCTCTTTGATCTCATCAAAGGACATAATACTTATACCCTTATTTTGGTTCTCTACTTCTAACTTATATTTTGTGAATACCTCAAAAGGTTCGTACTAGTGTTTCAACAGGAACATATGTCTAAATCTTGAGAGATTATCAGAGAATATAATGAAGTAAAAAGAACCGGTCTTGGCATGTGTAGACTGGAGACTTTCATACATCAGCATGTATCAATCCCAAGAGTTCACTAACTCTTTCTCTGCTTCCAATAAACAGAGCTACGGTCATCTAATCTTTGTGACATGACTGGCAAGTTTCACAAGATGTAAATTCAAACTGATTTAAATGTACATCTAAATGTAACTTCAGCCAGTTAGCATTGATATAACCTAGTCTACAATACCTCAAGAAGGATTCGTTCATATGTGAACTCTTCCTCTTGTGTGTGTTCCGTATACTAAGAACTGTAGCTTGATTTAGAACATCAATGCTTTTAGATAACGTGCCTGAACCGATCAACTTTTGATATAGGAAATGTTCAAAACATTATCCAATAATACAAAATTTTATCATTTCTTTACTAATAAAGAGACTGATATGATTTTGTATATCAGGTTCGGAATCTAATAATATTCGTTCAGAATCAATGTATTTGGAATACAGGGTGACAGTGACCAACAGACTTGGCTGCAACACTTGCACCGTTTTTTGTCTCATGAAACTTATCACCCGTTCTCAGTTCTCTACCTTTCTATAGCCCTATGTAACAGATTACATATCTGGGATCCTGATCCGGTATCAAATACCCAGGACGTAGAGGATACTGAGAAACAGTTCTTTGTAATGAACACACCCGAAGAAGATGCATCATCATGCACTTTCTTCGCTTGGGCGGCACGGGAAATCTGGTATTCCCCAATTTCCTGCTCTATCTTATAACAATTATAAGTTGGAGCAGGACCAACGTTCCCCAGCTCAGTATAACAAGCGGGTTCGGTCAATATTCCGTATTATTATCTTGATTAAGGTGTGATATGGTCGCTACCTGGAGAGAGAGAAAAGAAAACACTCAGCGTGCGCTCTTGCAAGATCAGATTGGTTATTATTTTATCTAATCAGGATGGCTCCCACTGTTTTTATCAAATCTTCCTTCAAACCTTAAAAGGAAAGACTAGCCGGGATTAATTATACGCTACAAGTTCGCCAATCTTTCAGCCAGGCTAGTGTCGGTACTTTGAGGGAGGTTCCCCGTGCTATCGCACGGACCTAATTACAGTAAACCACGTTTTCCCAAAGGCGTAACCCCGTTGACACCTTTCTAGACACCTACTTGATCGGCTAATTGTAAAGTGTAAAACTCTCCCAGGAGTAACTCTTACTCGCAGCGGGTATCGGGATCCAACTATCTCATAGATGGTATGAAATCTCATTGCAAATTTCAACACTTGAAATTCCCGATAATATTTTGCCCCTAGCGTCCTATGACCTTGACAGAGGCCAAACTACCCATAGTCCGCTAGTCAAGTTCAACCCGTCATTTCCTGATTGAATTAAACCCACCCGCACGACCCTTGACGGAGGCCAAACAACGCCGTACGAATACCCTAATCCAATCGCATCATATGCTAGCAGATAAGCACTAGTTAGCTACCGTACACTACGCCTTGACGGAGGCCAAACTACCGCAGCACGAATACTAACGAGTACTTATCTGAAATGACGGAGGGCTACGACAGGTTTTTCTGAAAACTTATTGCGTAATGAACTTGATATCGTTGTAGAATCAAATGATTTTGAAATGGAGTGTTTTCGAGGCTTTTCTAGTTTTGCTAAAGGGGTCACTGCCGGTGAAGGGATCGTCGGCCCTATCCTCATCGAATGAGGTGCGGGATATATCAAATATATCACTGTGCAAAGCAGAAACTATAGAAGCTATCAAAAGACAAACCGAGTGTGTAGCATCTGCCAGTTATTGCTAAAGGGGTCACTCCCGGTGAAGGGATCGTCGGCCCTTTCCTCATCGAATAAGGTGCAGGATATATCATATATACCGCTGTGCAAAGCAAGAACTGTAGCTACCTGTTTTATTTTTGAAATTCGATTCCACAACATCTTTAGGTTTCTTTTACTTTCATTAATCATATTAATGAAGTCCCATCATTAAAGTACCTAAACATCACAGATAAATACGACGTACACTTATGCCATCCGCATTCGCCTCGATGTCCCCTCGTGCACCGTTAGGTTAGGTAGCTAACGGCAGAGCGGGGCAGGGCTAGCGCGGGTGTAAAACATAAATAACGTCTATATAATATATCATATATACTATATACAGTATCTATCACAACATATCAAATGATCACATCACAGATATCGCAGCAAAAGAATCATATGAAACATTGGATATACTAGGACGTCCGTGTTTTCAATACGAGCCAGTATAAAACACGGATTCTACGGTCGCGATGAATAGCCAAACCCACACCCCTAGACTCCTACGAGAGCGGCAAGTAACCCTACCAATTCTAGAGTTAGGAGACCCGGACTCGACTCCTCGAGTTGGTCTCCTACAGGACTTCAGAACCCGGTTACTTGTGCCCTCCTCCTTGGGTCATCCTAGTGCGGAAAAGTAAATAATATACAAAAGGTGACATCTTCCGTAACCTGGAAGTGCCCCAATAAAAGAATATTACATACAAGTTCTTACATGAATGAAAATGAAAAACACTCATCTCACATAAAAAAAACCCCGGCTATTCAAACACGACGATCCAATATAACATATCCAGCAACACATAACATCACATGTCATCAACGTAAGTAAACATGCGTATCCCAATTGTCGTTGACATATAGCAACGAAACCGGCGATATCACATATTACACTTACGGTCACAGAAAAGAAAGTGTAAAACTACAACAGTTGGAATCCGCAACCTCCTTAGACATATCATGCCTAATCAAATGAATACCTTAGATATCACTTGCCTAACAATTATAAACCCCGCATTTTAGTCTCTTTATCGAAAACTCTTTTCAATATCAACTCGGGCAATTCAACAGGATTCCCGACATCCTGATCGAATGCTCGTCGTAAACTTTAGTAGACGGCCGCACCCCCGATGCCATCGACGAAGTGCGCCAAGGCGGAACACCGCTGCCGCGAGCACCCGAACGGATGCTTTCGGTGATGGGGTTCTCCTACAGTCACTTGGTCGGGGCTATGGTGTGTAGCTGTCTATTAAGTTTACCCGGCGAGTATCCGCGTACGCTACGTGATTGCGACGGACTTTTGATCGCATCAAAATTCCATGGCAACCGATCAAGTGAGACTAAACTGCTATGTTTATAACATTCATTCAGTTATCTCATAACTATTTGTGGATTCCAAATATTGTATCACATTCCAGATAAACAGAAAATGTTAAACTTTCCGATCGAACAGTCAAACACCCAAGTTTTCCCGAAACAGCTCAACACATGAAATAAGTTTAAGAACATTCACTTCGTGCCACAGTACCAACGGTCCAGCCGCAGAAGGGTTAAGCCAACGCCTCACATGTGGCACGCCGTACTGCCCCAAACCCTAAGATTCAAAGGGCAGTTCAAGACGGTCGCATAATCGAGTTAAGGTTTGTTGTCTTCTAGAGGGTCCATCGCGTTATTTGCACTACTTAGAACATCATTAAACTACGGAAAAATCCAACAATTGGAAATTTCCCGGCAAGGGAAAAAGTGGGTATTTATATCCGGTCGAACTTTTTTTAACATATTCTAGAATTACCCGGAAAAACACATAGACGAAATTAGACTTCCCGATCAAAACACCGAGTCCCTAATACAACCCAGAAAACTCAACACTTGAGTATATATTAAAAATTCCCAGAAAATACAACAATAAAAGAAAGAAATTACTGTGCAAAAATTATTGAAAATTGCCACTGTATGGCCGCAGAACCTCCGCACAAGCCATGCTCGTGCCACGGTTCCGCGGCGGTTTAGTCGACTCACGCACTCGTTTTACACAGTAACCCTTATAAAACCCTACTGATTTTTCTTCATATTTTTAATTTGGAAAAGTCCACATTTTCAGAAAATGTACAGAGAGTGGTCTTGGTTAGGGTTTCGTGACTCGATCGGATTTCTAACATCGTCAACACTTCGCCTAAGGCTCTAGCTAGGCTCTGATACCACTGTAGGGTTCCTAGGCAAACTCAAGAGGTTCCACAAGGCATCAACCATGCCAAATTAAAATTTTAGGTGCCGAGAAACCCTAAGCAAAGATCGTTAACTAGAATTTAGGTGATAAAGAAATGCGAATAAACAACTTTACTCTAAAGTGAATGGAAATACAACCTTTGTAGATCCGGTCCTCCACCTCCATAGCTCTGCGTTGACGTCCCTCCGCTGCGATCATCGGATCCCGGACTCTAGCGATGATTTCGTCGAAGAAATGATCGGGCTAGGTCGTCGACTTCGATGCCGAAGATGATCTGCGTCGAGGCAACTCAAGATCAAGCTCCAACTTCACCAAGTCATGAAACTTGTGAAGAAAACACCCTATACTACATGGCAAGTGGTAGAGGATGAAGAAATAGGTAATGGGTTCACTTTAGAATTGGATTTCTCACTCTTTTTCTCAAAGCACCATTGAAGCTAGAATGGTTTCTTCTTCTTGAAGAAGAAGAAGAAGAAGAAAAAGAATATCATAAGCATAATAAAACCAATTGATCTTATCATAATGCAACCTTGGGTTAGTTTAACAAGTGTAGAGAATTAACTAGGGTTTAAGTAAATGGTTAGGGTTAAGGAAAGAAACAAAATGGTCAAGCTTTCAAAGCTTCATGAAGCTTCAACAAAAAACAAAAGAAGCAACCATTTTCTTTCTTGCCCTTAAAAATAAATGCATAAAGAAAATAAATAAAACATTTAAAACCCTAACCATTAACCTAAATCATAGTTTAAAAGCAAACACACCTAAGTTTGCATGTATCATCAAACATGATATAATCAAGTGCACAAAAATATATCACATATACTACTTGTGCACATCAAGTGAGAAAATCAATCTTAAATGAACAAATACTAGTTAATGTAAAGTAATATATCAAATATATAATTATACATCAAATCATTAAATCAACACTTGATTTAATGATCCGGTCATATCGCATATAACCGACTAATATAAAGTGTATCAATGTATCGAATCAACACTTAATTCGGTAACCCGGCTATATCATATATAACCGTCCAATGATACAAATCGCGAGAATAGAATACAGTATCACATACTGTTATTATTCTCGGTCCCGCACATATCTCATATGCGCTCATATTTCGTTTCGCTTGAGCCAGGAAACCTCTGTGTAGGACTCTAAAGACTCGTCAATACGCCGGCAGCAGGTGATGATCATATCAAACACCCACAAGCCGCAAGCAGTCTGCTAAACGTAACGGCCACCCGGGTATTGAGCGATCAGAAGATCAACGAGCAAGCCCGCTCACACTCCTGTGAATCCAACCAGTAACACTTACCGTACAGTCCGGTCTGTTCGTCGGATATGTCGCATATCTCGCCTAGGGGTGGTAAACGTCAGACCCCAGTAGCTCGATAAGTCGTGTCGATATGAGGTCTATAACAGTTCGAGAAACTACTGGTAACACTTACCAGTAAATCTCAGCAACCCTGGCCAGGGATTTCCGGTTATTACCGGGAGAGACGAATCCCCTCCTATCGCTCATTGCCTCCATGTGACTCAGGACTGTACCCAAAAACCACCGTTTTGCACGCCCTCTTGGACGTGGTAAGGTGGAAATCAAAGCACAGTGGGAATCACACAAGACCCTATGACGATCTCGGGTCTACAGACTAACCTGTACCGGTGTCACCAGAGAACTGCCATCTGACGTAAGGTATAATACCATCTGGGAGTTCTCGGCGAGTCCGTCCAGTGTACCCAGTCTCCACTGAGCACCCGTATATCATCTCCGATGTCAAACACTAATGGATATGGGATCATCCATCGCCCATCTGTATGGGTCGAGAAGGTATACGCTAGTCTACTCTGGTATATCGATGCCCCGTCTCGATACACCCACGACTAGGGACCTTGAAGAATGTACTTATGGACTACCATATCCCCACTAGTATGATCCTCATCATAGTCCAGGTAGTCAAGTACACATCCTAAGGGTTTTACCAATATGTAACAGAGAGACAATCAGTATACACATTAAGGTAAAGTACAACCAGATAGCATACTATCACGTCGAGCAAGAAAATCCTCCCCATATATGTCCAAGCATCCACTACAATATACATCCTATGTATAGTAATGGCCTCTAGGGCATACATATAACTAACAGCCTCGACGTAGATCATCTTCGGCATCGAAGTCAACGACCTAGCCCGATCATTTCTTCGATGAAACCAACGCTAGAGTCCGGGATCCGGTTGATCACAGCGGAGAGACGTCATCACAGAGCTAAAGAAGTGGAGGACCGGATCTACAAAGGTTGTAGTCCCTTTCACTTAGTAGCAAAGTAGTTTGCTTGCTTGTTTTTTTCGCCTAATCTCTAGTTAATGATCTTGCATAGGGTTTCTCGGCACATAAATTTTTGAATTTGGTATGGTTGATGCCTTGTGGAACCTCATGAGTGTGCCTAGGAACCTACATTGCTCTTGTTGATTAATAAAGGTAGTTGTTATCTTATATCATTTTATTTTCTGTAGTTTTCAATATGATTTTCCTTTCTATCTTTTCTTTTCCCAACATGCGCGAGTAATTCTCCACTTGTTAGGGTTCGTAGGATTAGGGTAAATTAATAGATGATGAAGATCGTTAAACACTTTTTACGTCCTATAATGTTTATAAAGTTTATCAAAAGAATAGTTAACATCCTAACGGGCATGCTATCAATTCATTGATATTCACGAATACGATTATAGATTAGATTAACAATTGTTTCGGTAAAGGTTAGAGATGAACGGAGATCCATGTCAAGATAGGGGCTAAGAGTGGGAACCTTTTTTTCCTCTAGAAACCCTAATCTACATGCATCACTGTCGATCTAGTTTTAAATCTATTAAAGGATAAAAAGAGTAATCTTTAATTAGTCATCCATGACTACTAATTCTTAACGAACCCTACAAGCCCCTTTCTAATATAGAACCTACATCCATAGTTAATCTAGATCTATATCCTGCCTCCGTGTTTGACGTGGATCTAGAATCTACAACCATTCTTCACCATTCTTTATTCTTCCTCCTTTCCTGATCAACACGCCTAAAGTAAGATTAAAAAATTCAACGTTTCCCTGCGGACGACCCGTACTCATCTTGACTAGCTACAAGCGACAGCGTTATTGATTGCGGTTACTACACACTCTTTTACTCAACAATCAGTGAGTTAGTGTCATATACTAACCATTGTAGAGACCAAACCATGGCTAATTAATATGGTTAGGTTAATAAATATCTTAAGTACGACAAAAAAAGTGGACGTTGTCAAAGATGCTTCAAGCTTCTCCAAACTTCCAAGCATGACAAAATTGACACTAATTTTGAATTATTAAGATAAATAAAAACCTTCACATTTTAATTATCATGATGTAAGTCACACACACATCTATGCTTGCATGTATCATCAAGCATGATAGAAACTATGTACATAAGTATATATCACATATACACTTAATGCACAAAACAAGTGAGAAAAGAAATCTTAAGTGAGCTAATACTAGTTAATGTAAATTAATATATCAAATATATAATTATACATTAGATTATTAAATCAACACTTGATTCAATAATCCGGCTATATCACATATAACCGACTAATATCATGTGTATCAATTTATCGAATCAAGTGTTGATTCGATAACCTGGCTATATCACATATAACCGATCGATACGACTAAATCGCGAGAATAGAATATAGTATCTCATACACGTATTAATCTCGGTCCCACACATATCTCATATGTGCTCCTACTCCGTTTCGCTTGAGCCAGGAAACCTCTGTGTAGGACTCTAAAGACTCGTCAATACGCCGGCAGTAGGTGATGATCATATCAAACACCCGCAAGCCGCAAGCGGTCTGCTAAACGTAACGGCCACCCGGGTATTGAGCGATCAGAAGATCAACAAGCAGGCCTGCTCATACTCCTGCGAATCCAATCAGTAACACTACCGTACAGTCCGGTCTCTTCGTCTGATATGTCGCATATCTCGTCTAGGGGTGGTAAACGTCAGACCCCAGTAACTCGATAAGTCATGCCGATATGAGGCTCATAACGGGTTGAGAAACTGTTGGTAACACTTACCAGTAAATCTCTAAAGCAACCCTGGTTAGGGACTTCCTGTTATAGCCAATAGTGCACAGCACAACATCAACCCCCAAAACCGGGAGAGACGAATCCCTTCCTATCGCTCATTGCCTCTATGTGACTCGGGACTGTACCCAAAAACAACCGTTTTGCACATCCTCTTGAACGCGGTAAGGTGGAAATCAAAGCATAGTGGGAATCACACAAGATTTTATGACGATCTCGGGTCAACAGACTAACATGTACTAGTGTCACCAGAGAACTTCTATATGACATGAGGTATAATACCATCTGGGAGTTCTCAGCGAGTTCGTCCAGTGTACCCAGTCTCTACTGAGCACCTGTATACCATCTCTGATGTCAAACACCAATGTATATGGGATCATCCATCGCCCATCTACATGGGTCGAGAAGCTATACGCTAGTCTACTCTGGTATATCGATGCCCCGTCTCGATACACCTACGAATAGGGACATTAAAGGATGTACTTACCGACTACCTTTGTCCCATTAGTATGATCCGTATCATAATCTAGGTAGTCAAGTACGCATCCTAAGGGCTTTACCAACATGTAACAGAGAGACAATCAATGTACATGTTAAGATAAAGAGTAACCAGATAGCATACTATCATGTCGAGCAAGAAAGTCCTCCCTGTATATGTCCAAGCATCCACTACAATATACATCTCATGTATAGTAATGGCCTCTAGGGCATACATATAACTAACAATCTCCCACTTGTACTAGGGCCATCATATAGCAGGGGTTGTAGTATCTCATATTCAACCATCCCATAAAAGTCTCTCTCTAGGAAAAGGCCTTCGTGAGTGGATCCGCCGTCTTGTCCTCTGAATCTACTCTCCTGACCTTGATCCCCTGGAGATTAACCATCTCCATAATCAAGTGATACTGCCTTAGAATATATCTGGGTCACTGATGGGACGGGGGTTCCTAGGCCAAAGCCACAACTCCATTATCACACAATAGTAGGAACAAAAGTTCATCTCATGAACTTATATACACCCAGACTGCCTCTTTGGTAGCATCGTTGGTAGCGATGAAACCAGCCTTTATCGTCTAATATGCCATGGTATCTAGCTTAGAACTCATCCAACATACCGTCCCTCCACTGAGGCTAAAGACAATGCCTGTGACTGACATTCAGTCGACTTTACTACCTTAGAAGCTATCCAGTGATTCTCCCCAGGCTCGTTTCATACCATCTCACTACACCTAGTGAGAATCCTAACATCCATTTAGATCTATCTCATAAATCTAAAATCCAGGATTTAGGAGGTATCACCATGATCCTATATGAAGAATCCTTGTGATAAGAGGAGATTGACCGAGCGTAGCATAGGAAACTCATTTCCTATCAAAAGTATGTCATCCACATACAATACGAGGATCACCACCATATTCCCTACTATCTTTTTGTATATACAAGGTTCATCTACCATTTTGATGAAGTCAAACTCTTTGACTACCACATTAAAACAGATGTTCCAACTCCGCGATGCCTGCTTTATCACATAAAGCAACTTGCACACGTTTCCACTGCCCCCACTGTCTACAAAGCCCTCTGGCTGTGTACTTACAGACACTCTTTTCTAAATCATTATTTAGAAAATCAATCATGACACCCAACCGCCAGATATCGTAGTCATGGTATGTAGCAATAGCAAGTAGGATCCGGATGGACTTAAGCATAGCTACTGCAGAAAAGGTTTCATCATAAACCATACCTGGTTGATGACAAGAATCTTTTACAACAAGTCTAGCTTTAAAAGTCTCAACTTTTCCATCTACACCAAGTAATCTTCTTAAGATATACTTGCTCCTGATAGGGATTTAACCCTTCAGATATAGCAACTAAAGTCCATACTTTGTTGGTGTACATAGATTCCATCTCAGATCACTTAGCATCCAGCCATTCTCACAGAGTCCCCACTCCTGATGGCCTACTCGAAACTAGTTGGGTCATCATCTCATGATGCAATCCTCGCTCCCACTATCATAAAGAAAACCGAAGTATCTCTCAGGCGGATGAGGAACCCTACTAGATCGGCGGAGAGGCTGGGGTTCGTTGGGAGGTATTGAATCCTCTGGTTCTACCAAATCATCAGCTGTAGTTTGTATAGCTGGAACTCGTTCCAGTTCTACCTCATGACCACAAATTTGTTTCCAAAAAATGGCATGCTGAGAAAATAAAACACCTTTTGCTCCTCAGTTTGGTAGAAGATATTCCCTTGTGAATGCATAGGATATCCAACAAACTTTCACAGAACTGACCTTGCCTCGAGCTTGTCCGGATTTTGCTTTTGACATAGGCCGGAAAACCCCAAGTCTTAACTTCCTTAAGAGATGGGCTCTTCCCATACCATATCACATATGGAATGGTAGGCACCTGATTTGATTGGAACCCTATTCAATAGGTATGCAGCTTCTCAAGTGAATAACCCCCAAAAGGAAATAGGCAACTCAGTAGTACTCATCATAGAGCGCACCATATCTAATAGGGTGCAATCGCTCTACCCCGATACATCGACGTGCTGTGGTATATACGGAGGAGTAATGCTGAGAGAGAATCTCATTCTCCTTTAGAATAGTCCAAGATCTCCATGCTCAAGTATTCTCCTCCTTGTTCACATCAGAGGACATAATACTTATACCTGTTTTGGTTCTCTACTTCTAACTTATATTCTTTAAATATCTCAAAAGTTTCAGACTTGTGTTTCAACAGGAACGCATGTGTGAATCTTGAGAGATCATCAGTGAATGTAATGAAGGAAAAAGAACCAGTCCTTGCATGTGTAGACAGGGGACCTACATACATCATCATGTATCAATCCCAAGAGTTCACTAACTCTTTCTCTATTTCCAATAAACGGAGCTATGGTCATTTTATCTTTGTGACATGACTGGCAAGTTTCACAAGATGTAAATTTAAACAGATTTAAATATGCATCTTAATGTAACTTAGCTAGTTGGGTCGCATTGATATGACCTAGTATACAATGCCTCAAGAAGGATTTGTTCATTTCTAAACTCTTCCCCTTGTGTGTGTTCTGTATGTTAAGAACTGTGGTTTGATTTCGAACGTATATGCTTTTAGATAACGTGCCTGAACCGATCAGCTTTTGATATAGGAAATGTCCAAAACATTATCCAACAATACAAAATTATATCCTTCTTTACTAAATAAAGAGACTGCTATAATGTTGCATATCAGGTTCGGTATCTAATAACATTCGTTCAGAATCAATGTATTTGGTAATACAGGGTGATATCTGCCAACATCTTGGCTGCAACAATTGCACCGTTTCTTACTCTTAAAACTTATCACCCATTCTCAGTTCTCTACCTATCTGTAGCCATGTAACTAATTACATATGTGGGGTCCTAATCCGGTATCTCATACCCAGGACGTAGAGGACACTGAGAACAGTTCTCTGTAATGAACACACCCGAAGAAAATGTATCAACATGCACTTTCTTCGTTTAGGCGGCACGAGAATCTTGGTAATCCCCTATTTCCTGCTCGGTCTTATAACAATTATAAGTTGGAGCGGGACCAACGTTCCCCAGCTCAGTATAAAAAGCGGGTTTGGTCAATACATCCATATTATTATCTTGATTAAGGCGTGATATGGTCGCTACCTGGAGAGAAAGAGAGAAGAAAACACTCAGCGTATGCTCTTGCAAGATCAGATTGGTTATTAATTTATCTAATCAAGATGGCTCCCACTGTTTTAGTCAAATCTTCCTTCAAACCCTAAATGTAAAGACTAGCCGGAATTAATTACACCCTATAAGTTCGCCAATCTTTCAGCCAGGCCAGTGCCAGTACTTTGAGGTAGGTTCCCCGTTCTTTTGTACGGACCTAATTAAAATAAACCTCGTTTTTCCATAAGCGTAACCCCGTTGGCACCTTTCTAGACACCTACTTGATCAGCTAATTGTAATGTGTAAAACTCTCTCAGGAGTAACTCTTACTCGCAGTGGGTATCAGAATCCAACTATCTCATTGGAGGTATGCAATCTCATTGCAAATTTCAACACTTGAAATTCCCGAAAATATTTTGCCCCAAGCGTCCTATGAACTTGACAAAGGTCAACAAATCATAGGCAGCTAGTCAAGTTCAATCCATCATTTCCTGATTTAAGTAAACCCACACACACGACCCTTGACGGAGGTCAACAAGGTCGCACGACTACCATAAATCAATCACATCATATGCTTATGCAGATAAGCAGTAATCATCTACCGCACGCTACGCCTTGACAGAGGTCAACAAACGCAGAACGAATACTAACTATTACTTATCTAAAATGACGGAGGGCTACGATAGGTTTTTAAGAAAACCTTTTGCATAATGAACTTGATATCGTCGTAGAATCGAGTGATTTTGAAAAGGGTGCTTTTGAGGCTTTTACTAGTTTTGCTAAAGAGGTCACTCCCGGTGAAGGGATCTCGGCTCTTTCCTTATCGAATAAGGTGCAGGATATTTCACAAATACCGCTATGCAAAGCAAAAACTATAAAAGCAATAAAAAGACAAACCAAGTTTGTAGCATCTGCTCGTTTCGCTAAAGAGGTCGCTCTCGGTGAAGGAATCTCATCTCTTTCCTTATTGAATAAGGTGTTGGATATTCTACAAGAAATACCGCTATGCAAAACAAGAACTAGAGCAACCAGTTTTCAAGACAAGTTTCTACAACATCTTTTAGGTTTCTTTTATTTCATTAATCTCATTAATGAAGTCCCATCATTTTAAGTTACCTAAATATCACATATAAATACAACGTACGCTTATGCCATCCGTATTCGCCTCGATGACCCCTCGTGCACCGTTAGGTTAGTAACTAACGGCAGAGCGGGGCAGTGCTAGCGCGGGTGTAAAACATAAGAAACGTCTATATAATATATCATATATACTATATACAGTATCTATCTCAACATATCAAATGATCACATCACAGATATCGCAGCAGAACACAAAATATGAAATATTGGATATACTAGGATTTCCGTGTTTTATTTTAATCCTGTATAAAACACGGATTCCACGGTCGTAATGAATAGCCAATCCCACACCCCTAGACCCCTACGAGAGCGGCAAGCAACCCTACCAATTCTAGAGTTAGGAGACCCGGTCTCGACTCCTCGAGATGGTCTCCCACTAGACCCTAGAACCTGGTTACTTATGCTCCCCGTCTTGGGTCTATCCTAATGCGGAAAAGTAAATAATATACAATGGTGACATCATCCTCAACCCGGTAGTGCCCCAATAAAAGAATATTACATACAATGAATTTTACATGAATGAAAATGAAAAACTCTCATCTGACATAAAACCCCCGGCTATTCAAACACGACGATCCAATATAACATATCCCAGCAACACATAACAACACATGTCATCAACGTAAGTAAATATGTGTATCCCAATTTTCGTTGACATATAGCACCAAAACCGGCGATACACCACATATTACACTTACGATCGCAGAAAAGAAAGTGAAAACTACAACAGTTGCAATCCGCAACCACCTTAGACATCACATGCCTAACCATTTGAATTCCTTAGACATCGCATGCCTAACAATTACAAACCCCGCATTTTAGTCTCGATCTCAAAAACACTTTTCAATATCAAGTCGGGCAATTCAACAAGATTCCCGATATCCTGATCGAATGCTCGTCGGAAACTTTAGTAAACGGCCGCACCCCGATACCATCGACGAAGTGTACTAAGGAGTAACACCGCTGCCGCGAGCACCCGAACGGATGCTTTTGGCGACGGGGTTCTCCTACAGTCACTTGGTCGGGGCTATGGGGCGTGGCTGTAACCCTTCGAAAATCGTTTAGGCAGTTTTTCGGTAATCGGCTAATTTTTCGGCTTTTTCCGTAAAAAGTCAAAATAGGTATTTTTCATTGTAGACCTAATTATACAAAATTTAGATAAGATATTACTATAATTTTTTCACTAAAATGTCACTTATAATTTTCTAGTTAAATAAAAAAAATTCGTAATTAATTTTTTTTATTTTTATTTTAAGCTTTTAAAAATACATTAAATTAGTGATAAATACAAATTTAATTAGGTAAATTTCATAATTAGGAATCTTTATAAGCTAAAATATAGTGTTAATAAATTGTGTCATGACTTGCAATAATTTAGTTTTATGGTGTGAAATTTATGAAAAAAATGATGTAAAAAGGGGATTTTTTGGAAAAAGTTGATGTGAAAATCATTAAATGAGAACATAAGGGGTTATTTGACCTAGAAACTTCTACAAAAATCCCACAACTCCTCTCTCTACCTGCTGGCCGAGCCCAACCTGCAGAAAATTCCCTCACTTCTCACTTCTTTTTGCTTCATTTTGCTATCAAAATCCATTAAAAAATTCACAAATTCATTCTCCAATTCAAAACAAAACACTAATCCACTCTCTCCTCAACCAAATTTAGTGCAAAACTTGAAGAAAGGAGGCTTCTTTGGTGGCTTGAGCAAGCTAGGGTTCAAGCTTGTGAGGTGAAATTTCTAAACTAGTTGTTAACTTGTAGTTTAAATGTGCTAAAATTGAATTTTGATGTGTTGATTTAGTAGTAATTGTTTGTTTAGGAAATTCAAGAATGGGATTTGATTTTTGAATTAGGGTTTGTAGCATGGTTGATGGAGTTAAGTTAGGGTTTGGTTATCTAATTAGTTAGAGTGGTGAATTGTGCGATGTTGCGCTCGCTAGATCGATAAAATTGCGATATTTGCATCGAATCGGTATGAAATTGCTTACTAGTTGTTTATATAAATTAGGACGTTATCTAATTGCGTTATATTAGCGATATAATTAGCATCATTTACGACTATTAGAGTGTGTGAACGTGGGATTTTGTCTAGCCGGGTTTTAGTTTTGTCGATTTCCCCGAAATGACGATTCTAGTTAAGATTTAGCGATTTTCGTGTGTTTTCCCGCGCACCGAGTGCACGTTATGTTTAATTCGAGAGCGTCGATATTTGTATATTATGACTTGCATCGTTTTAGGATATGTAATCTTATGCTTGGTGTTGTGAAAATATAGGATCGGTCGGGGAAACATCGGACACGTTGCGAAAAGGCAAGGCGGTGGTCGGATCGGATTAGCGAGACTTTCAGGTGAGTAGATGTATTCATCTATGGGGGAATCGTCTGGATGGCGTGAGGCGCCCCCTAGTTAGGATTACCCTATTTCTTGCAAGATTTATATTGTTAGTTAGCTTACCCCTTTATTTACACTGCATACCTTTATAGTTAATAGTATGCTAGATTGCATGGTTATGCATATGCACATATGCGATAACACTTCGTAGGACACGAACACCATTACCATTGGCATCAGTTGCACGCGCACTATTCATGTGACACACACGCCTTTGGTAATTGCCATGCCACGTGCACTATAGAACCTGTTTAACTTAGTATCGCCACTTGCATTCATACATGATATATGAAATTGCATAGCATGTATATACCTCGCATCATCATCATATTTACAGAGATTTCTAGCCACATTCACATCGCATACCTTGTTATCATAGGCATTTATCATATATAACATGTGGACATTATGATTTTCTTGAGGATTTCAGTATTGCTGCGATTTCTGGATTTTTGGGGAAAACCGCAAGACTTTAACAAAAGCTTATATTTATCATTTTATTAAAACAAAGTTGCGGTTTTCTCGTGATGTATGTGTCGTCCACCATGAGTTTTCTTGTTTTCTGTTGGATTTCGAGACCCGATTCGAGGAGTGGATGAACCGTCTCGGGTACATGGTGGGCCCGGTATGGTACCCCGGGGCAAGAAGATCGAGTTGTAGACGATGAGCCTGGCAGGGGAAGACTACCTACCGGTGATGTCTGGCGCGGCGGATATCCGGAGGATACCGACCGTTGTCGTGAGATTTGATGATATGGGCCAATCCGGACTGACGGAGCCCGATATTTGAGACATTGATACAGTGAGATATTGAGGCAGATATGATTTCATATTTGGTGTCGATGCTTGACACGGGTTTTCAGATGATTTCTTGATGGTACTTAGCTATTATACAGATATTCATTTTCTAAAGTTAAGAATGCAGTACCCTTAGCATTTAAAACACTTAAAGATTTAGTAATGACATTGCATACATGTGCTTGCATATTAGAGATATTATATCACATATGGACATACATGTTGTGACGCATTGCGTGCATTCTTACGATTGTCTTACTAGATGTTATATTCTACTCACGAGCTGGCAACTCACCCCCGTTGTGCCACAGTGTCTTGCAGGTCGGACTCATCAGTCTTGTAGCGGCGGCTATCTTATCATCAGCTCCTTTTGCTCAGACTCGCGACATCACCCGTAGGTGGGTTGCGAGCACACTTTATTTCTTTTTGCTCTATCATTGTATCTAGTATTCTCCATCTACCACTTTATATTGTATATGCGACCTAGTGATGAGACTGAGAGATTTGTATATTTGTGGTTTCTTTTGGGTCGAGCTTACTTGAGCCGGCGTTGTGTTTTCTGATATTTTGCGTTTCTTTTATACTCTTTTCTTGATATTACTTATATATTGCATGTGGTTGTGATCCGCCTTGGGCGAAGAGCTAGCTCCCGCTTGGGGATGCCATTTTATGACTACAGCTTATATATATCTTGTTGTACCCATTTTGGGGGATAGAAAATACAGGGGAGACTCTGCCGAAATTTTCGGGAATTTTTAATGTTTTTAAAAGGGGATTCTATGCAACTTAATTGATTTAAAACCGTTTTTATTAAAGGTTTTCCTTCACTCTCTTTTGATTTGGTTTAGATTTTTCTGGGCTTTGGCTGACTTAGGTTACGTTACGCCTTTAGACGTCTCGTAATCTAAGTGCCAGTCACGTTCCCTACTTTCGGGTCATGACAAAGTTGGTATCAGAGCCAGGTTTTACCCTTCTAAGTGTAGGACGACCTTGGTAGATGGAGTAGGTGACTTAAGAAGAGTGGCGTAGCGTGGGTATGATCCGCGGCATACTTACGATACGGTACTCCGCCTAAGGGACCTTAGGATATAATTGCATGTATTTCCTTTCTTGATTCCTTGCATTCCTTGATTCAATTGCAATGTTCTTATCAGTCCTGTTTCTTATTCCAGCTTCGATGCCGCCAAAGACTACGAGAGCTCAGCGGGCTGCCGCTCGGGATGAGATTCGAGCGGGCTCGTCTGAGGCGAGGATCGAGAAGGAGGATACGCCTACCCCTCAGGGTCATACTGATCCGCCTTATCTAGACCGTATAGCCAGATTAGAGGCCGGCATGCAAGAGTTGCGACAGATGATGGGATCTTTAGTTGAGTCCAGCCGGGCACAGAGATCCGAGGACGTTCCTTCCACTGCACAGACCACGATTGTACCTGCTGCACAGATGGTCACTCCTGCTGCTACTACGGAGACTATCCCTGTTTCACTACAGGAGTTCATGAGATTGAGACCTCCAGCTTTTACCGGTACAGATGCGACAGAGGACCCACAGACATTTCTTGATAGGATGGCTCGGATTTGCCGTTCGTTGAGGTGTTCTGATGATAGATTGGTGGAGTTTGCGAGTTTTCGTCTGGAGGGTCTTGCCCAGACATGGTACGATTTAGTAGAGAGAGGCCGAGCTGCAGGTCTACCTTCTATGATCTGGGATGAGTTTACATCTGCATTTCTTGCCCGTTTTCTTCCGGAGAGTGTCCTAGATGCTCGAGCCCGTAGTTTTGAGTCTTTGCGCAAGACTCCTGGGATGACAGTGTCGGAGTATGATATACAGTTTACCCAGTTGTCTCGATATGCTCCGCACCTAGTAGACACAGAAGAGAAGAGAATAAAGAGGTTCGTGCGAGGGCTTGATACACAGCTATTCCTTGCCATCGGCACCCAGCACTTTGATACATACGCAGCCGCGATGGATGCAGCCTTACTTTTGGAGGAGCGCATTTCTGAGACTCCGGTCGTTTCTGGGCCGAAGAGGATCCGTACTGATACGCCAGCTCAACGGCAGATGGGTAGACACCGTGATAGATTATTTCCGGGAGATGGTGGAGGCAGAGGATTGATACGAGGTCAGTTATTTGGTTCATATCCACAGACCCAGCAGTCGTCTCCAGGATGTTTTCGGTGTGGGAGTCAGTACCACCGTGTCAGAGACTGTACCATGGGACGATAGGGCGCGACGACAGTCCCGCATGTGACCTTACCACCCTCACCACCTCCTCAGAGAGCTCTACTACCTACTCCTGATGATGCTCCATGCCAGCCAGATGCTTCTAGAGGCCGTGGGCGTGGCGGTCCGGTTCTGAGAGGACGAGGCGACAGAGGCAGAGGCCGAGGCCGAGGTAGAGGAAGAGGACAGCCAGCTATTAGTGGTGGACAGGCCCGAGTGTTCGCGTTGACTCCTCAGGATGCACAGGCATCCAATGCCGCCGTGACAGGTACTCTGCCAGTATGTTCTTTTGATGCACGGGTATTATTTGATCCAGGCTCCACACATTCCTATGTATCCACGTACTTTGCACCAAGGTTGGGTGGAGAGTCTGCTACGTTAGATCAGCCACTTGTCGTTATTACACCGGTAGGCGAGTCTTTTGTTGCCCGTTTTGTGTACCGATCGTGTTCCGTTCGTATCGGGGAGAGAGATTCTTCAGTTGATTTGATTCTCCTTGATATGCTAGACTTTGACGTTCTTCTTGGTATGGACTGGCTAGCCACCTGTTATGCATCCGTGGACTGCCGTGAAAAAGCAGTCAGATTCAGTTTTTCTGGTGAGCCGGTTCTTGTTATTCAGGGAGATCATAGTGCTACCCTTCCCAGCTTGATTTCTTCTCTGCGCGCTGGTCAGCTCTTGAGGAAAGGGTGTCAGGGATTCTTAGCATATGTTTGTGATACTAGCTCCACAGAGGTTTCGTTGGACCAGGTCCCTGTTGTGAGAGAGTTTCCTGATGTTTTCCCTGACGAGCTGCCTGGTCTGACACCAGAGCGCGAGATTGAGTTCTGTATTGACTTGATCCCCGGCACGGGGCCTATCTCTATACCGCATTATCGGATGGCCCCGGCGGAGCTGAGAGAGTTAAAGGACCAGTTACAGGACTTGCTGGACAAAGGGCTTATCCGATCGAGTGTGTCACCTTGGAGTGCTCCCGTTCTTTTGTTAAGAAGAAGGACGGAAGTATGCGTTTATGCATTGATTATCGTCAGCTGAACCGGGTTACTGTGCGGAACAGGTATCCCCTACCCCGCATTGATGACTTATTCGATCAGCTCCAGGGTGCAGGGTTCTTCTCAAAGGTTGATTTACGGTCAGGTTATCACCAGTTGCGGGTTCGGAAGGAGGATATTCCGAAGACCGCTTTCCGTACTCGATATGGTCATTATGAGTTCTTGGTGATGTCGTTCGGGCTCACCAATGCCCCGGCAGCATTTATGGACTTGATGAACCATGTATTCAGGCCGTATCTCGATCAGTTCATTATTGTGTTCATTGACGACATCTTGGTTTATTCTCGGAGCCGGCATGAGCAGCACTTACGTATCACATTGCAGACTTTGAGGGAGCATCAGCTGTTAGCCAAATTTTCCAAGTGCGCATTCTGGTTAGACAGTGTCGACTTCTTGGGTCATGTGGTGATGAGAGATGGTATTTGTGTGGACCCGAAGAAGATCGAGGCAGTTCAGCGTTGGCCTAGACCAGTATCAGTTATAGAGGTTCGCAGCTTTCTAGGTCTGGCCGGCTATTATCGACGTTTTGTCCAGGATTTCTCCCGCATTGCTGCACCGTTGACCGGGTTGACCCGGAAGGGGGTTCCTTTTGATTGGACCCAGGCATGTGAGGATAGTTTCCAGCAGTTGAAGACTCGTCTGACTACTGCACCAGTGTTAGCATTGCCTTCAGGATCAGGCGGGTTCGTGGTTTATTATGATGCTTCTCGAGTGGGGCTGGGCTGTGTATGATGCAGCACGACAGAGTTATCGCGTATGCTTCTCGGCAGATGAGGAAACACGAACAGAACTACCCCACCCATGATTTAGAGATGGCTGCAGTGGTATTTGCGCTTAAGATCTGGAGACATTACCTATACGGTGAGTCGTGCCAGATATTCACTGACCACAAGAGTTTGAAGTATATCTTCCAGCAGCGAGACCTGAACCTGAGACAGCGCCGTTGGATGGAGTTGGTGAAGGATTATAACTGCGAGATTCTATACCATCCGGGCAAGGCGAATGTGGTGGCAGATGCTTTGAGTAGAAGGCCCGGAGGTAGCTTATCTTGTTTGAGCGCAGTGCAGATGCAGTCGACGGCGGATTGGCAGGTGTTATGTGACAGCAGAGTGCGGTTCGAGTTTACTCCTACAGGGGGACAGCTGGCCCATTTCAGAGCACGCCCACAGTTACTTGACCGTATCCGCGAGGCACAGTCCGGCGATGCCCGTATTTTAGAGATTATTAAGCAGATTCGGCAGGGCAGAGTTTCTGAGTTCATGATTGATGATCAGGGGATACTTCGATTTGGGACTCGACTGTGCGTGCCAGATTCAGAGGGACTGAGGCGTGATATTCTCGAGGAGGCATATAGATCGGTATACAGTGTTCACCCAGGTTCCACCAAGATGTACCATGATTTGAGAGAAGTTTACTGGTGGGACGGATGAAGAAGGATGTTACAGACTTTGTGTCCAGATGCCTGACTTGTCAGCAAGTCAAGGCCGAGCACCAGAGGCCAGCCGGCGAGTTACAGCCTTTGCCTATCCCTGAGTGGAAGTGGGAGCAGGTCTCCATGGACTTCATTGTGGGTCTACCCAGGACCAGTCGAGTGTACGACTCTATTTGGGTGATTGTGGATTGACTGACGAAAGCGGCTCACTTCCTGCCAGTGAAGACCACTTTTGGATTTTCTCAGTACGCACAGGTTTATATTGATGAGATAGTGTGACTGCATGGTGTTCCGACTTGCATCGTGTCCGACCGGGACACCCAGTTTACCAGCCGATTGTGGCAGAAACTCCAGGAAGCTTTGGGCACCCGATTGAGTTTTAGCACAGCCTTTCATCCTCAGACTGACGGTCAGTCGGAGCGTACTATTCAGACTCTTGAGGACATGCTCAGAGCTTGTGTTTTAGATTTCGGTGGTAGCTGGGATCGTCATTTGCCTTTGATCGAGTTTTCCTACAATAATAGCTTCCAGGAGACGATTCAGATGGCGCCTTTCGAGGCTTTATATGGGAGGAGATGTCGATCGCCTGTATGTTGGACAGAGCTCAGGGAGAGCAGTGTTTTGGGGCCGCAGATTGTACAGGAGACGACCGAGAAGATACAGCTGATTCGGGACAGGATGACAGCGGCTCAGAGCTGGCAGAAATCATATGCTGACAGGCGCCGTCGTCGACTCGAGTTCGCTGTTGGCGATCATGTTTTCCTGAAGGTCTCTCCGATGAAAGGTGTGATGAGATTTGGGCGGAAAGGGAAGCTGAGTCCTAGATATGTTGGTCCTTTCGAGATCCTAGAGCGTGTTGGTCCAGTCGCTTATCGGTTAGCTCTTCCGCCCAGCATCCCCGATGTTCACCCCGTATTCCATATCTCGATGCTCCGCAAGTACCTTCATGATCCTTCCCAGGCGATTCAGCACCAGACGATCCAGCTAGAGCATGATCTTTCATTCACCGAGCAGCCGGTGGTCATTCTGGATCGGCAGGTGAAGAAATTGAGGTCAAAGGTTATACCGCCCGTCAAGGTCCTTTGGCGTGGCCCGAACAGCGAGGAGGTCACCTGGGAGACCGAGGTCGAGATGAGGAAGAGATATCCCCATCTTTTTGAAGGTACGCGTAGTTAAATTCTAAATTCGGGGACCGAATTTCTTTAAGGGGGAAGATTGTAACCCTTCGAAAATCGTTTAGGCAGTTTTTCGGTAATCGGCTAATTTTTCGGCTTTTTCCGTAAAAAGTCAAAATAGGTATTTTTCATTGTAGACCTAATTATACAAAATTTAGATAAGATATTACTATAATTTTGTCACTAAAATGTCACTTATAATTTTCTAGTTAAATAAAAAAAATCGTAATTAATTATTTTATTATTATTTTAAGCTTTTAAAAATACATTAAATTAGTGATAAATACAAATTTAATTAGGTAAATTTCATAATTAGGAATTTTTATAAGCTAAAATATAGTGTTAATAAATTGTGTCATGACTTGCAACATTTTAGTTTTATGGTGTGAAATTTATGAAAAAAATGATGTAAAAAGGGGTTTTTTTGGAAAAAGTTGATGTGAAAAGCATTAAATGAGAACATAAGGGGTTATTTGACCTAGAAACTTCTACAAAAATCCCACAACTTCTCTCTCTACCTGCTGGCCGAGCCCAACCTGCAGAAAATTCCCTCACTTCTCACTTCTTTTTGCTTCATTTTGCTATCAAAATCCATTAAAAAAATTCACAAATTCATTCTCCAATTCAAAACAAAACCCTAATCCACTCTCTCCTCAACCAAATTTAGTGCAAAACTTGAAGAAAGAAGGCTTCTTTGGTGGCTTGAGCAAGCTAGGGTTCAAGCTTGTGAGGTGAAATTTCTAAACTAGTTGTTAACTTGTAGTTTAAATGTGCTAAAATTGAATTTTGAAGTGTTAATTTAGTAGTAATTGTTTGTTTAGGAAATTCAAGAATGGAATTTGATTTTTGAATTAGGGTTTGTAGCATGGTTGATGGAGTTAAGTTAGGGTTTGGTTATCTAATTAGTTAGAGTGGTGAATTGTGCGATGTTGCGCTCGCTAGATCGATAAAATTGCGATATTTGCATCGAATCGGTATGAAATTGCTTACTAGATGTTGATATAAATTAGGACGTTATCTAATTGCGTTATATTAGCGATATAATTAGCATCATTTACGACTATTAGAGTGTGCGAACGCAGGGTTTTGTTTAGCCGGGTTTTAGATTTGTCGATTTCCCCGAAATGACGATTCTAGTTAAGATTTAGCGATTTTCGTGTGTTTTCCCGCGCTCCGAGTGCACGTTATGTTTAATTCGAGAGCGTCGATATTTGTATATTGTGACTTGCATCATTTTAGGATATGTAATCTTATGCATGGTGTTGTGCAAATATAGGATCGGTCGGGGAAATATCGGACACGGCGCGAAAAGGCAAGGCGGTGGTCGGATCGGATTAGCGAGACTTTCAGGTGAGTAGATGTATTCATCTATGGGGGAATCGTCTGGATGGCGCGAGGCGCCCCCTAGTTAGGATTACCCTATTTCTTGCAAGATTTATATTGTTAGTTAGCTTACCCCTTTATTTACACTGCATACCCTTATAGTTAATAGTATGCTAGATTGCATGGTTATGCATATGCACATATGCGATAACACTTCGTAAGACACGAACACCATTACCATTGGCATCAGTTGCACGCGCACTATTCATGTGACAAACACGCCTTTGGTAATTGCCATGCCACGTGCATTATAGAACCTGTTTAACTTAGTATCGCCACTTGCATTCATACATGATATATGAAATTGCATAGCATGTATATACCTCGCATCATCATCATATTTACATAGATTTCTAGCCACATTCACATCGCATACCTTGTTATCATAGGCATTTATCATATATAACATGTGCACATTATGATTTTCTTGAGGATTTCAGTATTGCTGCGATTTCTGGATTTTTGGGGAAAACCGCAAGACTTTAACAAAAGCTTATATTTATCATTTTTTTAAAACAAAGTTGCGGTTTTCTCGTGATGTATGTGTCGTCCACCATGAGTTTTCATGTTTTATGTTGGATTTCGAGACCCGATTCGAGGAGTGGATGAACCGTCTCGGGTACATGGTGGGCCCGGTATGGTACCCCGGGGCAAGAAGATCGAGTTGTAGACGATGAGCCTGGCAGGGGAAGACTACCTACCGGTGATGTCTGGCGCGGCGGATATCCGGAGGATACCGACCGTTATCCTGAGATTTGATGATATGGGCCGATCCGGACTGACGGAGCCCGATATTTGAGACATTGATACAGTGAGATATTGAGGCAGATATGATTTCATATTTGGTGTCAATGCTTGACACGGGTTTTCAGATGATTTCTTGATGGTACTTAGCTATTATACAGATATTCATTTTCTAAAGTTAAGAATGCAGTACCCTTAGCATTTAAAACACTTAAAGATTTAGTAATGACATTGCATACATGTGCATGCATACTAGAGATATTATATCACATATAAACATACATGTTGTAACGCATTGTGTGCATTCTTACGATTGTCTTACTACATGTTATATTCTACTCACGAGCTGGCAACTCACCCCCATTGTGCCACAGTGTCTTGCAGGTCGGACTCATCAGTCTTGTAGCGGCGGCTATCTTATCATCAGCTCCTTTTGCTCAGACTCGCGACATCGCCCGTAGGTGGGTTGTGAGCACACTTTATTTCTTTTTGCTCTATCATTGTATCTAGTATTCTCCATCTACCACTTTATATTGTATATGCGACCTAGTGATGAGACTGAGAGATTTGTATATTTGTGGTTTCTTTTGGATCGAGCTTACTTGAGCCGGCGTTGTGTTTTCTGATATTTTGCGTTTCTTTTATGCTCTTTTCTTGATATTACTTATATATTGCATGTGGTTGTGATCCGCCTTGGGCGAAGAGCTAGCTCCCGCTTGGGGATGCCATTTTATGACTACAGGTTATATATATCTTATTGTACCCATTTTGGGGGATAGAAAATACAGGGGAGACTCTGCCGAAATTTTTGGGAATGTTTAATGTTTTTAAAAGGGGATTCTATGCAACTTAATTGATTTAAAAACCGTTTTTATTAAAGGTTTTCCTTCACTCTCTTTTGATTTGGTTTAGATTTTTCTGGGCTTTGGCTGACTTAGGTTACGTTACGCCTTTAGACGTCTCGTAATCTAAGTGCCAGTCACGTTCCGTACTTTCGGGTCGTGACAGTGGCTATCTAATAATGTTACCCGGCGAGTATCCGCGTACACTACGTGATTGCGATGGACTTTTGATCTCATCAAAATCCCGTGGCAACCGATCAAATGAGACTAAACTGCTAGATTTATAATATTCAAATTAGTTATCTCATAACTACTTTTGTGGATTCCAAATATTGTATTCCATCACATAATATCCCGACGATGTTAACTTTTCGATCGATTCATCAAAGTCCCACAATTTCCGGACAGCTCAACACTTGAGCACGGTTTTAGTAATACCCAGAATATGCCACAGTACCTATGCACCAGCCGTAGAAGGGCAAACCCAACTACGACAAACCCTAGGGTATGATCGCGGTTCCGCGATCCAAAAGAGTCGAGTTAGGGTTTCATTCTTCTAGAGGGTTCATAGGATTACTTGTATATTTTTCCGAATACATTAAACTTGGAAAAATAGGTTTTTGACATTCGATCGAACTTTTTAACTTCGTCTAGACAACATGCGAATAACCGGAAACAATGTTAAAACTACGAATACGAAACACTCCGAATTGTTTATAGTGTAAGATTACATCACATGCAAAATTAGCAAAAACAAACAACACCTGAAACATCAAAACCAAGTCACTGAAACACACAAAAAATTTCAGGGGGAGGGGCTCGGATTTGGCTGAGATCAGCATGGTGGTGGCCGGCCAAAATTTCTTAGAATGCCCTAAAATTTTGACTGTGTTCATGATATATCTCATACATCACTCTGTACTTTTTTTTTTTAAAAATTGACAACATTTTAAATTCGACAGAAATTTGATTTTCGCGTTTCAAGTTTCGGAGTATTTCGGTTTCGTAATCTTAAAAAAACCCGTAAAAATTTCTAGCATGGATCTGATACCACTACAGGCTTACCAATGATGGCGGCAAGGTTTCGGGAGGCATCGTCCATGCCAAATTCAAAAATTTGCCGTTCTAGCTAACCCTAACTAAGAATCGTTTACCAGAAATCGACGGAATAAAATCCAAACAACTTTGCAAAGGAAAGTGAACAAGGAATACAACCTTTGTAGACCGGTGCTTCACTTCTAAATCTCCATGTTGACGTCCCTTCGCTGCCATCATGGATCTCCCGAACTCTAGTATGGGTTCTCTCAAAGAAATGAACAAGCTTGCTCGTAGTTTTCGAGGCCGAAGATGATCTACGTCGAGGAGACTCAAACTCAAGCTAACCGTTCACTAGGTCATGAACTTTGTGAAGAGAACACCCTATACTACCCAAGCAAGTGTATAAGATGATGAAGTAGGAAGTGGGCTCAGTTTAGATTTTATTTTCTCACAATATTTCTTCATGTTTCATAGAGCTAGTAAGCTTGATGAAAGAGATGAAGAAAACCTCCATGGAAAAAATGAAGAATGAAAACTAATGATGTGAGAATAGCAACCATGGGTGAGTTATTGTCATATACTAACCATTGTAGAGACCAAACCATGGCTAATTAAAATGGTTAGGTTAATAAATATCTTATGTGAGACAAAATAAGTGGACTTTGTCAAAGATGCTTCAAGCTTCTCCAAGCTTCCAAGCATGACAAAATTCACACTAATTTTGAATTATTAAGATAAATAAGAACCTTCACATTTTAATTATCATGGTGTAAGTAAAACACACACACACACACACCCCCCCCCCCCATGCTTACATGTATCATCAAGCATGATACAAACTAAGTACATAAGTATATATCACATATACACTTAATGCACAAAACAAGTGAGAAAAGAAATCTTAAGTGAGCTAATACTAGTTAATGTAAATTAATATATCAAATATATAATTATACATTATATTATTAAATCAACACTTGATTTAATAATCCGGCTATATCATATATAACCGACTAATATCATGTGTATCAATTTATCGAATCAACACTTGATTCGATAACCCGGCTATATCACATATAACCGATCGATACGAATAAATCGCGAGAATAGAATACGATATCTCATACACGTATTAATCTCGGTCCTACACATATCTCATATGTGCTCCTACTCCATTTCGCTTGACCCAAGAAACCTCTGTGTAGGACTCTAAAGACTCGTCAATACGCCAGCAGTAGGTGATGATCATATCAAACACCCACAAGCCGCAAGAGGTCTGCTAAACGTAACGGCCACCTGGATATTGAGCGATTAGAAGATCAACAAGCAAGCCTGCTCATACTCCTGCGAATCCAATCAGTAACACTACTGTACAGTCCGGTCTCTTCGTCTGATATGTCGCACATCTTGTCTAGGGGTGGTAAACGTCACACCCCAGTAACTCGATAAGTCGTGCCGATATGAGGCTCATAACGGGTCAAGAAACTATTGGTAACACTTACCAGTAAATCTCTAAAGCATCCCTAGCCAGGGACTTCCTGTTATAGCCAATCGTGCACAGCGCAACATCAACCCCAATACCAGGAGAGACGAATCCCCTCCTATCGCTCATTGCCTTCATGTGACTCGGGACTGTACCCAAAAACCACCATTTTGCATGTCCTCTTGAACGTGGTAAGGTGGAAATCAAAGCACAGTGGGAATCACACAAGACTCTATGACGATCTCGGGTCTACAGACTAACCTGTACTAGTGTCACCAGAGAACTGCCATCTGACGTGAGGTATAATACCATCTGGGAGTTCTCGGTGAGTCCGTCCAGTGTACCCAGTCTCCACTGAGTACCCGTATACCATCTCTAATGTCAAACACCAATAGATATGGGATCATCCATCGCCTATCTACATGGGTCGAGAAGCTACACGCTAGTCTACTCTGGTATACTGATGCCCCGTCTCGATACACCCACGACTAGGGACATTAAAGGATGTACTTACCGACTACCTTTGTCCCACTAGTATGATCCGCATCATAATCTAGGTATTCAAGTACGCATCCTAAGGGCTTTACCAATATGTAACAGAGAGACAATCAGTGTACATATTAAGATAAAGAGTAACCAGATAGCATACTATCATGTCGAGCAAGAAAGTCCTCCCTATATATGTCCAAGCATCCACTACAATATACATCTCATGTATAGTAATGGTCTCTAGGGCATACATATAACTAACAATACAATATGGTACAATAATAATAGTAGCACAATAACATCGAGTAACAGTAAAGGCGATAATATAGACATATGTGTAGGGTCAGGTACTCGTATCCGTGTCATAAAATAACTACATGTCATAAGCATGATGTATGAACGCATCACTAAATAAGCATGTCCAGCAACAACACAGAAAAATCAGGATAAACCTGAGTGCCAAGCATCGACACTCGAAAATATCATGAAAACCATATCCATTAGCGAAATAAAATCCTCATAAATCTCGAGCTCCGTCAGTCCGGATCAGCCTAAATCATCTGATCGCACGACTACGGTCGGTATCCTCCGGATGTCCACCGCGTCAAATATCACCAGTCGGTAGTGCTCCCCTTCCAGGCTCAACTCCTTCTCAATACGT
Organism: Agapanthus africanus; assembly: GCA_030015575.1. Taxonomy (NCBI): domain Eukaryota; kingdom Viridiplantae; phylum Streptophyta; class Magnoliopsida; order Asparagales; family Amaryllidaceae; genus Agapanthus; species Agapanthus africanus. The sequence continues at coordinate 358,853,896 of CM057337.1, read as the reverse complement.
CCATCTTGCCCCAGGGTACCTCATCGGGTCCACCATGTATCCACAGATGGTGCATCCCCCTCCTCGAATCGGGTATTTGTACACGCATGGCTCAAGAACCGAGAAAACTCATGGTGGAAGCCACACACATCACATCACGAGAAACCGTATTTTTCCTTTTGAAATTAAAATCATGAGTTTATAAATATCACCTGCGGTTTCCCCAAATCCAGAAATAACATGAATACAAAAATCTCCAAAGGAATCATAATCTATGAGTATACAAGGAGATAATATATACCGACATAAAACCAATGATCAGTGCATAACTAAAATGTATGAATGCAAATGCATGTGGCATTCTAAGTAAGAGATACAATGTCTACACTAGTATTTAAGACTATGAATGTAAAACAATGCTACTTCTACAGATTATCAGTTTATATGAATGGAGTAAAGGTTCTCTAGTGTGTGCATGGCATGGCAATTACCGATGATGATGTGTGTGAGCCGGCAAGCAAGTGTACGTGTAACATACGCATCATCGGTAATAGTGTTGGTGTCCTAACAGACGGGATCATAATAGCTAAAGGAAACACATTTAATCTACAATGCAATGAGTGACAGGAAATAAGCAATGATGCAACATTATAAAATATAAACCTATATACGAGCCATACAGTGATAGTATTGGAAATAGCATGAATCGTTGATTTTATAAAAGTAGGGGCTACGGTATTTTGAAGAATGAATACCATTTTAAAAAATCCGTAGTATCCCTCGGTTACCCACTTGAAAATACCCATGATTTGCTAGTTTTGAAAATAGGTATGACTCGACTATACCCTAACATCTACTTAATAATTTAAGAAACTAACTAAAAGCTAAACTAAAACCTGGGTCAAGTAGTGGAAGACTATACGTATCCGAGTCGATATATCTAGTAGTCGGCGATCCAGCCTCATATCATTACGTACGGTAATATCTATCGTACGGCATCCTCGAGTCAAGAGTACGGATAAATCATCATATATACCTCGTACGGTAATATCCATCGTACGGCATCCTCAAAATCGAGGGTACGGATCAAATATCATTTATAAATCATCATTCATATGGTATCAATCGTCGTATAATATCAATATCATAAATCAGGAGTACGGATCTAAGGTCTCGTACATTCTAATATCATCAAATCATATATTATCGCATGTTTAAATACATATCACCCAACGATCCTTTATAATATCATATCATACGATATCACGACTCAATCACATATCAAAATCTCACGGCATCATGCCCGATCATAACGACTCATATCCATATATCATATACTATCCTCATCACACATGTATACGTGTGTGTGTGTCTATATATATATATATATATAAACCTACACACATACATATATATATACACACACATATACACACAAAACCAAGTGTATGTGTTCGCGTGTATGTGTGGCAACACATAATCTGCGATTCGCTACCAAGGTAATAATCCTATGGATAGGTCTTCCTAGATCAACCTAATCTAACCTAAGGTCTCCTAAATACCCTATTTTCTAAGTATCCAAATATCGCATCAAAACTTATGATAATATAGTAATACCCTATTCTACGGTTGCGGGGGTGTTATACGCCATTCACCCGACTTCCCCCGTAGATATATATCTACTCACCTTGATCCTCGCTTGCCGAAGTCGATGACGCCATGCTCCCCTCGTCGTCCCGAAGTCCACACGGAGATACCTACAGTTTCAAGTGCGTTATATCATAAAACAAGAATCAAATACAAGAAAGCCGATACAGCACACGAAACACACATAAGTTAGAACCTATGGTCTACGTGTGCAAGAACAATCAAACAACCCTCGTTGTTGACGTATAAACATCAATCGACCGACACAAATCTCAAATATCAAAACTCAAGTTACTAAAAACCTCAAAACTCAAAAAAAAACAACTAAGGAAAATAGCTCTGGAATTAGCTCAAGAAATTAGGGACAAAATAAACAACACAGGGGATAGGGTATAAGGAGTGTGAGATACTGGATAAAATCTAACACTAGACTACAAATGTAACCCGGCGAGATAGCAATAAGGTCCGGTGTCGCCGACCATATGTGGAAATTTGGGTCTCGTCTCTGGGTGGTGGTCTCCTAGGGTTCTAACTAGGTCAAATTACTTGTTTGATTATCTTACAAAGATCCCAGGTTGCACCAGATTCACTGTAGTCCTCACAAATCCACAAAAATACGATATCAGCCAAAATCAGTCCAAGTCTTGGTTTTTGTCTCTGTTTTAGTCCAAGTTTTGACACTAGAGAGATTTAAGGTCACTACTAAACCTCAATAGCACCTGTCCAACTCATAAAATTACCTAGACCTCAACTTGGAAATTTCTAGCATCGCTAAACCTCATTTAATCAACTCTAAGCTACTATAGAAGTTAAAGAAACTCAAATACTGAACGAAGGGTGTAGAAAATACCTCATTTGGCAACTCAAGAAAATTCTTGAGTTGCCTAAAGTCTTCAAAATCTAAACTTGAGGCCTCCATAGGGTTTGTAGTGAGGTTATGCACCATTTTAGTGAAGGGAGTAAGGTTTTTAGGCTAAGTTTTGATGGTGGTTTGTGAGGTAGAGGAGGTGGATGATGAGGAGGAAGGTCAAGAAAATGAATAAGGATAAAATGAAGAAGAGGAGAAGAACCATGGTGGGATGAAGAAATCTCTCTCTCTCTCTCTCTCTCTCTCTCACCCTCACTAGCCCATACCTCCTTGTCCCCATGCCATGCCACATATTATTCTTCTTCTTTTATCTTTTATCTTTTTTTTTAAACAAAATAAAATCATTTACAAAAGAATAGAAAATGCCATGGTTCAAAACAATAAAATGTAGCAAGCGTTTTTCAACATGCTATATTGCATGTCACATGCATAAACAAGATTAATGCATGATTGGTGAAATGTTAATTCAAGTTTAACATAATTAGCATATAATTAATCGTATAACATTTATAAAATATCCAGATCACATTTTCTTCTTTCAAAATCGATAATTATATTAATTTTTCCAAATTATTTTCCAACTATACATGTATAATTATACCGCATCATTAAAACCAATTCTCACATGTTTAATAATATTAATGAAATTTATTATTTTAATTATTTAAATTCCGAAAATAATATTTTTATTTTCCTGAAATGTTACACTCATCTCGTCCTCGGCTTCCCACGTGACCTCTTCGCTGTTCGGGCCATGCCAAAGAACCTTTACGGAATGTATGACCTTTGACCTCAGTTTCTTCACCTGCCGGTCCAGAATGACTATCGGCTGCTCAGTGAAAGAAAGATCGCACTCCAGCTGGATCGTCTGATACTGAATTACATGAGAGGGGTCATGATGGTACTTGCGGAACATCGATACGTGAAACACGGGGTGAACATTTAGAAAGCTGGGTGGAAGAGCCAAACGATAAGCAAATGTGCCGACACACTCGAGAATCTTGAAGGGACCCACATATCTGGGACTAAGCTTCCCTTTCTTTCCGAATCTCATCACGCCCTTCATTGGAGAAACCATCAAGAAAACATGATCACCTACAGCAAATTCCATTCTGCGACGATATCGGTCCGCATAAGATTTCTGCCTGCTTTGGGCCACTCTCATTCTATCCCGAATCAACTGAATCTTCTCGGTTGTCTCCTGCACAAGCTTTGGTCCCAAACCACTACTCTCACTGAGCTCTGTCCAACAAACTGGTGATCGACATCTCCTCCCATATAAAGTCTCGAAGGGAGCCATCTGAATCGTCTCCTGGAAGCTGTTATTGTAGGAGAACTCTATCAAGGGCAAGTGACGATCCCAGCTGCCACCGAAATCTAAAACGCAAGCTTGGAGCATGTCCTCAAGAGTCTATATGGTCCGCTCTGACTGGTCGTCGGTCTGCAGATAGAAAGCCGTACTAAAATTCAATCGGGTACCCAAACCCTCCTGAAGCTTCTACCAAAGGAGACTGGTAAACTGAGTGCCTCTGTCGGACACGATGCAAGTAGGAACGCTATGTAATCGAACAATCTCGTCGATATATATCTGAGCATACTGAGCGAATCCGAAAGTGGTCTTTACAGGAAGAAAGTGAGCCACTTTTGTCAATCGATCTACGATCACCCAAATAGAGTCATACCCTCGACTAGTCCTACGTAAACCCACAATAAAATCCATAGAGATCTGCTCCCATTTCCACTCCAGAATGGGCAAAGGCTGTAATTCTCCTGCTGGCCTCTGATGCTCGGCCTTGACTTGCTGGCAAGTCAGGCATCTTGAAACAAAATCTATGACATCTCTCTTCATCCCTTCTCGCCAGTAGACATCTCTCAAGTCATGGTACATCTTGGTGGAACCCGAATGAACACTATATGCTGACTGATGCGCCTCCTCTAAAATCTCGCGTCTCAGCCCCTCGGAATCTGGAACACACAGTCAAGTCCTAAATCGTAGCACTCCCTTATCATCGATCACGAACTCTGAATCTCTGCCCTTTCGTAGCTGCTCCATGATCTCTGACAAACGTGCATCGCCAGACTGTGCCTCGCGGATACGGTCAAGTAACTGTGGACATGCACGAACATGGGCAAGCTGTCCCCCGGTCGAAGTAAACTCGAAATGTACTCGGTTGCCATATAGAATCTGCCAATCTGTGGAAGACAGTCTCTGAACTGCGCTCAAACAAGGCAAGCTACCTCCGGGCCTCCGACTCAAAGCATCTGCCACAATATTCGCCTTGCCCGGATGATAAAGAATCTCACAGTCATAGTCCTTCACTAGCTCCATCCAGTGAGGCTGTCTCAAATTTAGATCTCGCTGCTGAAAGATGTACTTTAAGCTCTTGTGGTCCGTGAATATCTGACACGAATCGCCGTATAAGTAGTGTCTCCAGATCTTGAGTGCGAAAACCACCGCAGCCATTTCTAAGTCATGAGTGGGATAGTTCTGCTCGTGCTTCTTCAACTGAAGCATAAGCGATGACCCTGTCGTGCTGCATCAACACACAGCCTAGCCCTACTCAAGAAGCATCGCAATAAACAACAAAACTCCCGATCCTGAAGGCAAAGATAATACTGGCGCAGTAGTCAAACGAGTCTTCAACTGCTGAAAGCCCTGCTCGCATGCCTCGGTCCAAATAAAAGGAACTCCCTTCCAGGTCAACCCGGTCAGCGGTGCAGCTATACAAGAAAAATCCTGAACAAAGCGTCGGTAGTATCCGACCAAACCCAAAAATTTGCGAACCTCCGTCACTGATACAGGTCTGGGCCAGCGCTGAACGGTCTCGATCTTCTTCGGGTCCACACATATGCCATCTCTCATAACCACATGACCCAAGAAATCAACACTGTCAAGCCAGAAGGCATACTTGGAGAATTTAGCGAACAGGTGATGCTCCCTCAAAGTCAGCAATATGATCCTCAAATGCTGCTCGTGCTCCTCTCGACTCCGGGAGTATACTAAGATGTTATCAATGAACACGATAATAAACGAATCAAGAAACGGCCTGAATATGCAGTTCATCAAATCCATGAACGTTGTTGGGGCATTGGTGAGCCCGAACGACATCACCAAAAACTCATAATGCCCGTAGCGCGTGCGAAAAGCAGTCTTCGGAATATCATCCTTCCGAACCCGCAACTGATGATAACCCAACTGCAAGTCAATCTTCGAGAAATGTCCCGCACCCTGGAGCTGATCAAACAAATCGTCAATACGAGGTAGGGGATATCTATTCCATATAGTAACTCGATTCAACTGACGATAATCGATGCATAATCGTATACTGCCATCTTTATTCTTGACGAACAGGACAGGAGCTCCCCAAGGTGACACACTCGGACGAATAAGCCTTTTATCCAACAAATCTTGCAACTGATCCTTCGGCACCTTAAGCTCCGCCGGGGCCATCCGATAAGGCGGTATAGAAATAGGCCCCATGCCGGGGATCAAGTTAATGCAGAACTCGATATCGCGCTCTGGCGGCAAACCAGGCAGCTCGTCAGGAAAGACATCTGGAAATTCCCTCACAATCGGGATCTGGTCCAACGGGACCTCTGCGGCTCCAGCATCACGAACATACGCTAAAAATCCCTGACATCCTTTCCTCAAGAGCTGACTAGCGCGAAGAGAAGAAATCAAACTGGGAAGGGTGGCGCTACGGTCTCCCTGAATAACAAGAACTGGCTCACCCGGAAAACTAAATCCGACTGCCTTCTCACGGCAATCCACGGACGCATAACAAGTGGCTAGCCAGTCCATGCCCAGTAGAACGTCGAAGTCTAACATATCGAGGAGAATCAAATCCACTGAAGAATCCCTCTCCTTGATACGAACAGAACACGATCGAAACACATATCGAGCGACAAATGACTCGCCTACTGGAGTAATAACAACAAGTGGCTAATCTAGCGAAAACGACTCTCGGCCCAACCTCGGTGCAAAGTGTGTAGATACATAAGAATGTGTAGAACCTGGGTTGAATAATACCCACGCGTCGAAAGAACATACTGGAAGAGTACCTGTCACAACGGCATTGGATGCCTGTGCATCCTGAGGAGTCAAAGCGAACACTTGGGCCTGTCCTCCACCAGTAGCCGGCTGTCCTCTGCCTCTGCCACCTCGTCCTCTCTGAACAGGACCGCCATGCCCACGGCCTCTAGGGGCATCTGCCTGGCATGGAGCATCATCAGGGGTAGGAAGTAAAGCTCTCGCAGGAGAAGGTGAAGGTGGTAAAGTCACATGTAGAACTGTCGCCGTGCCCTGGCGCCTCACAATACTGTCTCTGATACGGCGATACTGACTCCCGCACCGAAAATAACCTGGCGATGACTGCTGGCCCTGCGGATAAGAGCCATATAACTGACCCCGTCTGAATTCTCTGCCACCACCGTCTCCCCGAAAGAACCTGTCACAGCGTCTACCTCACCGCCTCTGAGCTGGCATACCGGTACGAATCCGCTTCGGTCTTGAAATGACCAAAGTCTCAAAGATGCGCTCCTCCAACAGTAAGGCCGCGTCTATAGCAGCTGCATAAGTGTCAAAATGATGGGTGCTGATAGCAAGAAATAACTGCGTGTCAAGTCCCCGCATGAACCTCTTTATGTGTTTCTCTTCAATGTCCACTAGGTAAGGAGCATATCGATAAATGAGTAAACTGGATGTCATACTCGGACACTGTCATCCCAAAAGTCTTGCACAAAGACTCGAAACTACGAGCTCGAGCATCTCGGACGCTATCCGGAAAGAAACGAGCAAGAAATACAGCTGTGAACTCATCCCAGGTCATAGGAGGTAGACCTGCAGCTCGGCCTTTCTCAACTGACTCACACCACGTCTGAGCAAGACCCTCCAGACGAAACACTCAAGCTCGACCGACCTCTCGTCAAAACATCTCAGCGAACGGTAAATCCTAGCCACCATGTCGAGGAATGTCTGCGGATCCTCCGTTGCATCGGTGCTGGTAAAACTGGAGGCTTCAGCCTCATAAACTCCTGCAAGGATACGGGGATAGTCTCGGTAATAGCAGGAAAGATGTCCGGGAAACAAGTACAATCACAGTCCCCACAGTAGGAGGAACATCATCGGATCTCTGTGCTCGTCTAGCCTCAACTAATGATCCAACCATCTGGCGTAAGTCCTGAATACTGACTCCAACCTAGCTATCTGGCCTAGAGAAGGCGGATCAATCTGTCCCTGAGGGGTAGGCGTACCGCCCTGATCGGTCTGTTAGTTATATGTATGCCCTATAGGCCATTACTATACATAGGATGTATATTGTAGTGGATGCTTGGACATATATAGGGAGGACTTTCTTGCTCGACATGATAGTATGCTATCTGGTTGATCTTTACCTTAACGTGTAAACTGATTGTCTCTCTGTTACATGTTGGTAAAGCCCTTAGGATGTGTACTTGACTACCTGGACTATGATGCGGATCATACTAGTGGGGACATGGTAGTCCATAAGTACATCCTTCATGGTCCCTAGTCGTGGGTGTATCGAGACAGGGCATCGATATACCAGAGTAGACTAGCGTATACCTTCTCGACCCATACAGATGGGCGATGGATGATCCCATATCCATTGGTGTTTGACATTAGAGATGATATACGGGTGCTCAGTGGAGACTGGGTACACTGGACGGACTCGCTGAGAACTCCCAGATGGTATTATACCTTACGTCAGATGGCAGTTCTCTGGTGACACTGGTATAGAGTAGTCTGCTGACCCGAGATCGTCATAGAGTCTTGTGTGATTCCCACTGTGCTTTGATTTCCACCTTACCACGTCCAAGAGGGCGTGCAAAACGCTGGTTTTGGGTACAGTCTCGAATCACATGGAGGCAATGAGCGATAGAAGGGGATTCGTCTCTCCCGGTATAGGGAGTTGATGTTGCGCAGTGTTCGATTGGCTATAACCGGAAATCCCTGGCCAGGGTTGCTGAGATTTACTGGTAAGTGTTACCAGTAGTTTCTCGAAATGTTATAGACCTCATATCGACACGGCTTATCGAGCTATTGGGGTCTGACGTTTACCACCCCTAGGCGAGATATGCGACATATCAGACGACGAGACCGGACTGTACGGTAAGTGTTACTGGTTGGATTCATAGGAGTGTGAGCGGGCTTGCTCGTCGATCTTCTGATCGCTCAATACCCGGGTGGCCGTTACATTTAGCAGACTGCTTGCGGCTTGTGGGTGTTTGATATGATCATCACCTGCTGCCGGCGTAGTGACGAATCTTTAGAGTCCTACACAGAGGTTTCCTGGCTCAAGCGAAACGAAATAGGAGCGCATATAAGATATGTGCGGGACTGAGAATAATGCGTGTATGTGATACCGTATTCTATTCTCGCGATGAATGTATCGATTGGTTGTATGCGATATAACCTAGTTATCGAATCAAGGATTGATTCGATAAGCCGATACATTGGATACTAGTCGGTTATATGCGACATGATCGGATCGTTAAATCAAGTGTTGATTTAATGATTTGTTGCATAATTATATATTTGATATATTACTTTGCATTAACTAATATTGGTTCACTTTAAATGGATTTTCTCACTTGAAGTTCACAAGTTGTATATGTGATATATACTTTTGTGCACTTGTTTGTATCATGTTTGATGATACATGCTAACTTGTGTTTGGGTGTATGTTTAGATTAAACCATTGTTATGTAATGGTTAGGGTTTTAATTTTATTTACTTTTTCATTTATTTTGTTTATTTCCTTTTAAGGAAAGAAAAGAAATGGTTGCTTTTTGGATTTACTTGAAGCTTCATGAAGCTTTGAAAAAGTCCAACGATTTCTATTTCTTTGCCTAACCTAACCATTCACCTAACCTTGGTTTATTCTCTACACCTAACTATGGTTGCAATATGATAAGTATCTTTTTATTTTATATTTTACATAACACTTATTATATTCTCTTCTTCTTCTTCTCCTTCTTCAACATGAAGAAAAGCTTGCTACCATCAATGGTGAAATGAGAAAAAGAGTGAGAAATCCAATTCTAAAGTGAACCCACTTCCTATTTCTTCATCCTCTACCACTTGCCAAGTAGTATAGGGTGTTTTCTTCACAAGTTTCATGACTTGGTGAAGTTGGAGCTTGATCTTGTGTTGCCTCGACGTAGATCATCTTCGGCATCGAAGTCGACGATCTAGCCCGATCGTTTCTCCGATGAAATCAACACTAGAGTCCGAGATCCGATGATCGCAGCGAGGGGACATCGTCACGGAGCTATGGAGGTGGAGGACCGGATCTACAAAGGTTTTATTTCCGTTCACTTAGCACTAAAGTAGTTTAGTAGCTTGTTGTTTCGCCTAAAATCTAGTTAACGATCCGTATTAGGGTTTGTAGGCACCGGAAAATTTTTAATTTGGCATGGTTAATGCCTTGTGAGACTTCATTAGCGTGCCTAGGAACCCTACAGTGGTATCAGAGCCTAGATAGAGCCTTAGGCGAAGTGTAGACGACGTTTGAAATCCGAACGAACATCGAAACCCTAACTCAAATTGCTCTCTGGACAATTTTCAAAAATGTGGATTTTTGTGAATTAAAAATATTCAGAAATATCAGCAGGAATTGCTAAGAATTATTGTGAAGCTCGATCACCTGATTCCATCAAAGTGCGGCGGAACCGCGGCATTAGCATGGCTAATGCGGCGGTTCCGCGGCCATTTTGTCTCTTCTCCCATTGATCTTTGCACGGTAATTCTTATATCTTGGTGCTGTATTTTCTAGTAATTTTTAATATGCACTCAAGAGTTGAGTTTTTTGGGTTGTATTGGGAGTTCGTAGATTCGATCGGATTATCAGACTTTGTCTATGTGGCTTTTCGGGTATTTTTAGAATATGTTAAAAAGTTCGACCGGATATAAATACCCATCTTTTCCCCTGTCGGGAAATTTCCAAGTGTTGGATCTTTCCGTGGTTTAATAACGTTTTAAGTAGTGCAAGTAACGCGATGGTCCCTCTAGAAGACAACAAACCTTAACTCGATTATGTGACCGTCTTGAACTGCCCTTTGAACCTTCGGGTTTGGGGCAGTACGGCGTGCCACATGTAAGGCGTTGGCTTGACCCTTCTACAGCTGGACCGTTGGTACTGAGGCATGAACTGAATGTTTTTAAACTTATATCATGTGTTGAGCTGTATCTGGAAAACATGGGTGTTCGATTGTTTGATCGGAAAGTTTAACATTTTCCACTTATCCGGAAAGTGATACAATATTTGGAATCCATAAGTAGTTATGAGATAACTGTATGAATGTTATAAATATAGCACTTTAGTCTCACTTGATCGGTTGCCACGGAATTTTGATGTGATCAAAAGTCCGTCGCAATCACGTAGCGTACGCGGATACTCGCCGGATAAACTTAATAGACAGCCTCACCCCATAGCCCCGACCAAGCAACTGTAGGAGAATCCCGTCGCCGAAAGCATCCGTTTGGGTGCTGGCGGCAGCGGTGTTCCGCCTTAGTGCACTTCGTCGACGGTATCGGGGGTGCGGCCGCCTACTAAAGTTTGCGACGAGCATTCGATCAGGATGTCGGGAATCTTGTTGAATTACCCGACTTGATATTGAAAAGTGTTTTCGATAATGAGACTAAAATGCGGGGTTTATAATTGTTAGGCATGCAATGTCTAAGGAATTCATTTGATTAGGCATGCGATGTCTATGCAGGTTGCGGATTCCAACTGTTGTAGTTTTACACTTTCTTTTCTGTGACCGTAAGTGTAATATGTGATATCGCCGGTTTCGTTGCTATATGTCAACGACAATTGGGATGGACATATTTACTTACGTTGATGACATGTGATGTTATGTGTTACTGGATATGTTATATTGGATCGTCGCATTTTGAATAGCCGGGGGGGTTTTATGTGAGATGAGTGTTTTTCATTTTCATTCATGTAAAAACTTGTATGTAATATTCTTTTATTCGGGCACTTCCAGGTTGCGGAAGATGTCACCTTTTGTATATTATTTACTTTTCCGCACTAGAATAGACCCAAGGAGGAGGGCACAAGTAACCGGGTTCTAGAGTCCGGTGGGAGACCAACTCGAGGAGTCGAGTCCGGGTCTCCTAACTCTAGAATTGGTAGGGTTGCTTGCCGCTCTCGTAGGGGTCTAGGGGTGTGGGTTTGGCTATTCATCGCGACCGTGGAATCCGTGTTTTATACTGGCTCGTATTGAAGACACGGACGTCCTAGTATATCCAATGTTTCATATGATATTTTCTGCTGCGTTATCTGTGATGTGATCATGTTATATGTTCTGTGATAAATGTTGTATATAGTATATATGATATATTATATAGACGTTACTTATGTTTTACACCCGCGCTAGCCCTGCCCCGCGCTGCCGTTAGTCACCTAACCTAACGGTGCAGACGGGACATCGAGGCGAATGCGGATGGCATAAGCGTACGTTATATTTATCTGTGATGTTTAGGTGGACTTTAATGATGGGACTTCATTAATATGATTAATGAAAGTAAAAGAAACCTAAAGATGTTGTGGAATCGAATTTCAAAAATAAAACAAGTAGCTACAGTTCTTGCGTTGCACAGCGGTATATATGATATTCCTGCACCTTATTCGATGAGGAAAGGGCCGACGTGTAGGGTTCCTAGGCACGCTAATAAGGTCTCACAAGGCATCAACCATGCCAATTTCAAATTTTACGGGTGCCGAGAAACCCTAATACGGATTGTTAACTAGATTTTAGGCGAACAATGCAACTAGTTAACAATTTAACTTAAAGAACGGAAATACAACCTTTGTAGATCCGGTTCTCCACCTCCATAGCTCCATGATGAAGTCCCTTCGCTGTCCAAATCGGATCCCGGACTCTAGCGTCGGCTTCGTCGGAGAAAAGGGCGGGCTAGGTCGTCGATGTCGATGCCGAAGATGATCTACGTCGAAGCATCACAAGATCAAGCTCCCACTTCACCAAGTCATGAAACTTGTGAAGAGAACACCCTATACTACTTGGCAAGAGGTAGAGGATGAAGAAATTGGAGGTGGGTTCACTTTAGAATTGGATTTCTCACCCTTTTTCATCAATCACCATTGATGAAGTCAAGCTTCTTCTTTGAAGAAGATGAAGAAGAAGAAGAAGAAAGAATATCATAAGTATTTTCAAAATAGAAAATAATATGAATACTTATCATATCCTAACCCTAGTTAAGTGTAGAGAGTAGACCATGGTTTGTTTAAATGGTTAGGGTTAAGCATGAGACAAAATGGTCATGTAGTCAAAGCTTCATGAAGTTTCAACTACAAACAAAGAAAGCCACCATTTTCCTCTTTTATCTTTTCCAAAATGAAAAATAAATAAATAAATAAATAAGCAAATAAACAAAACCCTAATCATAAACTTAACCATGGTTTAATCTTACACTGAACCAAGTTAGCATGTATCATCAAACATGATACAATCAAGTGCACAAAAGTATATCATATATACAACTTGTGAACTTCAAGTGAGAAAATCCATTTAAAGTGAACCAATACTACTTAATGCAAAGTAATATATCAAATATACAATTATACATTAAATCATTAAATCAACACTTGATTTAACGACCCGGTCATATCACATATAACCGACTAATATCAATAGTAACAACTTATCGAATCAACACTTGATCCGATAACACGGCGATAACGCATATAACCGATCAATGTTAAAAATCGTGAGAATCGAATACAGTATCACATACTGGTATCATTCTCGGTCCCGCACATATCTCATATGCGCTCCTATTTCGTTTCGCTTGAGCCAGGAAACCTCTGTGTAGGACTCTAAAGACTCGTCAATACGCCGGCAGCAGGTGATGATCATATCAAGCACCCACAAGCCGCAAGCGGTCTGCTAAACGTAACGGCCACCCGGGTATTGAGCGATCAGAAGATCGACGAGCAAGCCCGCTCACACTCCTGTGAATCCAACCAGTAACACTTACCGTACAGTCCGGTCTGTTCGTCTGATCTGTCGCATATCTCGCCTAGGGGTGGTAAACGTCAGACCCCAATAGCTTGATAAGTCATGCCGACGTGAGGTCCATAACATGTGTGAAACTACTGATAACACTTACCAGTAGATCACTGCAACCCTGGCCAGGGATTTCCTGTTATGGCCAGTCAAGCATAGCGCAACATCAACCCCCTATACCGGGAGAGACGAATCCCCTCCTATCGCTCATTGTCTCCATGTGATTCGGGACTGTACCCAAAAACCACCGTTTTGCACGCCCTCTTGGACGTGGTAAGATGGAAATCAAAGCACAGTGGGAATCACACAAGACTCTATGACAATCTCGGGTCTACAGACTAACCTGCACCAGTGTCACCAGAGAACTGCCATCTGACGTAAGGTATAATACCATCTGGGAGTTCTCGGCGAGTCCGTCCAGTGTACCCAGTCTCCACTGAGCACCCGTATATCATTTCTGATGTCAAACACCAATGGATATGGGATCATCCATCGCCCATCTGTATGGGTCGAGAAGGTATACGCTAGTCTACTCTGGTATATCGATGCCCCGTCTCGATACACCCACGACTAGGGACCTTGAAGGATGTACTTATGGACTACCATGTCCCCACTTGTATGATCCGCATCATAGTCCAGGTAGTCAAGTACACATCGTAAGGGCTTTACCAACATGTAACAGAGAGACAATCAGTGTACACGTTAAGGTAAAGATTAACCAGATAGCATACTATCATGTCGAGCAAGAAAGTCCTCCCTATATACGTTCAAGCACCCACTACAATATACATCCTATGTATAGTAATGGCCTCTAGGGCATACATATAACTAACAATCTCCCACTTGCACTAGGGCCATCTGACAGCAGTGGTTGTAGTATCTCATACTCAACCATCCCATAAAAGTCTCTCTCTGGGAAAAGGCCTTTGTGAGTGGATCCGCCGTGTTGTCCTCTGAGGCTACTCTCCTAACCTCGATCAACCTGGAGATCAACTATCTCCATGATCAGGTGATGCTGCCTCAGAATATGTCTGGATCACTGATGGGACCGGCGTTCCTTGGCATAAGCCACAACTCCATTGTCACACAATGGGAGGAACTAAGTTCATCTCATGAACAAATATACATCCAGACTGCCTCTTTGGTAGCATCTTAAGTAGCGATGTATCGAGCCTTTATCGTCTAGTATGCCACGGTATCTAGCTTGGAACTCTTCCAACATACCGTCCCTTTACTGAGGGCAAAGACAATGCCTGCGACTGACATTCAGTCGTCCTTATCACCCTGGAACCCTTCCAGTGATTCTCCCCAGGATCGTTTGATACCATCTCACTACTTTTAGTGAGAATCCTAACATCCAATTAGATCTATCTCATAGATCCAAAACCCAGGATTTAGGAGGTATCACTTTGATCCTATATGGAGAATCATTTTGATAAGTGGAGATTGACCGAGCGTAGCATAGAAAACTCCTTCCCTATCAAGAGCATGTCATCCACGTACTCTACGAGGATCACCACCATACTCCCTATTACCTTTTTGTTTATACAAGGTTCATCTACCATTTTGATGATGTCAAACTATTTGACTTCCACATCAAAACAGATGTTCCAACTCCGCGATGCCTGCTTTATCCTATAAAGCATCTTGTACACGTTTCCGCTGCTCCCACTGTCTACGAAGCCCTCTGGCTGTGTTCTTATAGACGTTCTCTTCTAAACCATTATTTAGAAAAGTAGTCATGGCACCCAACCGCCAGATATCGTAGTCATGGTATGAAGCCGTGACAAGTAGGATCTGAATGGACTTAAGCATAGCTCCTTAGAAAAGGTTTCATCATGATCCATACCTGGTTAATGATGAAAACCTTTAACAAGTCTAGCTTTGAAAGTCTCAACTTTTCCATCTACACCAAGTAATCTTCTCAAGATATACTTGCTCCTGATGGGGATTTAACCCTTCAGATATAGCAACCAAAGTCCATACTTTGTTGGTGTACATGGATTCCTTCTCAGATCACTAAGCATCCAGCCATTCTTACAGAGTCTCACTCCTGATGGCCAGCTCGAAACTAGTTGGGTCATCATCTCATGATGCAATCCTCGCTCCCACTGTCATAGAGAAACAGAAGTATCTCTCAGGTGGGTGAGAAACCTTACTAGATCGGCGGAGAGGCTGAGGTTCGTTGGCAACTATTAATCCTTTAGTTTTATCAAATCATCTGCTGTAGTTTGTATAGCTGGAACCTTTCCAGTTCTACATTACAGACCTTGCTTCGAGCTTGTCCGGATTTTGCTTTTCAGACATAGGCCAGACAACCCCAAATCTTAACTAGCTTAAGACATGGGCTCTTCCCATACCATATCTCATATGGAGTGGTAGGTTGTGATCTGATTCAAACCCTATTCAATAGGTATGCAGCTTCTCAAGTGCATAACTCCCATAAGGAAAATAGGAAACTCAGTAGTACTCATCATAGAGCACACCTTATCATATAGGGTGCAATTTCTCTGCCCCGATATACCATCGTGCTATGGTGTATACGGAGGAGTAATGCTGAGAGAGAATCTCATTCTCCTTTAGAATACTCCAGGAATTCCATGCTCAAGTATTCTCCTCCTCGATCATATCAAGGACATAATACTTATACCCGTATTTTGGTTCTCTACTTCTAAATCATATTCTGTGAATATCTCAAAAGGTTCGGACTTGTGTTTCAACAGGAACATATGTCTGAATCTAAAGTGATTATCAGAGAATGTAATGAAGTATAAAGAACCGGTCTTGGCAAGTGTAGACTGGGGACCTACATACATCAACATGTATCATCCCAAGAGTTCACTAACTCTTTCTCTGCTTCCAGTAAACAGAGCTATGGTCATATTATCTCTGTGACATGACTGGCAAGTTTCATAAGATGTAAATTCAAACTGATTTAAATATGCATCAAAAATGTAACTTCAGCCAGTCGGATCGCATTGATATGACCTAGTCTACAATGCCTCAAGAAGGATTCGTTCATTTCTGAACTCTTCCTCTTGTGTGTGTTCAGTATACTAAAGAACTGTGGTTTGATTTAGAGCATCAATGCTTTTAGATAACGTGCCTGAACCGATCAACTTTTGATATAGGAAATGTTCAAAACATTATCCATCAATACAAAATTTTATCGTTACTTTACTAATAAAGAGACAGATATGATTTTGTATATCAGGTTCGGTATCTAATAGCATTTGTTCAGAATCAATGTACTCATCATACAGGATGACAGTGACCAACAGACTTGGCCGCAACACTTGCCCCGTTTTCTGCCTCATGAAACTTATCACCCGTTCTCAGTTCTCTACCTATCTGTAGCCCTATGTAATAGATTACATATCTGGGATCCTGATCCGGTATCAAATACCCAGGACGTAGAGGATACAGAGAAACAGTTCTTTGTAATGAACACACCCGAAGATGATGCATCATATGCACTTTCTTCGTTTGGGCGGCACGGGAAATCTGGTATTCCCCAATTTCCTGCTCTGTCTTATAACAATTATAAGTTGGAGCGGGACCAACATTCCCCAGCTCAGTATAACAAGCGGGTTGGGTCAATATATCCATTTTATTATCTTGATTAAGGCGTGATATGGTCGCTACCTGGAGAGAGAGAGAAGAAAACACTCAGCGTGTGCTCTTGCAAGAATAGATTGGTTATTATTTTATCTAATCAGGATGGCTTCCACTGCTTTTTATCAAATCTTCCTTCAAACCCTAAAAGGAAAGACTAGCCGGGATTAATTACACGCTACAGGTTCGCCAATCTTTCAGCCAGGCCAGTGTCGGTACTTTGAGGGAGGTCCCCCGTGCTTTCGCACGAACCTAATTAATGTAAACCTCGTTTTCCCAGAGGCGTAATCTCGTTGACACCTTTCTAGACACCTACTTGATCGGCTAATTGTAATGTGTAAAACTCTTCCAGGAGTAACTCTTACTCGCAGCGGGTATCGGGATCCAACTATCTCATAGAAGGTATGCAATCTCATTGCAAATTTCAACACTTGAAATTCCCGATAATATTTTGCCCCAAGCGTCCTATGACCTTGACACAGGCCAACAAACCATAGTGCGCTAGTCAAGTTCAACCCGTCATTTCCTGATTGAATTAAACCCACCCGCACGACCCTTGACGCAGGCCAACAAAGTCGCACGACTACCCTAATCCAATCTGCATCATATGCATAAGCAGATAAATAATAGTTAGCTACCGCACACTACGCCTTGACGCAGGCCAACAAACGTAGCACGAATACTAACTACTACTTATCTGAAATGACGGAGGGCTACGACAGGTTTTTCTGAAAACCTATTGCGTAATGAACTTGATATCGTTGTAGAATCAAATGATTTTAAAAAATGGAGTGCTTTTGAGGCTTTTCTAGTTTTGCTAAAGGAGTCACTCCCGGTGAAGGGATCGTCGGTCCTTTCCTTATCGAATAAGGTGCGGGATATATCATATATATCACTGTGCAAAGCAGAAACTATAGAAGCTATCAAAAGACAAACCGAGTGTGTAGCATCTGCCAGTTATTGCTAAAGGAGTCACTCCCGGTGAAGGGATCTCGGTCCTTTCCTCATCGAATAAGGTGCAGGATATATCACATATACCGCTGTGCAAAGCAAGAACTGTAGCTACCTGTTTTATTTTTGAAATTCGATTCTACAACATCTTAGGTTTCTTTTATTTCATTAATCACATTAATGAAGTCCCATCATTTAAATACCTAAGCATTACATATAAATACGACGTACACTTATGCCATCCGCATTCGCCTCGATGTCCCCTCGTGCACCGTTAGGTTAGGTAACTAACGGCAGAGCGGGGCAGGGCTAGCACGGGTGTAAAACATAAGTAACATCTATATAATATATCATATATACTATATACAGTATCTATCATAGAACATCACATGATCACATCACAGATATCGCAGCAGAAGAATCATATGAAATATTGGATATACTAGGACGTCCGTGTTTTCAATACGAGCCAGTATAAAATACGGATTCCACGGTCGTGATGAATAGCCAAACCCACACCCCTAGACCCCTACGAGAGCGGCAAGCAACCCTACCAATTCTAGAGTTAGGAGACCCGAACTCGACTCCTCGAGATGGTCTCCCACTGGACTCCAGAACCCGGTTACTTGTGCCCTCCTCCTTGGGTCTATCCTAGTGCGGAAAAGTAAATAATATACAAAAGGTGACATCTTCCGCAACCTGGAAGTGTCCCAAATAAAAGAATATTACATACAATTTTTTTTACATGAATGAAAATGAAAAACACTCATCTCACATGAAAACCCCCCGGCTATTCAAACACGACGATCCAATATAACATATCCAGCAACACATAACATCACATGTCATCAACGTAAATAAATATGCGCATCCCAATTGTCGTTGACATATAGCAACGAAACCGGCGATATCACATATTACACTTACGGTCACAGAAAAGAAAGTGTAAAACTACAACAGTTGGAATCCGCAATCTCTTTAGACATCGCATGCCTAATCAAATGAATTACTTAGACATCGCATGCCTAACAATTATAAACCCCGCATTTTAGTCTCATTATCGAAAACTCTTTTCAATATCAAGTCGGGCAATTCAACAAGATTCCCGACATCCTGATCGAATGCTCATCGCAAACTTCAGTAGGCGGCCGCACCCCCGACGCCGTCGACAAAGTGCACCAAGGCGGAACACCGCTGCCGCGAGCACCCGTACGGATGCTTTCGGTGACGGGGTTCTCCTACAGTCACTTGGTCGGGGCTAATGAGCGAGGCTGTCTATTAAGTTTACCCGGCGAGTATCCGCGTACGCTACGTGATTGCGACGGACTTTTGATCACATCAAAATTCTGTGGCAACCGATCAAGTGAGACTAAACCGCTAGATTTATAACATTCATTCAGTTATCTCATAACTTATTGTGAATTCCAATTATTGTATCACATTCCGAATAAGATAGAAAATGTTAAACTTTCCGATCGAACAATCGAACACCCAAGTTTTCCCGAAACAGCTCAATACATGAAATAAGTTCAAAAACATTCACTTCGTGCCTCAGTACCAACGGTCCAGCCGTAGAAGGGTCAAGCCAACGCCTCACATGTGGCACACCGTACTGCCCCAAACCCTAAGGTTCAAAGGGCAGTTCAAGACGGTCACATAATCGAGTTAAGGTTTGTTGTCTTCTAGAGGGACCATCGCGTTACTTGCACTACTCAGAACGTCCTTAAACCACAGAAAAATCCAACACTTGGAAATTTTCCGGCAGGGGAAAGATTGGGTATTTATATCCGGTCGAACTTTTTAACATATTCTAAAATTACTCGGAAAGCCACATAGACAAAGTTAAATAATCCGATCGATTCATCGAGTCCCCAATACAACCCCAGAACACTCAACTCTTGAGTCAAATTAAAAATATCCATAAAATAGTACCCAGAGAGTAAAGAATTACTATGCAAAAATAAATTATTAGACTCACTGTACGGCCGCGGATCCGCGGCACAAGAAGGAAGTTGCCACGGTTCCGCGGTCATCCGTACAGATGACGTCACCAAATTTGCATCGTAATTCTTAAAAAACCCTGTGGTATTTTTTAGACATTTTTAATTCTGGAAAAACCCATATTTTAGAAAAATTCCAGAGAGCAAAATGGGTTTAGGGTTTCGGTTCGATCAGGTTTCAAACTTCGTCTACGCATCGCCTAAGGCTCTAGCTAGGCTCTGATACCACTGTAGGGTTCCTAGGCACGCTAATGAGGTCTCACAAGGCATCAACCATGCCAATTTCAAATTTTACGGTGCCGAGAAACCCTAGACTAGATCGTTAACTAGAATTTTTAGGCGAAACAAAAACAAGTAAACTACTTCACTCTGAGCATGTATTATCAAACATGATACAAACTTGTGCACTTGATTGTATCATGTTTGATGATACATGCTAACTTGGTTAAGTGTAAGATTAAACCATGGTTAAGTTTATGATTAGGGTTTTGTTTATTTGCTTATTTATTTATTTATTTATTTTTCATTTTGGAAAAGATAAAAGAGGAAAATGGTGGCTTTCTTTGTTTGTAGTTGAAACTTCATGAAGCTTTGACTACATGACCATTTTGTCTCATGCTTAACCCTAACCATTTAAACAAACCATGGTCTACTCTCTACACTTAACTAGGGTTAGGATATGATAAGTATTCATATTATTTTCTATTTTGAAAATACTTATGATATTCTTTCTTCTTCTTCTTCATCTTCTTCAAAGAAGAAGCTTGACTTCATCAATGGTGATTGATGAAAAAGGGTGAGAAATCCAATTCTAAAGTGAACCTACCTCCTATTTCTTCATCTTCTACCTCTTGCCAAGTAGTATAGGGTGTTCTCTTCACAAGTTTCATGACTTGTGATGCTTCGACGTAGATCATCTTCGGCATCGACATCGACGACCTAGCCCGCCCTTTTCTCCGACGAAGCCGACGCTAGAGTCCGGGATCCGATTTGGACAGCGGAGGGACATCATCATGGAGCTATGGAGGTGGAGAACCGGATCTACAAAGGTTGTATTTCCGTTCTTTAAGTTAAATTGTTAACTAGTTGCATTGTTCGCCTAAAATCTAGTTAACGATCCGTATTAGGGTTTCTCGGCACCCGTAAAATTTGAAATTGGCATGGTTGATGCCTTGTGAGACCTCATTAGCGTGCCTAGGAACCCTACAGTGGTATCAGAGCCTAGCTAGAGCCTTAGGTGATGCGTAGACGAAGTTTGAAACCCGATCGAACCGAAACCCTAAACCCATTTTGCCCACTGGACTTTTTCTAAAATATGGGTTTTTCCAGATAAATAAATAAATGAATAATAAAATGAAAACCCTAACTATTACACAACCATGGTTTAATCTTTACACAAACCCTAGTGAGCATGTATCATCAAACATGATACAAACTTGTGTACAAAAGTATATCACATATACAATGTGCACAATCCAAGTGAGAAAATCCATTTAAAGTGAACCAATACTAGTTAATGCAAAGTAATATATCAAATATATAATTATACATTAAATCATTAAATCAACACTTGATTTAACGACCCGGTCATATCACATATAACCGACTAATATCAATAGTAACAACTTATCGAATCAACACTTGATCCGATAACACGGCTATAAAGCATATAACCGATCAATGTTACAAATCGCGAGAATCGAATACAGTATCACATACTGGTATCATTCTCGGTCCCACACATATCTCATATGCGCTCCTATTTCGTTTCGCTTGAGCCAGGAAACCTCTGTGTAGGACTCTAAAGACTCGTCAATACGCCGGCAGCAGGTGATGATCATATCAAGCACCCACAAGCCGCAAGCGGTCTGCTAAACGTAATGGCCACCCGGGTATTGAGCGATCAGAAGATCGACGAGCAAGCCCGCTCACACTCCTGTGAATCCAACCAGTAACACTTACCGTACAGTCCGGTCTGTTCGTCTGATCTGTCGCATATCTCGCCTAAGGGTGGTAAACGTCAGACCCCAATAGCTTGATAAGTCATGCCGACGTGAGGTCCATAACATGTGTGAAACTACTGATAACACTTACCAGTAGATCACTGCAACCCTGGCCAGGGATTTCCTGTTATGGCAAGTCAATCATAGCGCAACATCAACCCCCTATACCGGGAGAGACGAATCCCCTCCTATCGCTCATTGCCTCCTTGTGATTCGGGACTGTACCCAAAAACCACCGTTTTGCATGCCCTCTTGGACGTGGTAAGATGGAAATCAAAGCACAGTAGGAATCACACAAGACTCTATGACGATCTCGGGTCTACAGACTAACCTGCACCAGTGTCAACAGAGAACTGCCATCTGACGTAAGGTATAATACCATCTGGGAGTTCTCGGCGAGTCCGTCCAGTGTACCCAGTCTCCACTGAGCACCCGTATATCATCTCTGATGTCAAACACCAATGGATATGGGATCATCCATCGCCCATCTGTATGGGTCGAGAAGGTATACGCTAGTCTACTCTGGTATATCGATGCCCCGTCTCGATACACCCACGACTAGGGACCTTGAAGGATGTACTTATGGACTACCATGTCCCCACTAGTATGATCCGTATCATAGTCCAGATAGTCAAGTACACATCCTAAGGGCTTTACCAACATGTAACAGAGAGACAATCAGTGTACACGTTAAGGTAAAGATTAACCAGATAGCATACTATCATGTCGAGCAAGAAAGTCATCCCTATATATGTCCAAGCACCCACTACAATATACATCCTATGTATAGTAATGGCCTCTAGGGCATACATATAACTAACACGACGATCCCTTCACCGGGAGTGACCCCTTTAGCAATAACTGGGAGATGCTACACACTCAGTTTGTCTTTTGATTGCTTTTAAGAGTTTTGCTTTGCACAGTGATATATATGATATATCCCGCACCTCATTCGACGAGGAAAGGGCCGACGATCCCTTCACCGGGAGTGACCCCTTTAGCAAAACTAGAAAAGCCTAAAAAACACTCCATTTTAAAATCATTTAATTCTACAACGATATAAAGTTCATTACGCAAAAGGTTTTCTTAAAAACCTTTCGTAGCCCTCCGTCATTTCAGATAAGTAATAATCAGTATTCGTGCTGCGTTTGTTGACTCAGTCAAGGCGTAGTGTGCGGTAGCTGATTACTGCTTATCTGCAAAGCATATGATGCGATTGGATTAGGGTAGTCGTGCGGCCTTGTTGACTCAGTCAAGGGTCGTGCGGGTGGGTTTAATTCAATCGAGAAATGACGGGTTGAACTTTACTTGCGGTCTATAGTTTGTTGACTCAGTCAAGGTCATAGATCGCATGGGGCAAAATATTATCGGGAATTTCAAGTGTTGAAATTTGCAATGAGATTGCATACCTTCTATGAGATAGTTGGATCTCGATACCCGCTGCGAGTAAGAGTTACTCCTGGGAGAGTTTTACACATTACAATTAACCGATCAAGTAGGTGTCTAGAAAGGTGTTAACGAGGTTACGCCTCTGGGAAAACAAGGTTTACATTAATTAGGTTCGTGCGAAAGCACGGGGTACCTCCCTCAAAGTACCGACACTGGCCTGGCTGAAAGATTGGCGAACTTGTAGCGTGTAATTAATCTCGGGTAGTCTTTCCTTTTAGGGTTTGAAGGAAGATTTGATAAAAACAGTGACAGCCATCCTGATTAGATAAAATAATAACCAATCTGATCTTGCAAGAGCATACGCTGAGTGTTTTCTTCTCTCTCTCTCCAGGTAGCGACCATATCACGCCTTAATCAAGATAATAATACGGATATATTGACCGAACCCGCTTGTTATACTGGGCTGGGGAATGTTGGTCCCGCTCTAACTTATAATTGTTATAAGACAGAGCAGGAAATAGAGGAATACCAAGGTTCCCATGCCGCCCAAACGAAGAAAGTGCATATGATGCATCTTCTTCGGGTGTGTTCGTTACAAAGAACTGTTTCTCTGTATCCTCTACGTCCTGGGTATTTGATACCGGATCAGGATCCCAGATATGAAATCTGTTACATAGGGCCACAGATAGGTAGAGAACTGAGAACGGGTGATAAGTTTCATGAGGCAGAAAACGGGGCAAGTGTTGCAGCCAAGTCTGTTGGTCACTGTCACCCTGTATTACCTGAATACATTGATTCTGAACAAATGTTATTAGATACCGAACCTGATATACAAAATCATATCAATCTCTTTATTTATTAAAGAAGGATACAATTTTGTATTGTTGGATAATGTTTTGAACATTTCCTATATCAAAAGTTGATCGGTTCAGGCACGTTATCTAAAAGCATTGATGTTCTAAATCAAACTACAGTTCTTAGTATACAGAACACACACAAGAAGAAGAGTCCAGAAATGAACGAATCCTTCTTGAGGTATTGTAGACTAGGTCATATCAATGCGACCCGACTAGCTAAGTTGCACATAGATGCATATTTAAATCTGTTTGAATTTACATCTTGTGAAACTTGCCAGTCATGTCACAAAGATTAGATGACCATAGCTCTGTTTATTGGAAACAGAGAAAGAGTTAGTGAACTCTTGGGATGATACATGTTGATGTATGTAAGTCCCCTGTCTATACCTGCCAAGACCGGTTATTTGTACTTCATTACATTCTCTGATGATCTCTCAGGATTCAGACATATGTTCCTGCTGAAACACAAGTCCGAACCTTTTGAGATATTCACAGAATATAAGTTAGAAGTAGAGAACCAAAAACCGGGTATAAGTATTATGTCCTTTGATATGATCAAGGAGGAGAATACCTAAGCACGGGATTCCTGGACTACTCTGAGAATGAGATTCTCTCTCAGCATTACTCCTCCGTATACACCATAGCATGATGGTATATCGGGGCGGAGCAATAGCACCCTATGTGATATGGTGTGCTCTATGATGAGTACTACTGAGTTTCCTATTTTCCGTTTTGGGAGTTATGCACTTGAGAAGCTGCATACCTATTGAATAGGGTTCAAATCAAATCAGTTGCCTACCACTTCATATTTGATATGGTATGGGAAGAGCCCATGTCTTAAGCTAGTTAAGATTTGGAGTTGTCCGGCCTATATCTAAAAGCAATATCCGGACAAGCTCGAGGCAAGGTCAGTCATGTAGAACTGGAAAGGTTCCAGCTATACAAACTACAGCAGATGATTTGGTAGAACCAAAGGATTCAGTAGATACCAACGAACCTCTGCCTCTCCGCCGATCTAGTAGGGTTTCTCACCCACCTGAGAGATACTTATGTTTCTCTATGACAGTGGGAGCGAGGATTGCATCATGAGATGATGACCCAACTAGTTTCGAACAGGCCATCGAGAGTAGTGACTCTGTAAGAATGGCTGGATGCTTTACGATCTGAGATAGAATCCATATACACCAACAAAGTATGGACTTTGGTTGCTATATCTGAAGGGTTAAATCCCCATCAGGAGCAAATATATCTTGAGAAGATTACTTGGTGTAGATGGAAAAGTTGAGACTTTCAAAGCTAGACTTGTTAAAGGTTTTCGTCATTGACCAGGCATAGATAATGATGAAACCTTTTTCCAGTGGCTATGCTTAAGTCCATCCCTCATCCTACTTGCCACGGCTACATACCATGACTACGATATCTGATGGTTGGGTGTCATGACAGCTTTTCTAAATGATGTTTTAGAAGAGAGCGTTTATAAGTACACAGCCAGAGGGCTTCGTAGACAGTGGGAGCAGCGAAAACGTGTGCAAGTTGCTTTATAGGATAAAGCAGACATCGCGGAGTTGGAACGTCTGTTTTGATGTAGTAGTCAAATAGTTTGACTTCATCTAAATGGTAGATGGACCTTGTATATACAAAAAAAGGTAGTAGGGAGTATGGTGGCGATCCTCGTAGAGTACGTGGATGACATACTCTTGATAGGGAAGGAGTTTCCTATGCAACACTCGATCAATCTCCGCTTATCACAATGATTCTCCACAAAGGATCAAAGTGATACCTACTAAATCCTAGGTTTTGGATCTATGAGATAGATCTAAATGGATGTTAGGATTCTCACTAGATGTAGTGAGATGGTATCAATTGATCCTAGGGAGAATCACTGGAAGTGTTCCAGGGTGATAAGGACGACTAAATGTCAGTCACAGGCATTGTCTTTACCCTCAGTAAAGGGACGGTATGTTGGAAAAGTTCCAAGCTAGATACCGTGGCATACTAGACCATAAAGGCTGGATACATCGCTATTTGAGATGCTACCAAAGAGGAAGTCTGGGTGTATATTAGTTCATGAGATGAACATTGTTCCTACCATTGTGAGACAATGGAGTTGTGGCTTATGCCTAGGAACGCCCGTCCCATCAGTGATCCAGACATATTCTAAGGCAGTATCACCTGATCATGGAGATGGTTGATCTCCAGGGTGATCGAGGTTAGGAGAGCAGACTCAGAGGATAACACGGCGGATCCACTCACAAAGGCCTTTTCCCAGAGAGAGACTTTTATGGGATGGTTGAGTATGAGATACTACAACCACTGCGGTTTCCATCAACCAAAACTTGTTTATTGTTTCATTTTTAAAATGTAAAGTCTTTTCTAAAATGTAAAGTCTTTTCTAAAAATTTCGGCAGAGTTTCTTTTGTAAATACTGGCCCCGAACGGGGTACAACAAGAACAATATATATATATATGCAATGAATAAAAGGCATCCCCAAGCGGGAGCTAGCTCTTCGTCAATCGACGGTCACAACCACGCAAGCAATATAATATACAACGCCGAATGGCGAGGGTCAAATCCAAAAGAAACTCAATAAGCATGAAAACCGCAATACTACTAAGCGCGACTCTAAGGTCGAATAATACATCACTAATGTCTAAGTCTGAAACAATAAACAAGTCCCATACCACTGATATATATACGCAGGGGTAAAGCAATCCAGAAAACATCATATGAAACCATATCACAATGTGAAATCCATAAATTTGTTAGTGTTTATGCCCTAGAGGCCATTATTGTATCATACTAGCTGTATATTAGTTAATGGAAGCTTGGGAAATTCACAATTATATTAACAGTCTTGCTAAAAATGGTAGTATGCTACTTGGTTTATGTCTACTTCAATATGTGCATATGTTTCTTGTAACGTATCGCTTATACATATTAGTAGAGCCCTTAGGATCTTTGCTTGATTACCAGCGTTGTGATGGCAGTCACACTAGTGGGGGCTGGGTAGTCTATAAGCAACATCCTATACAGGTCCCTAGTTGTAGGATTATCGAGACAGGGTATCGATACTCCGGAGTAGACTAGTGTGTACGCTTCTCATCCCAGTTGGGGAGATGGTCTGTCCCACAGCCATCAGTACGTCGTACTGGAGATAGTATACAGGTGCTCGTTAGGTTACGAGTACACCGGACAGGACTCACCGGGAACTGCAGGTTGGATTTATACCCATCGTCAGATAGCAGTTCCCAGGTGAGATGAGTACAGCTTAGTCCGTCAACTTGATACTGCTACATCGCCTCGAGTGTGTTCCTACTGTACTTAGATTACTACCCTACCACGGCTCAAAGGAGTCGTGCAAACAGGTAGTAGTTGGGTGCAGTCCCGAAGCAGTTGGAGGCAGTGGCGGTTAGACAGGATTCATCTCTCCCGGTATTCGGGGTTGATATCGCGCTGTGTATGGAGAGCTATTACGCAAAGTCCCTGGCCAGGGCAAGCGAGATTTACTGGTAGGTTCCAGTAGTTTCTCAAGGTGTAATGGTCTGCACTCTGACACGACTTATACCGCTATTAGGGGTCTGACGTTTACCGCCCCCTAGGCCCGATATGCGATAGTCTTAGACAAACAGACCGGACTGTACGGAGATTGTCACATCAGGCTCAGTAGGAGTTCGGATGGGTTTCCTCAGCGTCCTTCTTATCGACATCTACCTGGGGACCGTTACGTACAGCTAGTGCCGCTTGCGGTCTGTGGTTAAACCCACTGCCAGCATAGTAGTCGAGTCTTTAGAGTCCCACACAGAGAGTTTCCCTGATCCAGGCGAAACGATATAGAGGTCGTATGGTTTTACGACAAGGGTTCGGACGCATACGTGTTTAAACACACGTACGACGTTCGGACAGTTTTTACTAGTCGGCTTTGGTTTAAGCCAGATTCTAGTATCGGATTATTGGATTTATACAGTCTAAAGTTTTTCCGTGTTTTCACGGATAGGAGGGGCGTTCTCGTAATTTGGCGGGAAGCTTCTAGAAGTATGGTGACTTGGGGGTTAAGGTGGCATAAGCATTTATTGCTTTAATAACTCATTTGTGTGATTCATCCATGGAGTTAATGATGCATTTATTAGCTAATGACTCATGAGATGAATCACACAAGGTGAATGAATGAAACATGATAATTAATCATTTGATTTATTCATTTGATAAATTATTATGGTTCATATATTCAAATGAGTTCATTATTTCATATTCATTATTATGCTCACCTTCTCTCTCCTCAAGCTCTCTATCTTCAAACCCTAATCCTACCCCTCATGTGTTGAGATCAAGGATTAGATAGACTAATTAATCCATATCCATACTCTATATCACCTAGGTGATTTTGATTAGAAACTAAAGAAACCTAGTTATCTCAAGATTAGAGGTGAAGCTTGGAGTAGAAGCTCTCGGGTGGATCGTCTTTAACTCGAGGAGGCCGTTGAGGTGCCGACGTTCCAAAGAGCCTACAAGGAGTGGAGGACAGCGATGAAGACCCGAAGGACAAGTAACGTGAGGTATAACTTCGAATCCGAGTAGTTAAACCTTTCGTAGTTTGCAAATAATGGTTTAGATACGATTCGTGCGCTCAAGTCCGTGTTACGAAGCTTTGATAATTGTTTTTCATATATTCCGCCTCCCCGCAAACCCGTGGGGTGCGTGACATGGACTTACAGTGGTATCAGAGCCAACTAAACCTTTACTAACTTGTTAGCAACTAATTAGAACTTCGATCGTCGGAAAAACGCGGAAAAAAACCCCGGACCCCTCAAGTTTCTGTCAATTTTAAACGTGTCGAAAAAATTATTTGATGTGCCTGAAAATTAACAGCAGAGGATTATAAGAATTCTGGGAAAATACGAGATTGCAACTCGGTAAGATGGTCGCGGATCCGCGGCAAAATAGTGCTTTTGGCCGCGGATCCGCCACCGATTCAACTCCGAGTTGACTCGGATTTCCGCAGTAATTCATATTTTTTGGTGTTTTGTTTTCCAGTATATTCTGTTTCTTCACAGGTTACTTCTGTGTTGGCTTGCATTTGGGGTAGACACTGAAAAAGGTTGTCGATTGATATTCTAAGTTATTTGCTAATTGGGTTTTTATCTGTAATGTTTAATGTGTTCGTAAACCTCCCCTAACTGTTAGTATGTCAGTTGGCAGAGGGTTGCACATTTCTGTAATGATTTTACTGTTTGTGTATATGAACTTGATTGGAATGTTGTGATGATTAGCTGGGGTTTGAGATGGGTTTTATATTCATTCATTCGATGTAAATTGTAATATGATGTAATATTCTTTTGCGGGGCACATCCAGGTTGCGGTTGTAGCCACCGTTGTATTATTTCATTTACTGTTTTTTGCTCCTAAGATAGACCCAAGGTGGGGTACACAAACTACCGGGTACGTTGAAGTGTTTAGTGGCCTACTCACGTTGTTGGGGGAGACCGCTTCACTTCGGGTACTTGGCGGGTAGTTTGCCGTACTCGTAGGGGTCTAGGGTGGTATAATGGCTATTCATCACAACTGTGTAATCCGTTTTTTGTTGCAGGCTCAAAGCAAACGCGGATTGCTAGTATATCCAATAATATTCATCAGTGATCTGGAATGCCTATTATTGCGTCTGATGAATGTACAATATCTATATATGATAGCAATTAGATGTCACTTATGTTTTACACCCGCGCTAGCCCAGCCCCCCGCTCTGTCGTTAGTTAAGTAACCTAACGGGTGATGACGGGGCCCAGTAGCGAATGCAGATGGCATAAGAGGACGTGGTATTTTCGTTGTTTTCTGCAATGATAGGGTAAATGATGGGACGCATTATTATAATGCAAAGAAAATAAACCAAAGTTGAGTCGTTGGAACAAATTTAAAAGAAACCACTCGGTTATTTTAAAAAGAGCAGAATTTTTAATTGCGGAGCTTTAACCACTCCTTTTAAAAAGCTATCAGGTTCCTTCGATTATATCAAGTTCACTACGTTCACGATTTCGCCAAAACCAGTCGTAGCCCTCCGTCATTTCTTATGGATGGTCAGTAGTATTCAAGCTATGTTTGTTGGCCTTCATCAAGGCATAGCGTTTGGTAGCTGCTGGGGTATTCATTTGTTGCATAGATAGATGAGTTGGTTTGGGACGGTCGTATTACCTTGTTGGCCTTCGTCAAGGGTATGTACGGGTGGGTTCAAATTGACAAGATAATGATGGGCAGAACTTGACATGTGACTTATGATTTGTTGGCCTTCGTCAAGGCCATAAGAACATGGGGCAAAAATCCACATCGGGAGTTTCTAAAGAAACTGAAACTTGCTAGTGTTGCATACCATTTGGAGTTTGATGAATGTTGGTAGGATTCCTTCAACATTATCATACGATGATATTTGGATCCCGATCCTACTGTAAGTATATGCTACTTATCAGGAGATTCGTCACTTAACGATCAATGCTATAAACCAAGTAGGTGTCGAGAAAGGTGTCAGCGGGGCTACGCCCCCAGAGAAAAGAGGTTCTTTAATTAAGGAACTTCACGAAAGCGTTGGAAAACCTCCCTCGAAGTATCGATACTGGCCTGGCTGAACGGTTAAGCAAGTATTGTACGGTGAGAATAGTCCTGGCTAATTCTTCTTTTATGGTTTGAGGAAGGATTCGAGAAACAGTGGGAGCCATCCAGTTTAGATAAACCAAAAACCAATCTAAACTTGCAAGAGCATCATGCTAAAGTGTTTTCTTCTCTCTCTCTCATTGCAGCGACCTTGTGACCATGACTAGGTTACATCTAGATAACAATTTGACTGAATCTGACTTATATGACTGGCAAAGGTCTGTCCAGATGTCCATTGCCTATGACAAGCTGGACCACCCTAATACTACTCAAGATCCCGCCGTCCCAGGTCCAGTTTCCACCGTCGCGGATATGGATATCCGTCAGACAAGGGAAAAGAATAAAGCGAAAGCCAAGTACCTCGTGTTAGCTTCAGTTGATAGTGTATACCAGAAGCAGCACGAGAAGATGGACTCAGTTTCCATCTTTCTCCATAACAAAGATTTATATGGAAAACAATCTCATATTGCAAGATATGAGACCTCGAACGAATTAATTCAAGCAAGGTTGGCTGTCGGGTCATCTATAAGGGACAACATCCTTACGATGACTAGCTATATTGATGAGGTCAAGGACCTGAAGACCACGTTGGGAAACAGGTCATATGCTGACTTATTTCCACAGTCCCTACCCTCTACTTACACCCTGAAAAAAACTAGGGAGACACAAGCTCTGCTTAATAGGGGACCTTCTTCTTCTTCATCCAGGGCGAAAGCAAAGGGTGAAAAGAAGAAGACCTCTACAAAGCCGATATACGGTGTCAGTAAAGTAGGAGAAAAGGGAAGAGCAAAAGTTTCGGGACTTGGTGTAGGTAAGGAGGGATGTTCCTATTGTTACGGGATTGGGCATTGGCAAAAGGATTGCAGGGCTTTGGAAGCCAGTAGCCAGGATATGAAACATGTTGTGGCTTCGGACTCAAGTGTGTTTGTAATTGAGAACAGTTTGTCAATTAACTCTACTTCCTGGGTACTAGATACCAGATCAGGATCACATATCTGTAATTCATTACATGCTCTGAGAAACCGTAGAGTTATAAAGGTAGGTGATTTGTCTCTCAAAGTTGCAAATGGAATGAGTGTGAACGCTGAATCCGTGGGAGAATATCACCTAGGTTTGACAAGTGGGCAGATATTAATTCTACGTAACTGTCTGTATATACCTAGTTTGACTTGTAATATCATATCAGTGTCTTCACTTTCGAGAGAGGGATATGATTTTACATTCGTAAGCGATGTAGTTCACATCCACCTAAATCAAGTTCTGATTGCGTCCGGTACATTAGATGACGGTATATACGTATTGAGTCAAGCTCGGGTTTTCAATGTCCAGAACATACTTAAAAGAAAGTCTCCAGAAATAAATCAGGCTTTCTTATGGCATTGTAGACTAGGTCACATCAATGAAACACGATTAACAAAGTTACATAGAGAAGGATATTTGAATCCGTTCGAATATCAATCTTATGCTACTTGTGAATCTTGTCTCATGGGAAAGATGACAAAGACTCCGTTTACTGGACACGGAGTAAGAGCGAGCTTGCGAGCTCTTGGGACTCGTACACAGTAACATGTACGGTCCAATGTCTACACATGCGCGAGGTGGTTTTTCCTACTTCATTACATTTACGGATGATTTCTCTAGGTATGGACATATCTTCTTGATGAAGCATAAATCCGAGGACTTTGAGAAATTCCAGGAATACAAGAATGAAGTGGAAAACCAAACAGGCAAAAGTATCAAGACACTGAGATCTGATCGAGGTGGTGAATACTTAAGTGCCGAGTTCCTGGGTAACTTAAAAGAGAATGGAATTCTCTCTCAGCTTACTCCTCCATACACACCACAACACAACGGTGTATCGGAAAGGAGGAATCGAACCCTATTGGATATGGTTCGTTTCATGATGAGTAAGACTGAGTTACCGCGATCTTTCTTGGGTTATGCGCTAGAATCAGCTGCATATCTTTTGAACAAGGTTCCAACCAAAACTATGCCTACCACACCATATCAGATGTGGAGTGGGAAGAAACCCTATCTTCAGTACCTGAAGACATGAGGATGTCCAGCTTTTGTAAAAAGCAGTATTTGGACAAGCTCGAGGCACGCTCAGTAGAGTGTAAGTTTGTGGGATATTCAAAGAACTCCAAGGGATATTGTTTCTATTACGTAGAGGAACAAAAGGTTTTTGTTTCTCGTCATGCCCACCTCTTAGAAGCTGAATTTTTAGAAAATCAGAAGAGTGGGAGCGCAGTAGAACTGGAAGAAATTCCAGAACCACAAGCTGTTACTGAAAGTATGGTAGAACCAGAGGTTTCAGAAGAAAGGGACATACCAGTGCCTATCCGCAGAAGTAGTAGGCAGTCTCATCCGCCCGAGAGATACTACGGTTTTCTCATAGACGGGGATCGAGAAGATTGCGTCATTGATAATGATGACCCTACTAGCTTCCAGCAAGCCATTCAGAAAGGCGACTTGGTAAAATGGCTGGATGCAATGCGGACCGAAATGGAGTCCATGTACACTAACAAAGTATGGACTTTGGACATTGCTCCAGATGGGGTAAAACCCGTAGGATGCAAATAGATCTTCAGAAAGAAGATTGGTGTAGATAGTGAAAGGTTTGCCGAGCACCCTATAATGAGTTTTGAAGCATCACATGTCTCAAAGTTTGGATTTTGATGGTGCTAAACAAGCATACAAAGGAATCGATCCTAGAAAATTAGGGTTACAAAACTTAAAGCTAATAAAATAAGGGTTTCGAGACTACAACCTTTGTAGCTCCCTTTTGCTGGACTCCTTGGTCTCTTGGGTGTTGGAAGAAGGTCCTCTTGAAGTCCACTCACGTCCACGACGATCCACCCGGAGTTCCCCGTCCAAGCTCGCAACTTCGAGAATCGAAGAGAACACTCTAAACAAGTTGGCTAAACTTGTGTAGAATGATGTTGTGGTTAAGGTTCTCACTTCAAAATCCTATTTTTATGAGTATTTTGCTCTCTTGAAAGAACTAAAAAGCAAAGGATCAAGGTTGATGAAGATGATGGCCTTTTTGTGAAGAAGAGAAAAAGAACCCTTGAAAGAAAAATGAAAAATAAGAATATATATATTTTTCATCTCTCATATCCAACCATGGTTAATTCTAAAGATATTATTGAATTGAAGTTAAAAGCATAAAAAGAAAATAAACCATGGGTTAAATGGTAGGTGAGCATGGTAAGGTTAAGAAGAGTATAGAAACCTTTTATGATTTAACCCATTTTCATTTCCTTTTTGTTTTAATTCAAAAGCAATAATAATCCATAAAAATAACCATGGTGTGATTCTTATATTGCCACCATTCTCAATGTATAAGCAACCATGATAAAATGATGTATGTATGCATGTGTGCATGCACATCCATATGTGCATGAACAAGAATGAATGCATACATGCATGCATACATCCAAAATAAACAAGATAGGATTTGTAGTGAGAAGCTAATGATAAATCAACACTTGATTTACTAATCCGGTCATATCACATACGACCCGACCATAAGCAAGCCGCCCAATTAATATACGGTATCCCATACGCGCATTTTAATCGGGTCCAAGCGCATATCGCATACGCGCACCACAACGTTTCGCCTGGACTAGGTAACTCCTTTGTGGGACTCTAAGACTCGTCAATACGCCGGCAGTGGGTGATGATCACATCAAGAACCCCCAAGCCGCAAGCGGTCAGCTAAACGTAACGGCCACCCGGGTATTGAGCGATCAGAAGAAAATAAGCGAACCTACTACAACTCCCGTCGAGCCAACCCGCAACACTACCGTACAGTCCGGTCTCTTCGTCAGATATGCCACATATTGAGCCTAGGGATGGTCACGTCGACCCCAATAACTCAATAAGTCGTGCCTGTGAATAGTCTATAACAGATCGAGAAACTACTGATAACACTTATCAGCAAATCTCAGCAGCCCTGGCCAGGGACTTACTGTTATAACCAGTCGGGCACAGCACAGCATCAACTCCCAATACCGGGAGAGACGAAACCCCTCCTATCGCTCATTGTCTTCGTGTGTCTCGGGACTGTACCCAACGGCCACCTGTTTGCACGACTCAGTAGAGCCGTGGTAGGGTGGCAATCAAAGTACAGTGGGAGAACACACAAGACTCTATGACGATCTCGGGTCTACAGACTAACCTGTACCAGTGTCACCTGAGAACTTCTATCCGACGATAGATATAATTCCATATAGGAGTTCTCGGTGAGTCCGTCCAGTGTACCCAGTCACCACTGAGCACCCGTATATGATCTTGATGTCAAACATCGATGAATGCGGGAACATTCATCGCCCATCGTATGGGTCTAGTATCATATACGCTAGTCTACTCTGGTATATCAATGCCCCATCTCGATATACCTACGACTAGGGACTTTCTAGGATATGCTTATAGACTACAGATGTCCCACTAGTATGATCTCCATCATAATCAGAGTAGTCAAGCCGATATCCTCAGGGCTTTATCAGCATGTATAAATGAATAAAAGCATGATCAAATCAACATGTCAGATAAAGAAGAACCAGATAGCATACTATCATGTCGAGCAAGAATGCATACTGAATATATATACATGTATAAATACATCCACTATCATATAATGGCCTCTAGGGCATACATATATCCAACAATCTCCCACTTGCACTAAGGCCAGTTATTGGCGTATCTCATACCCAACATCTCAAAAAGTCGCTCATGTTGCGGCTGAGGGAGGGCCTTGGTGAATGGATCCGCGGCGTTATTCTTTGTGTCTACTCTCCTAATCTCGATCTCGCGGCGATCTACAATCTCCCGGATCAAATGAAAACGCCTCAGGATGTGTCTGGACCGCTGATGGGATCTGGGCTCCTTGGCTAACGCCATAGCCCCATTATTATCACAATACAAAGGTATTGGATCAATAATGGTTAGAACTACTCCTAGCTCCGAGACGAACTTCTTCATCCAGACGGCTTCCTTGGCAGCATCATTTGCAGCAATGTACTCAGTTTCCATCGTAGAGTCTGCAACGGTATCTTGTTTGGAACTCTTCCAACTCACCGCCCCTCCATTGAGGGTAAACACAAACCCAGAGATAGATTTGCTGTCGTCCTTATCGCTCTGGAAGCTCGAATCAGTAAAGGCCTCCATTTGGAGATCTCCATTACCATACACCAAGAACAATTCTTTAGTCCTTCGTAAGTACTTAAGAATGTTCTTCACAGCTGTCCAGTGGTTCTCCCCTGGGTTGGATTGATACCTGCTTACAATACTAAGTGCATAAGCTACATCTGGGCGTGTACATAACATCGCATACATTATAGATCCTACTGCCGAAGCATAAGGTATAACGCTCATGCGAGCTCTCTCTTCATCGGTCTTTGGACAAGAATCCTTAGAGAGAGTGACCCCATGGCAAGCGGGTAAGGCACCCCGCTTGGAGTCTTCCATACTAAACCTTTTTAGGATGGTATCAATGTACCTGGTTTGGGAAAATCCCAATAACTTTTTGGATCTATCCCTATAGATCCTTATGCCCAGGATGTATGTGGCATCACCCAGGTCCTTCATGGAGAACCTTAGTGATAAGAAAGATTTGACCGACTGTAGCATAGGAATATCATTTCCTATCAGAAGAATGTCATCCACGTACAATACGAAGAATGTGACAGCTCTTCCTACATCCTTCTTATAAACACAAGGTTCATCTGGATTTTTGATGAAATCAAACTCTTTGATGACATCATCGAAACAGATGTTCCAACTCCGAGATGCCTGCTTTAACCCATATATGGATTTAAGCAATCTACATGCTTTCCCGCTGCTCCCACTGTCAATGAAGCCCTCTGGCTGATCCATATAAACGCATTCTTCTAAATCTCCATTTAAAAATGTTGTTTTAACGTCCATCTGCCAGATTTCATAGTCGTAGTGAGCAGCAATAGCAAGTAGGATCCGAATGGATTTAAGCATGGCTACGGGCGAAAAAGTTTCGTCATAGTCCAAACCTGGTCTTTGACGAAAACCTTTCGCCACAAGTCTTGCCTTATAGGTCTCAACCTGCCCATCTACACCAATCTTTCTTTTAAAGATCCATTTGCACCCCACAGGTTTTACCCCAGGAGGTACAACGTCCAAAGTCCATACTTTGTTGGTGTACATAGACTCCATTTCGGATCTCATGGCATCTAACCACTTCATAGAGTCTCTACTCGTGATAGCTTGCTGAAAACTGGTAGGATCATCATCATCCATGATACAGTCTTCTCTGTCACCATCAATGAGGAAACCGTAGTACCTCTCCGGTGGGCGAGAAGTCCTACCATACCTACGGAGTGGCCGAGGTTCTTCAGTTTCTGTTGCAACAGCCGGTTCAACCAAATCGTTATTTGTAGTTTGTGTCTCTAGAACCTCTTCTAGATCCACCACCTTGCCATCATCTTTATCTGTGAAAAACACTTTTTCCAAGAATGTGGCATATTGAGAAACAAACACCTTTTGTTCCTCTTTGTGGTAGAATAGATATCCATAAGAATTCTTTGGATATCCCACAAAGTTACACATGACTGACCGTGTCTCGAGTTTGTCCGGATTCTGCTTTTTAACATAGGCCGGGCAACCCCAAATCTTAATTCTCTTAAGAGATGGTCTCTTCCCATGCCATATCTCATATGGCGTGGTAGACACGGCTTTGGTTGGAACCCTGTTTAGCAGAAACGCTGCAGTCTCCAATGCATGCCCCCAAAACGAGACTGGTAACTCGGCGTCACTCATCATGGACTGGACCATATCTAATAGGGTCCTATTCCGTCGTTCTGACACACCGTTGTGCTGTGGTGTGTAAGGGGGAGTGAGGTGAGAGAGAATCCCATTCTCTTTTAGGAAGTTTGCAAATTCTGTACTGAGATACTCACCACCTCGATCTGATCGAAGCATCATGATACTCAAGCTGGTTTGTTTTTCTACTTCTTGTTTCTATTCAATGAATTTCTCGAAAGCTTCGGACTTGTGCTTTAATAAAAATACATGACCGAATCTTGAGAAATCGTCAGTGAATGTAATGAAGTATGAAAAACCGCCTCTAGCCTGTGTAGACATTGGCCCACATACATCACTATGTATGAGGCCTAAGAGCTGAGTAGCTCTTTCTCCGTGTCCGGTGAACGGGGTTTTGGTCATTTTACCCTTGATACAAGACTGGCAAGTCGCATAAGATTTATATTCAAAAGAGTTTAAATATCCATCTTTGTGTAACTTGTTTAGTCTTGTTTCGTTAATATGACCAAGTCTACAGTGCCAAAGAAAAGATTCATTAAATTCTGAGAGTTTTCTTTTATTAGTGTGTTGTATACTGAAAACTGTGTGTTGATTTAGGACATATATTCCGTTATTAAGCGTACCATACCCAACCAACATTTGATTCAGGTGAATGTTCATAACATTGTTCTGCAATACAAAATTATATCCTTCATTGTCCAACAAAGAAACGGATATTATATTACATAGCATACTTGGTACAAAATAACATGGATTCAAAACCAAAATACATCCAGATGGCAACCCCAAGTGATACTCTCCCACTGCGACTGTATGTACATTGGAACCATTTCCAACGCGGAGAGTATGGTCACCTGTCTTCAAAACCTTGCTATTTCTCAGCCCCTGCATAGAATTGCAAATGTGAGAACCTGAACCGGTATCTAATACCTAGGAAGCAGAGTTTATTGAAAAACAGTTTTCTGTCACAAACGCACCTGAAGCAGAAGCATCACCATGCTTCTTCTTGAGACTTAAGTACTCCGTGCAGTTGCGCTTCCAATGTCCTGTCTTGTGGCAATGAAAACATTCGTCCTTTCCCGAGTCTCCAGTCTTGGACTTTCCCTTTCCCTTCACCTTTTTAACTCCACCTTTAGGATTGGTGGGTTTCTTCTTTTTCTTTCCTTTGGCCTTAGCTTTCGGGCGAGAAGAAGAAGATTGTCCAATAGTCATAACGGGAGTTCTTGCTGACTTCATAGTGCTCTCTGCACTCCTTAACATATTAAGGAGTTCAGGGAGTTCCTTCTCCATGCCATGCATGTTGAAGTTCACTATGAACTGAGCAAAGGTGGAGGGAAGGGACTGCAGAATAATATCTATATATTGTTCATTGTCCATCGTCCATCCAAGGTCCTCAAGCTCTTCTATAAGAGCTATCATCTTCAGAACATGGTCTTCTACTGGTGTGCCAGGGGCCATTCGCATCTGAAACAATTTTTTTGATGCTTCGTATCGTAATACGCGGGATTGCTCTCCATACAACTCCTTTGTATGAAGCAATATACCGTGAATGTCCATGTCCTCGTGCTGCTTTTGATGTGTGTTGTCCATCGATGCAAGCGCAAGGCATTTGGCCGTGGCACAGTCAGCGTCCCATGTCTTGCGGACTTCAATGTCCGCAACAGAAGATTTTGGACCTAGGACGGGCGGGGCTGAAGCCGTGAGGACATATGATACTTTATCATAAGTCAAGGCGATTTTCAGATTCCTCAGCCAATCTTTATAGTTGGTCCCATTCAGTTTGTTTTTATCTAGTAAAAGCTTGAGTCCAGTCATGGGTATCTGCCATTAAGAGAGAGAAAAGAATACACTCAGCGAAAGCTCTTGCAAAGATCAGATTGGTTATTATTATCTTGTCTAATCGATGTTTCCCACTGCTTTTATCGAGTTTTTCTTTCAAACCTTAAAAAGAAAAACTAGCCAGGATTAATTACAGTCTACAACTTAGCTAACCGTTCAGCCAGGCCAGTGTCGGTACTTTGAGGGAGGTTCCCCGTGCTTTCGCACGGACCTAATTAGAGTAAACCTCGTTTTCCCAGAGGCGGAGCCCCGTTAACACCTTTCTAGACACCTAATGAGTTAGCTGATTGTAAACTGTAAAACTCTCCTAGGAGCAACTATTGCCCACAGTGGGATCGGGATCCAACCATCATATGGAAGGTATGCAATCTCATTGCAAATTTCAACTATTGAAATTCCCGATGTTGTTTTTACCCCTAGCACTTATGACCTTAACTAAGGTCAACAAATCATAAGTACCAGTCAAGTTCTACCCGTCATTTCTTGATTAATTAGACCCACTCATATAACCCTTAACTATGGTCAACAAAGTCATAAGAATGTCCTAATTAATCTGCATCATATGCAATGTAGGAAGACATCACTTAGCTACCGTACACTACGCCTTAACTATTGTCAACAAACATAGCACGAATACTAAGTACTCTACTTCCTAAAATGACGGAGGGTTGCGGATGATTTTTAAGAAAATCTTTAACGCTTTGAACTTGATATCGTTGTAGAATCAAATGGTTTTCAAAAGGAGTGGCTTAAGCTCCGCAGTTTTGAAATATAGCTTTTTCATAAATAGCCGAGAGGTTTTCGAATCCGATTCTACAACATCTTTTTAGGTTTATTTTCTTTACATTAATCACATTAATGTAATCCCATCATTTAAGTCCTTAAGCCAATCACAGAAAAGAAACGAAAATAACACGTACGCTTATGCCATCCGCATTCGCCGCAATGTTCCGTTATGCACCGTTAGGTTACTTAACTAACGGCATACCGGGACAGGACTAGCGTGGGTGTAAAACATAAGCAACGTCTACTATATATCATATATATAATATGTCATTTGTCTCAGATATCACAGAACACAGGCAGCAGAAACATAGATATAAAGTGGGATATACTAGGACGTCCGTATTTAGTATTTAGCCAGAATAGAAAATACGGATTCCACAGTCGCGATGAATAGCCAAGCCCACACCCTGGACCCCTACAAGAGCGGCAAGTGACCCTACCAATTCTGGAGTTTAGGAGACCCGGTCTCGACTCCTCGAGATGGCCTCCCACTGAACCCTAGAACCCGGTCACCTGTGCTCCCCTCCTTGGGTCCATCCTAATGCGGAAAATTAAATAATATACAACACTGGTGACACAACCTCAACCCGGAAGTGCCCCAAATAAAAGAATATTACATTACATTTGAATTTACATGAATGAAAATATAAAACTCTCATCTCACATAAAAACCCCCGGCTATTCAATCGCGACAATCCTGCACATCATATCTCAGCAACACATAATATCTCATATCATCAACGTAAGTAAGTATGCATACCCCAATTGTCGTTGATGTATAGCAACGAAACCGGCGATATCGTACATACTACACTTACGGTCACAGAAAAGAAAGTGTAAAACTACAATATTTGGAATCCACATTCTCTTTAGACATCATAAATGCGAAATATCACATATTTCGTATTTCATACCTAAACTATATGAATTCCACATATTGTATCACATTCCAGATAAACAGACAGTATTAAAGTTTTCGAACGAACGATCAAGTACCTAAGATTCACTAAAGCTCAACACTTGAGCAGGGTTCAAAAATCCGGAGTGTGACACGGTAGTAGCGGTCCAGCCGTAGAAGGGTCAAGCCAACGCCTCACATGTGGCACGCCGTACTGCCCCAAACCCTAAGATTCAAATGGCAGTTCAAGACGATCACATAATCGAGTTAAGGTTTGTTGTCTTCTAGAGGGTCCACCACAAAATGACTTGCACGTATCTCCAAAGAATTTAAACCCCGTGAATAGTGAGCAAATGACACTCGTTCAAACACTTCAATACTTTCTAATTTACCCGGATAAACAACGAAATGAAAATTCCGATCGAATCTACGCGTCAAAAACCATCTCCAGAAAATACAGTACTATATTCAGATTAAACATACCTAAAACACTGTACAAGCAGACATAAGAACTATAGTGTAATTTTCATGCAATGATACCACTGTACGGCCGTGGAGCCGCGGCATAAGTAAGGAATTGCCGCGGTTCCGCGGCCATTTGAACTGTTCATGGCATCGAATTTCACCATATTTCTTAGTTTTCCCTGCTGTATTTTTTAAGTATTTTTAATTCTGAAAAAGGTCAGATTTTAAAATTTGTCCAGAGAGGGTCTAAAAAAGGCGTATTTTTGTCCGATCGGGATTTTTACTTCGTAAAAGCGTCGCCTAATGTTCTAAGTCGGCTCTGATACCAATGAAAGGTTTTCCTAGCACCCTATAATGAGTTTTGAAGCATCACATGTCTCAAAGTTTGGATTTTGATGGTGCTAAACAAGCATGCAAAGGAATCGATCCTAGAAAATTAAGGTTACAAAAGTTAAAGCTAATAAAATAAGGGTTTCGAGACTACAACCTTTGTAGCTCCCTTTTGCTGGACTCCTTGGTCTCTTGGGTGTTGGAAGAAGGTCCTCTTGAAGTCCTCTCACGTCCACGACGATCCACCCGGAGTTCCCCGTCCAAGCTCGCAACTTCGAGAATCGAAGAGAACAC
This sequence comes from Agapanthus africanus, assembly GCA_030015575.1. Lineage (NCBI taxonomy): Eukaryota > Viridiplantae > Streptophyta > Magnoliopsida > Asparagales > Amaryllidaceae > Agapanthus > Agapanthus africanus. Next base: position 358,811,485 of record CM057337.1, on the reverse strand, counting down.
TCTAAACAAGTTGGCTAAACTTGTGTAGAATGATGTTGTGGTTAAGGTTCTCACTTCAAAATCCTATTTTTATAAGTATTTTGCTCTCTTGAAAGAACTAGAAAGCAAAGGATCAAGGTTGATGAAGATGATGGCCTTTTTGTGAAGAAGAGAAAAAGAACCCTTGAAAGAAAAATGAAAAATAAGCATATATATATTTTTCATCTCTCATATCCAACCATGGTTAATTCTAAAGATATTATTGAATTGAAGTTAAAAGCACAAAAAGAAAATAAACCATGGGTTAAATGGTAGGTGAGCATGGTAAGGTTAAGAAGAGTGTAGAAACCTTTTATGATTTAACCCATTTTCATTTCCTTTTTGTTTTAATTCAAAAGCAATAATAATCCATAAAAATAACCATGGTGTGATTCTTATATTGCCACCATTCTCAATGTATAAGCAACCATGATAAAATGATGTATGTATGCATGTGTGCATACACATCCATATATGCATGAACAAGAATGAATGCATACATGCATGCATACATCCAAAATAAACAAGATAGGATTTGTAGTGAGAAGCTAATGATAAATCAACACTTGATTTACTAATCCGGTCGTATCACATATGACCCGACCATAAGCAAGCCGCCCAATTAATATACGGTATCCCATACGCGCATTTTAATCGGGTCCAAGCGCATATCGCATACGCGCACCACAACGTTTCGCCTGGACTAGGTAACTCCTTTGTGGGACTCTAAGACTCGTCAATACGCCGGCAGTGGGTGATGATCACATCAAGCACCCCCAAGCCGCAAGCGGTCAGCTAAACGTAACGGCCACCCGGGTATTGAGCGATCAGAAGAAAATAAGCGAACCTACTACAACTCCCGTCGAGCCAACCGGCAACACTACCGTACAGTCCGGTCTCTTCGTCAGATATGCCGCATATTGAGCCTAGGGATGGTCACGTCGACCCCAATAACTTAATAAGTCGTGCCTGTGAATGGTCTATAACAGATCGAGAAACTACTGATAACACTTATCAGCAAATCTCAGCAGCCCTGGCCAGGGACATACTGATATAACCAGTCGGGCACAGCACAGCATCAACTCCCAATACCGGGAAAGACGAAACCCCTCCTATCGCTCATTGTCTTTGTGTGTCTCGGGACTGTACCCAACGGCCACCTGTTTGCACGACTCAGTAGAGCCGTGGTAGGGTAGCAATCAAAGTACAGTGGGAGAACACACAAGACTCTATGACGATCTCGGGTCTACAGACTAACCTGTACCAGTGTCACCTGAGAACTGCTATCCAACGATAGATATAATTCCATATAGGAGTTCTCGGTGAGTCCGTCCAGTGTACCCAGTCACCACTGAGCACCCGTATATGATCTTGATGTCAAACATCGATGAATGCGGGAACATTCATCGCCCATCGTATGGGTCTAGTATCATATACGCTAGTCTACTCTGGTATATCAATGCCCCGTCTCGATATACCTACGACTAGGAACTTTTCAGGATATGCTTATAGACTACAGATGTCCCACTAGTATGATCTCCATCATAATCAGAGTAGTCAAGCCGATATCCTCCGGGCTTTATCAGCATGTATGAATGAATAAAAGCATGATCAAATCAACATGTCAGATAAAGAAGAACCAGATAGCATACTATCATGTCGAGCAAGAATGCATACTGAATATATATACATGTACAAATACATCCACTATCATATAATGGCCTCTAGGGCATACATATATCCAACAGATAGACAGGTTGAAACTTATAAGGCTAGACTTGTTGCAAAGGGTTTCCGTCAAAGACCTGGATTGGACTATGACGAAACCTTTTCTCCAGTGGCTATGCTCAAATCCATTTGGGTCCTTCTTGTTATTGCTGCCTTCCACGATTATGAGATCTGGCAGATGGACGTAAAGACGTCCTTTCTAAATGGTAATTTAGAAGAGTGCGTTTATATGGATTAGCCAGAGGGATTCATTCAGAGTGGGAGCAGCGATAAAGTATGCAAGTTGCTTAAGTCCATTTATGGACTAAAGCAAGCATCGCGGAGTTGGAACATTTGTTTTGATGATGTTGTCAAAGAATTCGACTTTATCAAAAATCCAGATGAACCATGCATATACAGAAAGATTGTAGGGAGAGCTGTAGTATTCCTCGTCTAGTACGTGGATGACATTCTCCTAATAGGAAATGATATTCCTATGCTACAGTCAGTCAAAAGATTCTTGTCACAGAAGTTCTCCGTGAAGGACCTGGGTGATGCCACCTACATTCTGGGGATCCAGATCTATCGTGATAGATCAAAAAGGATGTTGGGACTTTCGCAGTCCAGGTACATAGACACCATATTGAAAAGATTCAGTATGAAAGATTCTAAGCGCGGTAACCTACTGGCTTGTCACGGAATCACCCTCTCTAAAGAGATATCTCCCAAGACTGATTTGGAAAGGGATCGCATGTCGATTATACCCTACGCTTTTGAGGTAGGCTCTATAATGTATGCGATGTTATGTACCAGACCAGATGTAGCATACGCATTGAGCGTTGTAATCCGGTATCAGGCAAACCCAGGGGAGAAGCACTGGATAGCAGTAAAGAACATTCTCAAGTACCTGAGGAGGACTAAGGAGATATTCTTGGTGTATGGCGGAAAAGACCTCCAGATCGAGGCCTTTGCTGACTCCAGCTTCCAAAGTGACAAAGATGACTCCAAGTCCATGTCGGATTATGTCTTTACCCTCAATGGAGGGCGGTCTGTTGGAAGAGTTCCAAGCAGGAAACCGTTGCTAACTTAACGATGGAAGCGGAGTACATAGCTGCTTGCGATGCCGCAAAAGAAGCTGTCTGGATGAAGAAGTTCCTCACAAAACTTCAGGTTGTTCCTACCAGTGTTGGTCCAATACCTCTGTATTGCGACAACAACGGCGCTATAGCTTTAGCGAAGGAACTCAGGTCCCATCAGAAGTCCAGACACATCTTAAGGCGGTATCACCTGATCAGGGAGATCGTAGATCGCCAGGAGATCGAGGTAAAGAGAGTAGAGACGGAGAATAACATTGTTGATCCATTCACAAAGGTCATTCCTCAGACGCAGTTCGAGAGGCTATTCGAGATCATAGGTCTGCGATATGCCAGTACATGGCCCTAGTGCAAGTAGGAGATTGTTAGTGTTTATGCCCTAGAGGCCATTATTGTATCATACTAGCTTGTATATTACTTAATGGAAGCTTGGGATATTCACAGTTATATTGACAGTCTTGCTAAAAATGGTTTTATGCTACTTGGTTTATGTCTACTTCAATATGTGCATATGTTTCTTGTAACGTATCGCTTATAAATATTAGTAGAGCCCTTAGGATCTTTTCTTGATTACCAGCGTTGTGATGGCAGTCCCACTAGTGGGGGCTGGGTAGTCTATAAGCACTATCCTATACAGGTCCCTAGTCGTAGGATTATCGAGACAGGGCATCGATACTCCGGAGTAGACTAGTGTGTACGCTTCTCATCCCAGTTGGGGAGATGGTCTGTCCCACAGCCATCAGTACGTCATACTGGAGATAGTATACAGGTGCTCGTTAGGTTACGGGTAAACCGGACAGGACTCACCGGGGACTGCAGGTTGGATTTATACCCATCGTGAGATAGCAGTTCCCAGGTGACATGAGTACAGCTTAGTCCATCGACTTGATACTGCTACTTCGCCTCGAGTGTGTTCCCACTGTACTTAGATTACTACCCTACCACGGCTCAAAGGAGTCGTGCAAACAGGTAGTAGTTGGGTGCAGTCCCGAAGCAGTTGGAGGCAGTGGCGGTTAGACAGGATCCGTCTCTCCCGGTATTGGGGGTTGATATCGCGCTGTGTATGGAGAGCCATTACGCAAAGTCCCTGGCCAGGGCAAACGAGATTTACTGGTAGGTTCCAGTAGTTTCTCAAGGTGTAATGGGCTGCACTCCGACACGACTTATACCGCTATTAGGGGTCTGACGTTTACCGCCCCTAGGCCCGATATGCAATGGTCTTAGACGAACAGACCGGACTGTACGGAGATTGTCACATCAGGCTCAGTAGGAGTTCGGATGGGTTTCCTCATCGGCCTTCTTATCGACATCTACCTGGGGACCGTTACGTACAGCTAGTGCCGCTTGCGGTCTGTGGTTAAACCCACTGCCAGCGTAGTAGTCGAGTCTTTAGAGTCCCACACAAAGAGTTTCCCTACTCCAGGCGAAACAATATAGAGGTCGTATGGTTTTACGACAAGGGTTCGGACGCATACGTGTTTAAACGCACGTACGACGTTCAGACAGTTTTTACTAGTCGGATTTGGTTTAAGCCAGATTCTAGTATCGGATTATTGGATTTATACAGTCTAAAGTTTTTCCGTGTTTTCACGGATAGGAGGGGCGTTCTCGTAATTTGGCGGGAAGCTTCTAGAAGTATGGTGACTTGGGGGTTAAGGTGGCATAAGCATTTATTGCTTTAATGACTCATTTGTGTGATTCATCCTTGGAGTTAATGATGCATTTATTAGCTAATGACTCATGAGATGAATCACACAAGGTGAATGAATGAAACATGATAATTAATCATTTGATTTATTCATTTGATAAATTATTATGGTTCATATATTCAAATGAGTTCATTATTTCATATTCATTATTATGCTCACCTTCTCTCTCCTCAAGCTCTCTCTCTCTCTCTTCAAACCCTAATCCTACCCATCATTTGTTGAGATCAAGGATTAGATAGACTAATTAATCCATATCCATACTCTATATCACCTAGGTGACTTTGATTAGCAACTAAAGAAACCTAGTTACCTCAAGATTAGAGGTGACGCTTGGAGTAGAAGCTCTCGGGTGGATCGTCTTTGACTCGAGGAGGCCGTTGAGGTGCCGACATTCCAAAGAGCCTACAAGGAGTGGAGGACAGCCATGAAGACCCGAAAGACAAGTAACATGAGGTATAACTTCGAATCCGAGTAGTTAAACATTTCGTAGTTTGCTAGTAATGGTTTAGATACGATTCGTGCGCTCAAGTCCGTGTTACGAAGCTTTGATAATTGTTTTTCATATATTCCGCCTCCCCGCAAGCCCGTGGGGTGCATGACATGGACTTACAGAATTATAATATATGCAACGTGAAACAGAAATATGAGCGTGTAACTATGTAAAGGCATATGTGTAAGCATATAGGTATGCAGGTATGCTATATGTCATATGCACAAAGGAATATGAATCAATAACATATAAGCATGCTATGCAATGCGAGTAGTAGAATAAATGATAAATGAATAATAATGCAGCAATAAAGAAATATACATTCCTATATACGAGTCATACAGTCTTTGGTATTTGAAAGTTGCACGAATCGTGGTGTTTAGAAAATAGGGCTACGGTGTTTTTTATGAAAAAGTGCATCCTTTGAAAATATCCGTAGTACCCCTTGGCCTGTTTTTGAAATGCTCACGATTCGTTAGTTTTTGAAATAGGTATGACTCGGGTCTAGTCTAACATCTACCAGGTAACTACTGATCTAACTAATAAGCTAATGGAAAGGGTATGGAAACCACCTAAATCTGAGTCGATACATACATATATATATATACATATAATAGTCGGTGATCTCGCCTCAATGGTACTGCGTACGATACAATATCATATGACATCCTCGAGTCATGAGTGTGGATCTATCATCAATATAAAGCTCGTACATAAATCCGTCGTACAGCATCCCAAATCTGGGTATGGGTCAATTATCGCATTCATCTCATTATTCATCTGGTATATAATATCATCATATCTCATGAACTGGGGTACTGATCTAAGTCTAGTACGAACTGATACCACCTATATAGATATAAATGCGTGTGTGAAACACACGTCCAAAGGCCCGCTAAAATCTCATGTCGTATCCCAAATACGAATCACATCATATCACCGATCTCATGGCACTAGGCCCAATCTCATCGACTCATCTCCAAATACCATCCACTATCCTCATCATCCAGGTATAACTATAACAAGCAAGCATGTGGGAGGGTGTAAACCTATTCTAGGGTTCGCATCTAGGAAACTATACTAGTTTATTTCTAATCCCTAATCTATCCATAATACACCTAATCACATCTAGAATATCCATAACACACAATAAGCTATCATATATAGTATATATATAGTATACTAGATATCGAACTGCGGGGGTGCTATACGCCATCCACCCGACTTCCCCCGTAGATATAATCTACTCACCTTGATCTTGGTTCTTGTGTGCCAATGCCAATGTCTCCATCTTCATCTTCAACGTCTCGACACCACGTGGGGTACCTACACATATAACGTATCGTATCGCATTAAAATCAAATTCAAAGACGAAACGACACACGAAAACCAAAACGATACGCTTAAAAGCCTATAGGTTAGAATCTATGGACTACTCTTTCAAAACCACCAAATAACACTTTATATAGACATACAAATGTCAAGCGATCAAATACAATACCAAATATCAAAACTTGAATTCATAAACAACACTAAATACAAGGCAGAAACCAAGAAAACATGACCCGAATTTTAGTTCAGGTCCAAACTAGGTGCACAAACAATACTGGGATGTAGTATAGGGTGTATATGAGCTATGGAAACAACATAGACACCCTCACCCACCAAGGGGCCGGCCACCTCCCTATAAAAACCGGCCTCCTCAGTTTTGGGGAAGAATTGGGGCCTCGAACTTGCAGGTGGGTCTCCTATGGTCTCAAATTGGTCCCTGTGGTTGTTTGTTTATCTCGTATTGGTCCCGGTTCACTCTAGATTTCCCTGCACCCTCAAAGTCATCACAAACCGACATGAAAGTTCCGTAATTCCGTATTTTTTAGTTTCAGGTTATGTATATGTGTTCGGTCTGGGTTTAAAACAATGTAGGGGGTTTAAGGTCACCAAACACACTCAAGTTCACTACACTACTCAATTTAAACCCTAACCCTCTTTAGTAATGTCCAAATTGCACTAAAATACCCAACATCGATTTCAAACTTGAAGTGAGGCTTAAGCACAAGAAATACTACACTAATTGTGAAGGAATTACCTCATTAGACACTCATAAATCCTCAACAGCGCCAAAATGAATACTTTCTTGGTCCAAAGGGTTGCTTGAGGGCTTGTGCACATTTTTGTGAAGAGGGAGTGGGTTTTTGAGTTTGTTTTGATGATGAAGTGGGGTTTGAAGGTGGTGGAGGAGAGGTGCTGCCTTGGGCTGAAGGAGGAGGAAGAAAGACAAGGATGAAGAAATGGGAGAGATGTGCCATGACTTAGGTTTGACCCAAAATTAGGAATGAAACATGAAGACAAAGCCATGTAAGAAAATGTAACACAAGTGTGAAATGATATGGTGCATGTTTTGCACAAAACACGCTTAAAACGCAATTAGCGATTTTTAATCGCGATTAGCACTATATTAGTATATAATTAATCATAAAAACTTAAAAAAAAAATGCATAATTCACATAAAACACGCTCTTTTAGTAATTTCTATAATTTTCAAAAAAAATTCCCAATTTATCGGTATTTAATTATACCGAAATATTAAAATATTCATTTAAAATTAATATTAAATTATAAAAATTCCCAAAAATAATATTTTATTTTTCTGAAATGTTACAGTTAAGTGAGAAGGTTCTGCTATACGAATCACCGAAATAGTGGGTCTTAATTAAATAACCACAACTAGTCACACGTCACTAGACGCCTCAAGATTGAATCGGATAACCGTTAGATTACCTACAATCTCCTCTTATTCTATTAAGCGTGATAAGTCCTTAGGGGATGAAGTCTACATATATGTTTTTTAATTTAATGTAAATTAATGCGGATGCTCGGTTCTGCTTTGTAGGGCTTAGGAAGGGTGATGATATCCCCACATAATCTGTATTTCGGTTGTTTCCCCGTAGAATCTTATTAAAACGATCAAAGATCTAAAATCTAAACTAATTTTTTTATATGGCGCAAAGAATCCTTCAAATATCTGTTAGTTGGAATCAAATCAAGATTTTGGAAAGAACGAGATCTTATCTAGATTTGCCTCTGTTCGTCTCGATCTTCTCTTTTAATACCCAAGGTATTATCCGGTATACCCATATATACCAGATAAGCATGGGGACCCACTATAAAACAATGGGGAATTTTTGGAATACATTCCGAAAGAGGACAAATATGTACTATAAATGGAATGATACCACTCTTTAATACAGAGGCGCCTTTTAAGTGAACGGGCACTACAGGAGTTTGAGAACTCCGTAGGTAAGCGTGCTCGGGCCAGGGAAGTCCTGGGATGGGTGACCTCCTGGGAAGTGGCCCTTGGTCGGGTCCAGTTCGCCCCAAAGAACAAAACCGTGCGGTTTCGGACAGAGCGGACAATACTCTTTGTATTGGGGGTGGGTCATGACAGAATGGTATCAGAGCTGGTTCCTCAATAGTAGGTCCGTGGTTCGAGGACGAACCATTGTTCTAAGTGGGGGGAATGTAATACCCCAGGTCTTATCTGGTATACCCATATATACCAGATAAGCATGGGGACCCACTATAAAACAATGGGGAATTTTCGGAATACATTCCGAAAGAGGACAGATCTGTACTATAAATGGAATGATACCACTCTTTAATACAGAGGCGACTTTTAAGTGAACTGGCACTACAGGAGTTTGAGAACTCCGTAGTTAAGCGTGCTCGGGTCAGGGAAGTCCTGGGATGGGTGACCTCCTGGGAAATGGCCCCTGGTCGGGTCCAGTTCGCCCCAAAGAACAAAACCGTGCGGTTTCGGCCAGAGTGGACAATACTCTCTATATTGGGGGTGGGTCGTGACAGAATGGTATCAGAGCCAAGTTTGGATTGAGATTACAGTTTCCGAGTAGGGCTTGACAATCTAAGTCGCTCTTTCGGTCCAGATTGTGAACTTGTTATCTTTGACTAAAATCCCTATTGTTTGTCAAGCTATATTTTGACTCCATCCGCTAGAGTCTTGGGTGACTTAGTGGAGTTACGTGATTGTAACTATGAACTGCAGCATAGTTATAAGACAGCACTCTACTTGAGTGATTTAGAGTTCTACATTTGATTTCCACTCGTGTGAATTTCATCTCACCATATATTCTTGTTTCGTTGTCCATTCTATACTTTATTTTGATTCTTATTCCTTGTACCTTATGTCGTCCTAAAATTTGTTGTTTTAGGACCATGACTTCCACCAACTCTCCGTTTATATCTTATATCATTCCCGAGTTTTCAAATCGATTTTACGTTTTCATCCTTGTACCTTCCTATTAATCCTACACCTGCTTACGCTTCTTTTTGGACTCGTTGCATTCTCATGTATTCGTTTCTTCAAGGTTATCGGATCGCGTTGCATACCTTTAAGCTTCTATCCGTATAGTACAGCAGAAGCTAAAACCTGGCCTTCAACAACTCTTCTTCCACCTCCACTCCCTGAAGTCAGACCGTCGAGATTTTGGGTGCACTGCAAGGTTTGATGGAAGCCCAGGAGCGAACGAACGATCTCTTCGCTGGAGGATTAAGAAGGCAAATGGCTCAAGCGCCAGCGAAAGTCTCCAATCGTAAAGGAATCCCTGTTAAACAAGGAAAAGACGTGAAGATGAAGCGCCCATTTGTTCCTCAGCAACAGAAGCAATGGAGAACTCAACGTTATGGATACTGTAAGAGACCAGGACACCTTCAGAGAGACTTTCGCAGCGCCAAGGGGCAGTGCTTAATTTGTGGATCCGACGAACATCATGTCAGTGGTTGCCCTAGAAGGAAGGAGCTGCAAGGTGGAGATTCGGCAACGCCCTCTAAATCTGATTGAGCGACTTGGTTGTTTTCATACTTAAATTTCGAGGACGACACAGACCCAGTACAAGATTCAGACTTGCCTTACGAGACTGCAGAGATTAAATATCGATGCAGATTTATCGCTTTTCCCGCTTTCACTGAAGACATTGTCACTCCATTTTAGTAGTTGTTTCCTTTCATTTAAATCTTGTATCAGTTGAACTTCTTAGTTTGAATGCAATAAAGTTGTGAATTATGACTACCTACTTTTGTTTGACTCATTATATTTAGACCCTAAGCTTAGTCGATATCATGGTTCACCACCGCACCCCTTGACTCTCTTTTCGATTAAGTTGTATCTTGCCGCTACCCCCGTCTGAAATTGTCAAACTCACACTCTTTCTAAATTATATCTCTCTCTAATTTTGAATCTGATTTCATCCTTTATTTTATATCATTCTGGACAGCCCAATTCTTCCTCACTTTCCTCCCATTCGGGTGTTTGCTCACGGAGTCGATCTTCAATATATATACCGAAATTCATTCTCCGACTAGTTTGTTTCACCTTACCGGTGTTATTTTTCTGTTGATATAATTATAATCAGTACGTTTACTATTTTAAAATTTTAGAGTTTTGCCTATTTATAATAAGATAGATTTCCATTATGTGTTAATAAGTATTTTTAGTTACTTTCCCGAATTTCTTTGCTATTTCTAAGTGCTAGAATCGTTTTGATTTACATTATATATTTTATTGTCTAGTGAATTTTCCATACTAATACTTTTGTTGTTTTCGTTGTTATCTCGCTTGTTTTTCGTTTTATTTTTTTGACACTTTTACCTTATACGTATTCTAAGGTTATTTTGTACTTATTTAAATTGTAATCTCACCAAAGTAGTTTAGATCCTTAAGGCCTATCAGCCAATTCTTCATTATTGTATATTATTATTATTCTATTTTCTTTGTATTTGTGTATATGGAGTTTATTACTATTATTTGTTATTTCTTTGAACTTACATAGTATTATTCCTTTTAGCTACTCAATTTGCTTACATGTAAGTATTTGATTTTACTAATTACTTTTCGCATTACTTTTATATCTTATTATTTATTTTAATTTCAAGGACAAAATTTTTGTAAGGGTGGTATGATATAATACCAGTTTCTTTTGTACGCCAATATCCGTATTTAAATAAAGTGTGGTTTACAAAATTTGTTTATTTATATTTATTTTTTTTATTTATTTTAAAACCCTAACCGAAAGCCCAAGTCCATATTTAATCACTCTTTTCCTTTCTAAATTTTTCTTGAGGCCCGGCCCACATATTTTCCCCAAGCCCAAAACTATTATCCCTTCTCACTCTTTTGAATTCCCATTAATCATAATGAATCCCATCTTTATATCCCATTAATTCTAGTTAATTATTTTAATTAAATCCCCCCCCTCTCTTTCTCTCTTTACAACATGTCTCTCTCTCCCCTTATTTCTATATTATATATTAATTTCCTATCATCACATCTCTACTCTCTTCCTATATATTTTACTCCCCACGTACACCTTTCTCTCTCCCCCCCTCACCCACGTTCTCTCTCTCTCTCCTCTCGTACACACTCTCTCAAATCTCGCACTCTCTCTCCCTTCCACTTTTCCCGCCCCGAGCTCTCCCCACTCACCTCCCTCTCCTCTACGCCACCGACCTCGCAACGAACCCATGAACCGCACCCCCATCGCCGTCGCCCCACGTCGCCATCCACATCATCACGACCACTCCTCAACATTGCCGTAGCCGACTCCTCATTTCTTCCCAAGATCCCCATCGCCATCGTTGTCCTTCGCCAGTGCTTCATTTGGGCAACCCCGCACCCGAGCACCCCCATACAGCCACAACCCACCTCCAAATCCATGAGCTCACCTCATTGGAGCCACCTTCGACCACCGCGCAACCACCATCGACGCCTACGAGCCCCTGCTACCTCGCACATGCCTTCCTATCCTCCTCTGTCACTACCACCCACCAACCACCATTGCGAACCGGCCATCAAGTTTCCCCCTTTGCCGCTGCCTCTCCGGCGAACTACACTCCACTCCGCTGCCTCCTCTTGTTGCCTGAGCCGTTGCCTACAACTCTGAGCTCCACTCATCGAGCCCCCGCACACCAGCATCGAGCTCCAACCCAAGCCTAAGCCCACTGCACCCTTGCCGACACCCACCTCAAGCAACCCACAACACTCTCGAGCTCGCTGTCTCCATCAACGGCGACGATTCCAGTGACCCGTTGCACCCAAGCTGGAGCTCCACCATACCTCGCCGTAGCGCCCCAGCTCGTACCCAATTCGTGCCGCTCCGTATCCTCTTGTAACGTTTTGAAAATCGTTTCGGTGAAATTTCGAAAAATCGGTAAAATAAGGGGGTTTTCTGTAAAAAGTCAAAATACAAATATCTTATTATAAAAATTAAATATACATATTCTAGCTATGTAATTGCTAGAATTTGGTGTTTATTGAGCCACTGGTGAAATTTCAAATTTTCTGAAAAAAATTATTTTAATATTATTTTTAAGCCGTCACTAATACATTTAATTAGGGAAAATTACAAGTTGGAATGAGTTGAAACAAATTTTGTTCATCATAACACATTAAACAAAATTTTAATATGTTGTTTTTGAAATGAAATGGTTTGCCAAAACGGTTTAGAAATTATTGAAGAAAAAAGGCTTTTTTGGTGAAATTAGCGAAAACTTGCAATTTGGTAACTTGAGGGGGGTCTTTTTGTTAGTTATATGTATGCCCTAGAGGCCATTACTGTACATTGGATGTATATTGTAATGGATGCTGGGACATATATAGGCAGGACTTTCTTGCTCGACATGATAGTACGCTATCTGGTTGCTCTTTATCTTAACGTGTATACTTTCTGTCTCTCTGTTACATGTTGATAAAGCCCTTAGGATGTGTACTCGACTTTCAGGACTGTGATGCAGATCATACTAGTGGGGCCTGGATAGTCCATGAGTACATCCTTCAATGTTCCTAGTCGAGGGAATATCGAGACGGGGCATCGATATTCCAGAGTAGACTAGCGTATATCTTCTCGACCCATGTGATGGGCGATGGATGATCCCATATCCATTGGTGTTTGACATCAGAGATGGTATACGGGTGCTCAGTGGAGACTGGGTACACTGAACGGACTCGCCGAGAACTCCCAGATGGTATTATACCTCACGTCAGATGGCAGTTCTCTGGTGACACTGGTACAGCTTAGTCTGTTGACCCGATATCGTCATAGAGTCTTGTGTGTCTCCCACTGTGCCTTGATTTCTACCCTACCACGGCTCTACTGAGTCGTGCAAACAGGTGGTTTTTGGGTACAGTCCCGATTCACATGGAGGCAATGAGCGATAGGAGGGGATTCGTCTCTCCCGGTATTGGGGGTTGATGTTGCGCTATGCTCGACTGGCCATAATAGGAAATCCCTGGCCAGGGTTGCAGTGATATACTGGTAAGAGTTATCAGTAGTTTCACGAATGTTATGGACCTTACGTCGGCATGACTTATCAAGCTATTGGGGTCTGACGTTTACCGCCCCTAGGCGAGATATGCGACATATCAGACGAACAGACCGGACTGTACGGTAAGTGTTACTGGTTGGATTCACAGGAGTGTGAGCGGGCTTGCTCTCGATCTTCTGATCGCTCAATACCCGGGTGGCCGTTACGTTTAGCAGACCGCTTGCGGCTTGTGGGTGTTTGATATGATCATCATCTGCTGCCGGCGTATTGACGAGTCTTTAGAGTCCTACACAGAGGTTTCCTAGCTCAAGCGAAACGAAATAGGAGCGCATATGAGATATGTGCGGGACCGAGAATAATTCGTGTATGTGATACCGTATTCCATTCTCGCGATGAATGTATCGATTGGTTATATGCGATATAACCTAGTTATCGAATCAAAGATTGATTCGATAAGCCGATACATAGGATACTAGTCGGTTATATGCGACATGACCGGATCATTGAATCAAGTGTTGATTTAATGATTTAATGTATAATTATATATTTGATATATTACTTTGCATTAACTAGTATTGGTTCACTTTAAATGGATTTACTCACTTGATTTGCACAAGTTGTATATGAGATATACTTTTGTGCACAAGATTGTATCATGTTTGATGATACATGCAAGCTAGGGTTTTGTGTAAAGAATTGACCATGGTTATATGAATGGTTAGGTTTTCATTCTACTTATTTATTTTATTTATTTCATTTGAAAAGAAAAAGAGAAAAGAATGGTTGCTAATTTTGTTTTATTTGAAGCTTCTTGAAGCTTTGAACAAGTCCACCATTCTTGTCTCTTCTCTAACCCTAACCACTCATCTAACCTTAGTTAAATCTCTACACTAAACCATGGTTGAGATTATGATAAGTATCATATTGTTTTTATTTTAAAAGACTTATGATATATATCTTCTTCTTCTTCTTCATCTTCTTCTTCCATCAAGAAAGCTTGCTACATCAATGGTGATTGATGAAAAAGTGTGAGAAATCCAAATCTAAAGTCTACCCACTTCCTATTTCTTCATCCTCTACCTCTTGCCAAGTAGTATAGGGTGTTTCCTTCACAAGTTTTCTTGACTTGGTGAAGTTGGAGCTTGATCTAGCGATGCCTCGACGTAGATCATCTTCGGCATCGAAGCCGACGACCAAGCCCGCCCATTTTTCGATGAAGCCGATACTTGAGTCCGGAATCCGATTTGGACAGTAAGGGGACTTCATCACGGAGCCTAGGAGGTGGAGGACCAGATCTACAAAGGTTGTAGCCCCTTCCCTTTAGCTCTATTTCCGTTTACTTGCTTGCATCGCCTAGTTTATCTAGTTAACGATCCGTATTAGGGTTTGTAGGCACTTGTAAAATTTTAATTGGCCATGTTTGATGCCTTGTGAGACTCCATTAAAGTGCCTAGGAACCCTACATTGGTATCAGAGCCTAGCTAGAGCCTTAGGCGAAGTCCCGACGGAGTTAGAAGTCCGATCGACCCAAAAACCCCGACTTGAAAATGCTCTATAGACAATTCTGTAAAATGTGGATTTTTGTAGATTAAAAATATTCAGAAAAATCAGTAGGAAGATATAAGGGTTACTGTAAAATTCGAGGGCCTGATTCCATAAAGGCGCCGCGGATCCGCGGCATGAGCATGCTCATGCGGCTGATCCGCGGCCATTTTGTCGTTTTGTGCATCCAATTTTGCACAGTAATTCTTAGTTGTCTGTGCTGGTTTTCCTGGGGATTTTTAATATTTTTTTCCAGAGTTGCATTTTCTGGGTTGTATTGGGAACTCGGTGTATCGATCGGATTGTCTAATTTTGTCAGTGTGTTTTTCCGGATAAATTTTAGAATATGTTAAAAAGTTCGACCGGATATAAATACCCAATTTTTCCCCTGTCGGGAAATTTCCGAGTGTTGGATTTTTCCGTAGTTTAACGACATACTAAGTAGTGCAAGTAACGCAATGGACCCTCTAGAAGACAACAAACCTTAACTCGATTATGTGACCGTCTTGAACTGCCCTTTGAACCTTCGGGGTTGGGGCAGTACGGCGTGCCACATGTGAGGCGTTGGCTTGACCCTTCTACGGCTGGACCGTTGCTACTGAGGCACGAACTGAATGCTGTTAGACTTATTTCATGTGTTGAGCTGTTTCGGGAAAACTTTGGTGTTCGATTGTTCGATCGGAAAGTTTAACATTTTTCATTTATCCGGAATGTGATACAACATTTGGAATTCACAAGTAGTTATGAGATAACTGAATGAATGTTATAAATCTAGTAGTTTAGTCTCACTTGATCGGTTTCCACGGAATTTTGATGTGATCAAAAGTCCGTCGCAATCACGTAGCGTACGCGGATACTCGCCGGGTAAACTTAATAGACAGCCTCACTCCATTGCCCCGACCAAGTGACTGTAGGAGAACCCCGTCGCCGAAAGCATCCGTTCGGATGCTCGCGGCAGCGGTGTTCCGCCTTAGTGCACTTCGTCGACGGTATCAGGGGTGCGACCGCCTACTAAAGTTTGCGACGAGCATTCGATCTGAATGTCGGGAATCCTGTTGAATTGCCCGACTTTTATATTGAAAAGTGTTTTCGATTTTGAGACTAAAATGCGGGGTTTATAATTGTTAGGCATGCGATGTCTAAGGAATTCATTTGATTAGGCATGCGATGTCTAAAGAGGCTGCGGATTCCAACTGTTGTAGTTTTACACTTTCTTTTCTGTGACCGTAAGTGTAATATGTGATATCGCCGGTTTCGTTGCTATATGTCAACGACAATTGGGATGCGCATATTTACTTACGTTGATGACATGTGATGTTATGTGTTTCTGGATATGTTATATTGGATCGTCGTGTTCGAATTGCCGGGGGTTTTTATGTGAGATGAGTGTTTTTCATTTTCATGCATGTAAAAACTTGTATGTAATATTCTTTTATTGGGGCACTTCCAGGTTGCGGAAGTTGTCACCGTTGATGTATATTATTTACTTTTTCGCATTAGGATACACCCAAGGAGGGGAGCACAAGTAACCGGGTTCTGGGGTCCAGTGGGAGACCATCTCGAGGAGTCGAGTCCGGGTCTCCTAACCCTAGAATTGGTAGGGTTGCTTGCCGCTCTCGTAGGGGTCTAGGGGTGTGGGTTTGGCTATTCATCACGACCGTGGAATCCGTGTTTTATACTGGCTCGTATTGAAAACACGGACGTCCTAGTATATCCAATATTTCATATGATTCTTTCTGCTGCGTTATCTGTGATGTGATCATGCGATGTTCTGTGCTCTGTTCAGATAGATGTAGTATATAGTATATATGATATATTATATAGACGTTGCTTATGTTTTACACCCGCGCTAGCCTTGCCTCGCTCTGCCGTTAGTTACCTAACCTAACGGTGCAGAAGGGACATCGAGGCGAATGCGGATGGCATAAGCGTACGTTATATTTATCTGTGATGATTAGGTGAACTTAAATGATGGGATATTCATTAATGAGATTAATGAAAGAAAATAAACCTAATTGATGTTGTGGAATCGAATTTCAAAATAAAAAAAGGTAGCTACAGTTCTTGCTTTGCATCGCGGTGTTCATTGTAGAACATCCTGCACCTTATTCGATGAGGAAAGGACCGAGATCCCTTCACCGGGAGTGACTCCTTTAGCAATAACTGGCAGATGCTACAACCCTCGGTTTGTCTTTTGATCGCTTCTATAGTTTCTGCTTTGCACAGTGATATATATGATATATCCCGCACCTCATTCGACGAGGAAAGGGCCGACGATCCCTTCACCGGGAGTGACCCCTTTAGCAAAACAAGAAAAGCCTCGAAAACATTCCATTTAAAAACCATTTGATTCCGCAACGAGATCAAGTTCAAAGCGTTAAAGGTTTTCATAAAAACCATTCGCAACCCTCCGTCATTTTAGGAAGTAGAGTACTTAGTATTCGTGCTGTGTTTGTTGACCATAGTCAAGGCACAGTGTACGGTAGCTAAGTGATGTCTTCCTACACCGCATATGATGCAATTAGTTAGGACAGTCGCGTGACTTTGTTGACCTTAGTTAAGAGTCATGTGGGTGGGTCTAATTAATCATGAAATCACGGGTAGAACTTGACTAGTACTTATGATTTGTTGACCATAGTTAAGGTCATAGGTGCTAGGGGTAAAAACCTTTATCGGGAGTTTCAAGTGTTGAGATTTGCAATGAGATTGCATACCTTCTATATGATAGTTGGATCCCAATACCCACTGTGAGTAATTGTTACTCCTGGGAGAGTTTTGCACTTTACAATTAGCCGATCAAGTAGGTGTCTAGAAAGGTGTCAACGGGGTTACGCCTCTGGGAAAACGAGGTTTACAGTAATTAGGTCCGTGCGAAAGCACGGGGAACCTCCCTCAAATTACCGAAACTGGCCTGGCTGAAAGATTGGCGAACTTGTAGAGTGTAATTAATCCCGGCTAGTCTTTCCTTTTAAGGTTTGAAGGAAGATTTGATCAAAACAGTGGGAGCCATCCTGATTAGATAAAATATATAACCAATCTGATCTTGCAAGAGCGCACGCAGAGTGTTTTCTTCTCTCTCTCTCCTGGTAGCGACCATATCACGCCTTAATCAAGATAATAATATGGATGTATTGACCGAACCCGCTTGTTATACTGAGCTAGGGAATGTTAGTCCTGCTCCAACTTATAAATGTTACAAGACAGAGCAGGAAATAAGGGGAATACCAGAATTCCTATGCCGCCCAAACGAAGAAAGTGCATATGATGCATCTCCTTCGGGTGTGTTCGTTACAAAGAACTGTTTCTCAGTATCCTCTGCATCCTGGGTATTCGATACCGGATCAGGATCCCAGATATGCAATCTGTTACATAGGGCTACAAAAGGGTAGAAAAACTGAGAAAGGGTGATAAGTTTCATGAGACAGAAAACGGGGCAAGTGTTGCAGCCAAGTCTGTTGGTCACTGTCACCCTGTATTACGAATACATTGATTCTGAACAAATGCTATTAGATACCGAACCTGATATACAAAATCATATCAGTCTCTTTATTAGTAAAGAAATGATAAAATTTTGTATTGATGGATAATGTTTTGAACATTTCCTATATCAAAAGTTGATCGGTTCAGGCACGTTATCTAAAAGCATTGACGTTCTAAATCAAACTACAGTTCCTTGTATACTGAACACACACAAGAAGAAGAGTTCAGAAATGAACGAATTCTTCTTGAGGCATTGTAGACTAGGTCATATCAATGCGACCCGACTGGCTGAAGTTACATTTAGATGTATATTTAAATCAGTTTGAATTTACATCTTGTGAAACTTGCCAGTCATGTCACAAAGATAAGATGACCATAGCTCCGTTTATTGGAAACAGAGAAAGAGTTAATGAACTCTTGGGACTGATACATGATGATGTATGTAAGGTCTCCTGTCTACACATGCCAGGACTGGTTCTTTATACTTCATTATATTCTCTGATAATCTCTCAAGATTCAGTCGTATGTTCCTGCTGAAACATAAGTCCGAAGCTTTTGAGGTATTCACAGAATATAAGTTAGAAGTAGAGAACCAAAATACGGGTATAAGTATTATGTCCTATGATGAGATCAGGGAGGAGAATACTTGTGCATGGCATTCCTGGACCATTCTAAAGGAGAATGAGATTCTCTCTCCGTATTACTCCTCCGAATACACCACAGCACAACGGTGTATCAGGGCGGAGCAATCACACAATATTAGATATGGTGTGCTCTATGATGAGTACTACTGAGTTTCCTATTTCCTTTTGGGAGTTATGCACTTGAGAAGCTGCATACCTATTGAATAGGGTTCCAATCAAATCAGTTGCCTACCGCTTCATATGTGATATGGAAAGGGAAGAGCCCATGTCTTAAGCTAGTTAAGATTTGGGGTTGACCGGCCTATGTCTAAAAGCAAAATCCGGACAAGCTCGAGGCAAGGTCTGTAATGTAGAACTGGAAAGGTTCCAGCTATACAAACTACAGCAGATAATTTGGTAGAACCAAAGGATTCAGTACATTCCAACGAACCTCAGCCTCTCCGCCGATCTAGTAGGGTTCCTCATCCGCCTGAGAGATACCTTGGTTTCTCGATGACAGTGGGAGCAAGGATTGCATCATGAGATGATGACCCAACTAGATTCGAGCAGGCCATCAAGAGTAGGGACTCTGTGAGAATGGCTGGATGCTTAGCGATCTGAGATGGAATCCATATACGCCAACAAAGTATGGACTTTGGTTGCGATATCTGAAGGGTTAAATCCCCATCAGGAGCAAGTATATCTTGAGAAGATTACTTGGTGTAAATGGAAAAGTTGAGACTTTCAAAGCTAGACTTGTTAAAGGTTTTAGGCATTAACCAAGTGTGGATAATGATGAAACCTTTTCTAGGGACTATGCTTGAGTCCATCCAGATCCTACTTGCCACGGCTACATACCATGACTACGATATCTGGTGGTTGGATACCATGACTACTTTTCTAAATGATGTTTTAGAAGAGTGCGTCTATAAGTACACAGCCAGAGGGCCTCGTAGATATTGGGAGCAGCGGAAACGTGTGCAAGATGCTTTATAGGATAAAGCAGGCATCGCGGAGTTGGAACATCTGTTTTGATGGATTAGTCAAAGAAGTTGACATCATCAAAATGGTAGATGAACCTTGTATAAACAAAAAGGTAGTAGGGAGTATGGTGACGATCCTCGTAGAGTACGTAGATGACATACTCTTGTTAGGGAAGGAGTTTCCTATGCTACGATCGGTCGATCTCCTCTTATCACAATGATTTTCCATATAGGATCAAAGTGATACCTACTAAATCCTAAGCTTTGGATCTATGAGATAGATCTAATTGGATGCTAGGATTCTCACTAGATGTAGTGAGATGGTATCAATCGATCCTGGGGAGAATCACTGGAAGGGTTCCAGAGTGATAAAGACGACTGAATGTCAGTCACAGGGATTGTCTTTACCCTTAGTAAAGGGACGGTATGTTGGAAGATTTCCAAGCTAGATACCGTGGCAAACTAGACGATAAAAGCTGGTAACATCGCTATTAAAGATACTACCAAAGAGGCAGTTTGGGTGTATATTGGTTCATAAGATGAACTAGGGTTCCTGCCATTGTATGACAATGGAAGTGTGGTTTTGGCCTTGGAACCCTGGTCCCATCAGTGACCCAGACATATTCTGAGGCAGCATCACCTGATCATGGAGATAGTTGATCTCCAGGTTGATCGAGGTTAGGAGAGTAGACTCAGAGGACAACACGGCGGATCCACTCACGAAGGCCTTTTCCCAAAGAGAGACTTTTAAGGGATGGTTGAGTATGTGATACTGCAACCACTGCTACAGATGGCCCTAGTGCAAGTGAGAGATTGTTAGTTATATGTATGCCCTAGAGGCCATTACTGTACATTGGATGTATATTGTAGTGGATGCTGGGACATATATAGGCAGGACTTTCTTGCTCGACATGATAGTACGCTATCTGGTTGCTCTTTATCTTAACGTGTATACTTTCTGTCTCTCTGTTACATGTTGATAAAGCCCTTAGGATGTGTACTCGACTTCCAGGACTGTGATGCAGATCATACTAGTGGGGCCTGGATAGTCCATGAGTACATCCTTCAATGTTCCTAGTCGAGGGAATATCGAGACGGGGCATCGATATTCCAGAGTAGACTAGCGTATATCTTCTCGACCCATATGATGGGCGATGGATGATCCCATATCCATTGGTGTTTGACATCAGAGATGGTATACGGGTGCTCAGTGGAGACTGGGTACACTGAACGGACTCGCCGAGAACTCCCAGATGGTATTATACCTCACGTCAGATGGCAGTTCTCTGGTGACACTGGTACAGCTTAGTCTGTTGACCCGATATCGTCATAGAGTCTTGTGTGTCTCCTACTGTGCTTTGATTTCTACCCTACCACGGCTCTACTGAGTCGTGCAAACAGGTGGTTTTTGGGTACAGTCCCGATTCACATGGAGGCAATGAGCGATAGGAGGGGATTCGTCTCTCCCGGTATTGGGGGTTGATGTTGCGCTATGCTCGACTGGCCATAACAGGAAATCCCTGGCCAGGGTTGCAGTGATATACTGGTAAGAGTTATCAGTAGTTTCACGAATGTTATGGACCTTACGTCGGCATGACTTATCAAGCTATTGGGGTCTGACGTTTACCGCCCCTAGGCGAGATATGCGACATATCAGACGAACAGACCGGACTGTACGGTAAGTGTTACTGGTTGGATTCACAGGAGTGTGAGCGGGCTTGCTCTCGATCTTCTGATCGCTCAATACCCGGGTGGCCGTTACGTTTAGCAGACCGCTTGCGGCTTGTGGGTGTTTGATATGATCATCATCTGCTGCCGGCGTATTGACGAGTCTTTAGAGTCCTACACAGAGGTTTCCTAGCTCAAGCGAAACGAAATAGGAGCGCATATGAGATATGTGCGGGACCGAGAATAATTCGTGTATGTGATACCGTATTCCATTCTCGCGATGAATGTATCGATTGGTTATATGCGATATAACCTAGTTATCGAATCAAAGATTGATTCGATAAGCCGATACATAGGATACTAGTCGGTTATATGCGACATGACCGGATCATTGAATCAAGTGTTGATTTAATGATTTAATGTATAATTATATATTTGATATATTACTTTGCATTAACTAGTATTGGTTCACTTTAAATGGTTTTACTCACTTGATTTGCACAAGTTGTATATGAGATATACTTTTGTGCACAAGATTGTATCATGTTTGATGATACATGCAAGCTAGGGTTTTGTGTAAAGAATTGACCATGGTTATATGAATGGTTAGGTTTTCATTCTACTTATTTATTTTATTTATTTCATTTGAAAAGAAAAAGAGAAAAGAATGGTTGCTAATTTTGTTTTATTTGAAGCTTCTTGAAGCTTTGAACAAGTCCACCATTCTTGTCTCTTCTCTAACCCTAACCACTCATCTAACCTTAGTTAAATCTCTACACTAAACCATGGTTGAGATTATGATAAGTATCATATTGTTTTTATTTTAAAAGACTTATGATATATATCTTCTTCTTCTTCTTCATCTTCTTCTTCCATGAAGAAAGCTTGCTACATCAATGGTGATTGATGAAAAAGTGTGAGAAATCCAAATCTAAAGTCTACCCACTTCCTATTTCTTCATCCTCTACCTCTTGCCAAGTAGTATAGGGTGTTTCCTTCACAAGTTTTCTTGACTTGGTGAAGTTGGAGCTTGATCTAGCGATGCCTCGACGTAGATCATCTTCGGCATCGAAGCCGACGACCAAGCCCGCCCATTTTTCGATGAAGCCGATGCTTGAGTCCGGAATCCGATTTGGACAGCAAGGGGACTTCATCACGGAGCCTAGGAGGTGGAGGACCGGATCTACAAAGGTTGTAGCCCTTCCCTTTAGCTATATTTCCGTTTACTTGCTTGCATCGCCTAGTTTATCTAGTTAACAATCCGTATTAGGGTTTGTAGGCACTTGTAAAATTTTAATTGGCCATGTTTTATGCCTTGTGAGACTCCATTAGAGTGCCTAGGAACCCTACACTTTTTGCATAGAATTTTTTTGTTCACTCTCTCACAACCTCACCCCTCACCTTTTGCCGGCCCCACCTCTGCTGGACAGCCACTTCCCCCCCCCCACCCTCTTTTGGCTTTAATTCATGTGAGGAAATTGTTTTATAAAGAGGTATGGATATTGGGTTGACTTTGACAATTCCACATGCACCCGCACCCACTCTCTCTCTCTCCTTTTCCCCATTTCTGCTGTCCAAATTCAGCAGCTCTCCCATTTGTTTCTCCTCTCATTGTCTTCAAAAAAAATCCTCACAAATTCATCAAAAATCAAAGTATAACCTCACAAAATCATAATCCAATCTCTACCCATTTCTTTTTGGCCTATTCTAGCATGGATTGTCGTGAAAAGAGAGCAAATTGGAGGCCAAGATTTTCATGCTAGATCTCTAATTATGTGAGGTATAATCTTAGCATTTTACTTAAGTTATTGTTTAATTACTTGAATCTAGCTATTATGTGTTTAATTAGAGTTCTAAATTTGAAGTTTGAAATTTAAAGAAAAGGGAATTGAGAGTAAGTTAGGGTTTTTATCATGTGTAAAGGTTTGCAAGGTGTAGTTTAACAATTTTAGGAATGCTAAAGCTAAGCTACTTGCTATATTGCTAGATTGCTACATTTCAATTGTCCAAATTGCTTAAATCGCAAACTAGATTTTTGTAAACCATGAATTTGATTAAGAGAAAAATGTAATTAGGTTTTTCATGACTTCATTAACATTATAAAATGTAGTTTAATGTTTTAGATCATGCAAATCCAAGCTAGATTGTTGTATGTGCATTTTTGCTATAAAATGGTTAAAATTGGTTAATTTGTAAACTAGAATTTTGGGGCTAATGAAATTTAATGAGATTAAATTATGGAAATGGTTTTTATGACTTATTTAAGATGTTTAATAAGTATTATGGCCATTAGAATTGTTTAAACATCGAGTTTTGTACTAAAACGGGTAATTTTTGCTTGCTAGATTTTCGGAAAAATGGCTTTTAAGGTGAATTTAGGGTTTTTGTGAATTTTAACCTATTTTATATTATAATTAGTGTTCGTGAATGCGCAAATGAGAGTGTTTGGGTTTTTCTCGATGGTTTGACGTTTGTACATCGACATCGAGGGTTGGTTTGGCTATTCTTGCATGTGTAGGCGATAGGTTTTGACCTATGCGTGATGCGCGTGCCGATTTGATTTTCGTATGCTGTTTCGATTTCGAATTTGGTTTTAATGCGATACGGTGCGTTATGATATGTAGGTACCCCATGTGGACTTCGAGACGACAAGCAAGCGCGTGGCGACGTCGGTACCGGCGAGCGAGGACCAGGTGAGTAGATTTATATCTACGGGGAGAAATCGGGTGGATGGCGTATAGCACCCCCGCAGTTCGTGGTGATGTATACAAATACGTATACACACATATATATATTGTTTATATATTGTATGAGTATATTGATGATAATATGGATATTTGAGGTTCTTGGATATTTAGTGTCGCGAAACCCTAGAGTAGTGGTCGCACCCCGCATGCACACACCAACCCATACTTGCATACATTCTTCTTCCATTTGTGTTTACGGGAATATATATATAGTTATGTGTTCACATGGGTATGGGACTATGTGTTCACGTACGGATTTGAGGATGATACTTGGGATTGAGATGAGTCGATGAGATTTGTGTTGAGGTTGTGATATCGGTGATATGGCAGGATTCGTACTTGAGGTACGTCCTGGTGTTATAGCGGATCTTGGGGCGGCGATACGGGTGAATAGTGTTATAAATAAAATGGATGACATGTGATCGTGTATGAGGCATGATATGCTAGGATATTGATATTAGGCCGTATCGGGCGATGTATACCCCTTGATGATGATATGTGCTGAAGATATCGGTTTGTACGAGATTGTCGATCAGTAGTCAGATCATGAGTATATTGAGGATATTAGTATTGTACTAGACATAGGTCAGTACCCTAGACTATGATCTTGGATAAAAAGGATACCAGAGGAATAGTGTGAGGAATATGATATTGACCCGTACCAAGATTTGGGGATGCCGTACGACGGATTTACGTACGAGCTATATCTTGATGATTGATCCGCACTCTTGACTTAGGATGTCTGATTATAGATATGGTATCGGATATGATATTATTGAGGCGGGATCACCGACTAATATATATACAGGTATGTATATGTATCGACTCAGATGTTAGGCGGTTTCCTTACCTGTAGTCTAGCTTGTAGCTTAGCCCTTTAGTTTAGTTAGTTGTTAGATTAGATTCGGTTCCTACCTATTTCAAAGCTTACGAATCATGCGTATTTTAAAAGACAAGTCAAGGGATTCTACGGATATTTCAAAAAACGTATCTTTTCTTAAAAACACCGTAGCCCCTATTTTCAAAACCCTACGATTCGTGTTATTTCAAAAGGCACCATTGTAGGACTTATATTAGGTTAATGCAGTTTAGTTATCGTTGCGTCTAGTATTCAGCTCCCGCTCATTATTGTTGTTCGCTCCGCATCACATGCTTATATTATGCTTCATATTCTACTGTTGATATCTTGTGGTTAGGACACCAGCACCATTACCGATGATGCGTATGTACCACGTACACTTACTTGCCGGCTCACACACATCTTCATCGGTAATTGCCATGTCACGTACACTTAGAGAATATTATTGCTTCATTTAGCTTGTTAGCTAGTAGTTTTGACATGATATTAGTGTACTTGCCTTATATGTTAGTTTAGACATTGTAGTTATTACCTACTACTTCATGCATACTGTTATTCATTGTTATGCCGCATTCATGGATTCTCATGCATATATTCACTTTTTACGTGCTATTGAGGTTTTGGATTCGGATTTCCATGAGATTTTATGGATTTGGGGAAAACCGCAAAACATATACAAACTTCTTCTTTCTCTTTTTAAATGAAAAGCGCGGTTTTTCCCATGATGTATGAGTCGTCCACCATGAGTTTGCTGATGGATTTCGAGACCCGATTCGAGGAGTTGGTGTAGGGTTCCTAGGCACTCTAATGGAGTCTCACAAGTGATCAAACATGCAAATTTCTAAGAAATACGGTGCCGAGAAACCCTAGAACGGATCGTTAACTAGATATATATAGGCGAAGCAAGCATGTAATCGAATTAAATGCTAAGGGAAAGTGACTACAACCTTTGTAGATCCGGTCCACCACGTCCTAAGCTCCGCGATGATCTCCCTCTGCTGTCCAAATCGAACCTTTGACTCTAGCATTGGCATCATCGAAGAATGGGCGGGCTTGATCGTCGGTTCGATGCCGAAGATGATCTACGTCGAGGCATCACAAGAACAAGCTCCAACTTCACCAAGCCTTGAAAACTTATGAAGGAAACACCCTATACTACTTGGCAAGAGGTAGAGGATGAAGAAATAGGAATTGGGTAGACTTTAGTTTTGGATTTCCCACACTTTTTCATCAATCACCATTGATGTAGCAAGCTTTTTTCTCATGTTAAAGAAGAAGAAGATGAAGAAAAAGAATATGATAAGTATTAAGTAAATGATAAATAAATCAATACTTATCATTTACTAACCCTTGGTTAGTTGTAGAGAATGGACCATGGTTAACTTGAATGGTTAGGGTTAAGGATGAGACAAGAATGGTGGACTAATTCAAAGCTTCAAGAATCTTCAACTAGCAAACAAAAATAGCAACCTTTCTTTTCTCATCTTTTTCCAAAATAAATAAATAAATAAATAAGAAAAAAGAAAACCCTAATCATAATCTTAACCATGGTCTAATTCTTTACACTAACCCTAGCTTGCATGTATCATCAAACATGATACAATCATGTGCACAAAATATATCACATTTGCAATGTGCACAAACCAAGTGAGTAAATCCATTTAAAGTGAACCAATACTAGTTAATGCAAAGTAATATATCAAATATATAATTATACATTAAATCATTAAATCAACACTTGATTTAACGATCCGGTCATATCGCATATAACCGACTAGTATCCTATGTATCGGCTTATCGAATCAATCCTTGATTCGATAACTAGGTTATATCGCATACAACCATTCGACACATTCATCACGAGAATGAAATACGGTATCACATACACGCATTATTCTCGGTCCCGCACATATCTCATATGCTCTCCTATTTCATTTCGGTTGAGCTAGGAAACCTCTGTGTAGGACTCTAAAGACTCGTCAATACGCCGGCAGCAGATGATGATCATATCAAACACCCACAAGCCGCAAGCGGTCTACTAAACGTAACGGCCACCCGGGTATTGAGCGATCAGAAGATCTACGAGCAAGCCCTCTCACACTCCTGTGAATCCAACCAGTAACACTTACCGTACAGTCCGGTCTGTTCGTCTGATATGTCGCATATCTCGCCTAGGGGTGGTAAACGTCAGACCCCAATAGCTCGATAAGTCATGCCGACTTGAGGTCCATAAAATTCGTGAAACTACTGATAACACTTACCAGTATATCACTGCAACCCTGGCCAGGGATTTCCTGTTATGGCCAGTCGAGCATAGCACAACATCAACCCCCAATACCGGGAGAGACGAATCCCCTCCTATCGCTCATTGCCTCCATGTGAATCGGGACTGTACCCAAAAACCACCTGTTTGCACGACTCAGTAGAGCCGTGGTAGGGTGGAAATCAAAGCACAGTGGGAGACACACAAGACTCTATGACGATCTCGGGTCAACAGACTAAGCTGTACCAGTGTCACCAGAGAACTGCCATCTGACGTGAGGTATAATACCATCTGGGAGTTCTCAGCGAGTCCGTTCAGTATACCCAGTCTCCACTGAGCACCCGTATACCATCTCTGAAGTCAAACACCAATGGATATGGGATCATCCATCGCCCATCACATGGGTCGAGAAGATATACACTAGTCTACTCTGGAATATCGATACCCCGTCTCGATATTCCCTCGACTAGGAACATTTCAAGGATGTACTCATGGACTATCCAGGCCCCGCTAGTATGATCTGCATCATAGTCCTGGAAGTCGAGTACACATCCTAAGGGCTTTATCAACATGTAACAGAGAGACGGAAAGTATACACGTTAAGACAAAGAGCAACCAGATAGCGTACTATCATGTCGAGCAAGAAAGTCCTACCTATATATGTCCCAGCATCCACCACAATATACATCCAATGTACAGTAATGGCCTCTAGGGCATACATATAACTAACAATCTCCCACTTGCACTAGGGCCATCTGTAGCAGTGGTTGCAGTATCACATACTCAACCATCCCCTAAAAGTCTCTCTTTGGGAAAAGGCCTTCGTGAGTGGATCCGCCGTGTTGTCCTCTGAGTCTACTCTCCTAACCTCGATCACCCCGGAGATCAACTATCTCCATGATCAGGTGATGCTTCCTCAGAATTTGTCTAGGTCACTGATGGGACCAGGGTTCCAGGGCCAAAGCCACACTTCCATTGTCATACAATGGCAGGAACCTAGTTCATCTTATGAACCAATATACACCCAAACTTCCTCTTTGGTAGTATCTTTAATAGCGATGTTACCAGCCTTTATCGTCTAGTTTGCCACGGTATCTAGCTTGGAACCCTTCCAACATACCGTCCCTCTACTGAGGGTAAAGACAATGCCTGTGACTGACATTCAGTCGTCTTTATCACTCTGGAACCTTTCCAGTGATTCTCCCCAGGATCGATTGATATCATTTCACTACAACTAGTGAGTATCCTAACATCCAATTAGATCTATCTCATAGATCCAAAGCTTAGGATTTAGTAGGTATCACTTTGATCCTATATGGAAAATCTTTGTGATAAGCGGAGATTGATCGAGCGTAGCATAGGAAACTCCTTCCCTAACAAGAGTATGTCATCCACGTACTCTACGAGGATCGTCACCATACTCCCTACTACCTTTTTGTTTATACAAGGTTCATCTACCATTTTGATGATGTCAACATCTTTGACTAATCCATCAAAACAGATGTTCCAACTCCGCGATGCCTGCTTTATCCTATAAAGCATCTTGCACACGTTTCCGCTGCTCCCACTGTCTACGAAGCCCTCTGGCTGTGTTCTTATAGACATTCTCTTCTAAATCATTATTTAGAAAAGTTGTCATGGCACCCAACCACCAGATATCGTAGTCATGGTATGTAGCCGTGGCAAGTAGGATCTGGATGGACTTAAGCATAGTCCCTGGAAAAGGTTTCATCATTATCCGTGCCTGGTCAATGACGAAAACCTTTAACAAGTCTAGCTTTGAAAGTCTCAACTTGTCCATGTACACCAAGTAATCTTTTCAAAATATACTTGCTCCTGATGGGGATTTAACCCTTCAGATATCGCAACCAAAGTCCATACTTTGTTGGTTGTATATGGATTCCATCTCAGATTGCTAAGCATCCAGCCATTCTTACAGAGTCCCTACTCTTGATGGCCTGCTTGAATCTAGTTGGGTCATCATCTCATGATGCAATCCTTGCTCCCACAGTCATCGAGAAACCGAGGTATCTCTCAGGCAGGCGAGGAACCCTACCAGATTGGCGGAGAGGTTGAGGTTCGTCGGGGACTATAGAATTCTTTGGTTCTGTCAAATCATTAGCAGTTTTGTACAGCTGGAACCTTTCCAGTTCTACAGAACTGATCTTGCCTCGATCTTGTCCGGATTTAGCTTTTGACATAGGCCGGACAATCCCAAATCTTAACTTACTTAAGATATGGGCTCTTCCCTTTCCATATCACATATGAAGTGGTAGGCAGTGATTTGATTCAAACCTAATTGAATAGGTATGCAGCTTCTCAAGCGCATAACACCCAAAAAAGAAATAGGTAACTCAGTAATACTCATCACAGAGCACACCATATCTAATATTGTGCGATTGCTCCGCCCTGATGCACCGTTGTGCTGTGGTGTATTCAGAGGAGTAATACGGAGAGAGAATCTCATTCTCCTTTAGAATAGTCCAGGAATGCCATGCACAAGTATTCTCCTCCCTGATCTTATCATAGGACATAATACTTATACCCATATTTTGGTTTTCTACTTCTAACTTATATTCTGTGAATATTTCAAAAGGTTCGGACTTATGTTTCAACAGGAACATATGACTGAATCTTGAGAGATTATCAGAGAATATAATGAAGTATGAAGAACCAGTCCTGGCATGTGTAGACAGGAGACTTTACATACATCATCATGTATCAGTCCCAAGAGTTTACTAACTCTTTCTCTGTTTCTAATAAACAGAGCTATGGTCATCTAATCTTTGTGACATGACTGGCAAGTTTCACAAGATGTAAATTCAAACTGATTTAAATATGCATCTAAAATGTAACTTCAGCCAGTCGGGTCGCATTGATATGTCAACAATGCCTCAAGAACGAATCGTTCATTTCTGAACTCTTCCTCTTGTGTGTGTTCTGTATACAAGGAACTGTAGTTTGATTTAGAACGTCAAAGCTTTTTGATAACGTGCCTAAACCGATCAACTTTTGATATAGGAAATGTTCAAAACATTATCCAACAATACAAAATTATATCATTTCTTTACTAATAAAGAGACTGATATGATTTTGTATATCAGGTTCGGTATCTAATAGCATTTGTTCAGAATCAATGTATTCGTAATACAGGGTGACAGTGACCAACAGACTTGGCTGCAACACTTGCCCCGGTTTCTGTCTCATGAAACTTATCATCCGTTCTCAGTTTTTCTACCTTTTTGTAGCCCTATGTAACAGATTACATATCTGGGATCCTGATCCGGTATCATATACCCAGGATGCAGAGGATACTGAGAAACAGCTCTTTATAATGAACACACCCGAAGGAGATGCATCATATGCACTTTCTTCGTTTGGGCGGCATAGGAATTCTGGTATTCCCCAATTTCCTGCTCTGTCTTATAACAATTATAAGTTGGAGCGGGACCAACGTTCCCTAACTCAGTATAACAAGCGGGTTCGGTCAATACATCCAATTTATTATCTTGATTAAGGCGTGATATGGTCGCTACCAGGAGAGAGAGAGAAGAAAACACTCTGCGTGCGCTCTTGCAAGATTAGATTGGTTATGTATTTTATCTAATCAGGATGGCTCCCACTGTTTTTATCAAATCTTCCTTCAAACCCTAAAAGGAAAGACTAGCCGGGATTAATTACACTCTACAAGTTCGCCAATCTTTCAGCCAGGCCAGTGTCGGTACTTTGAGGGAGGTTCCCCGTGCTTTCGCACGGACCTAATTACAGTAAACCTCGTTTTTCCAGAGGCGTAACCCCGTTGACACCTTTCTAGACACCTACTTGGTCGGCTAATTGCAAAGTGCAAAACTCTCCCAGGAGTAACAATTACTCGCAGTGGGTATCGGGATCCAACTATCATATAGAAGGTATGCAATCTCATTGCAAATTTCAACACTTGAAACTCCCGATAAAGGTTTTTACCCCTAGCACCTATGACCTTAACTATGGTCAACAAATCATAAGTACTAGTCAAGTTCTACCCGTCATTTCTTGATTAATTAGACCCACCCACATGACCCTTAACTAAGGTCAACAAAGTCACGCGACTGTCCTAACTAATCGCATCATATGCGGTGTAGGAAGACATCACTTAGCTACCGTACACTGTGCCTTGACTATGGTCAACAAACACAGCACGAATACTAAGTACTCTACTTTCTAAAATGACGGAGGGTTGCGAATGGTTTTTGTGAAAACCTTTAACGCTTTGAACTTGATCTCGTTGCGGAATCAAATGGTTTTTAAATAGAATGTTTTTGAGGCTTTTCTAGTTTTGCTAAAGGGGTCACTCCCGGTGAAGGGATCGTTGGCCCTTTCCTCGTCGAATGAGGTGCGGGATATATCATATATATCACTGTGCAAAGCAGAAACTATAGAAGCGAGCAAAGACAAACCGAGTGTGTAGCATCTGCCAGTTATTGCTAAAGGAGTCACTCCCGGTGAAAGGATCTCGGTCCTTTCCTCATCGAATAAGGTGCAGGATGTTCTATAATGAACACCACGATGCAAAGCAAGAACTGTAGCTACCTGTTTTTATTTTGAAATTCGATTCCACAACATCAATTAGGTTTATTTTCTTTCATTAAACTCATTAATGAATATCCCATCATTTAAGTCCACCTAATCATCACAGATAAATATAACGTACGCTTATGCCATCCGCATTCGCCTCGATGTCCCGTCTGTACTGTTAGGTTTGGTAACTAACGGCAGAGCGGGGCAGGGCTAGCGCGGGTGTAAAACATAAGCAACGTCAATATAATATATCAAATATACTATATATAATATCTATCTGAACAGAGCACAGAACATCGCATGATCACATCACAGATAACGCAGCAGAAAGAATCATATGAAATATTGGATATACTAGGACGTCCGTGTTTTCAATACGAGCCAGTATAAAACACGGATTCCACGGTCGTGATGAATAGCCAATCCCACACCCCTAGACCCCTACGAGAGCGGCAAGCAACCCTACCAATTCTAGGGTTAGGAGACCCGGACTCGACTCCTCGAGATGGTCTCCCTCTGGACCCTAGAACCCGGTTACTTGTGCCCTCCTCCTTGGGTCTATCCCAGTGCAGAAAAATAAATAATATACAAATGGTGACAACATCCGCAACCTGGAAGTGCCCCAATAAAAGAATATTACATACAAGTTTTTTACATGAATGAAAATGAAAAAACACTCATCTCACATAAAAAAACCCCGGCTATTCAAACACGACGATCCAATATAACATATCCAGCAACACATAACATCACATGTCATCAACGTAAGTAAATATGCGCATCCCAATTGTCGTTGACATATAGCAACGAAACCGGCGATATCACATATTACACTTACGGTCACAGAAAAGAAAGTGTAAAACTGCAACAGTTGGAATCCGCAACCTCCTCAGACATCGCATGCCTGACCAAATGAAATACTTAGACATCGCATGCCTAACAATTATAAACCCCGCATTTTAGTCTCATTATCGAAAACACTTTTCAATATCAAGTCGGGCAATTCAACACGATTCCCGACATTCTGATCGAATGCTCGTCGCAAACTTTAGTAGGCGGCCGCACCCCCGATGCCGTCGACGAAGTGCACCAAGGCGGAACACCACCACCGCGAGCACCCGAACGGATGCTTTCGGCGACGGGGTTCTCCTACAGTCACTTAGTCGGGGCTATGGGGTGAGGCTGTCTATTAAGTTTACCCGGCGAGTATCCGCGTACGCTACGTGATTGCAACGGACTTTTGATCACATCAAAATTCCGTGGCAACCGATCAAGTGAGACTAAACTGCTATGTTTATAACATTCATCCAGTCATCTCATAACTATTTGCGAATTCCAAGTATTGTATCACATTCCGGATAAATAGAAAATGCTAAACTTTTCGATCGAACAATCGAACACCCAAGTTTTCCCGATACAGCTCAACACATGAAATAAGTCTAACAACATTTAGTTCGTGCCTCAGTACCAACGGTCTAGCCGTAGAAGGGTCAAGCCAACGCCTCACATGTGGCACGCCGTACTGCCCCAAACCCGAAGGTTCAAAGGGCAGTTCAAGACGGTCACATAATCGAGTTAAGGTTTGTTGTCTTCTAGAGGGTCCATCGCGTTACTTGCACTACTTAGAACTTCGTTAAACTACGGAAAAATCCAACAATTGGAAATTTCCCGGCAGGGGAAAAAGTGGGTATTTATATCCGGTCGAACTTTTTAACATATTCTAAAAATACCCGGAAAAGCACACCGACAAAATTAGACAGTCCGATCGAATACACCGAGTCCCCAATACAACTCAGAAAATACAACTCTGGAATAAATATTAAAAATTCCCAGGAAAACCAGAACAGAAAACTGAGAATTACTGTGAAAAATTAAATACACAAAACGACAAAATGGCCGCGGAACCGCCGCACGAGCCATGATCGTGCCGCGGATCCGCGGCTCATTGATGGAATTAGTCCATCGAAATTCACAGTAACTCTTAGACTATCCTGCTGATTTTTCTGAATATTTTTAATCTACAAAAAACCACGTTTTTCAAAAAAGTCCAGAGAGCATTTTTCAAGTCGGGTTTTGGGTCGATCGGACTTCTGATTCCGTCGGGACTTCGCCTAAGGCTCTAGCTAGGCCTTGATACCACTGTAGGGTTCCTAGGCACTCTAATGGAGTCTCACAAGTGATCAAACATGCAAATTTCTAAGAAATACGGTGCCGAGAAACCCTAGAACGGATCGTTAACTAGATATATATAAGCGAAGCAAGCATGTAATCGAATTAAATGCTAAGGGAAAGTGACTACAACCTTTGTAGATCCGGTCCACCACATCCTAAGCTCCGCGATGATCTCCCTCCGCTGTCCAAATCGAACCTTTGACTCTAGCATTGGCATCATCGAAGAATGGGCGAGCTTGATCGTCGGTTCGATGCCGAAGATGATCTACGTCGAGGCATCACAAGAACAAGCTCCAACTTCACCAAGCCTTGAAAACTTGTGAAGGAAACACCCTATACTACTTGGCAAGAGGTAGAGGATGAAGAAATAGGAATTGGGTAGACTTTAGTTTTGGATTTCCCACACTTTTTCATCAATCACCATTGATGTAGCAAGCTTTTTTCTCATGTTGAAGAAGAAGAAGATGAAGAAAAAGAATATGATAAGTATTAAGTAAATGATAAATAAATCAATACTTATCATTTACTAACCCTTGGTTAGTTGTAGAGAATGGACCATGGTTAACTTGAATGGTTAGGGTTAAGGATGAGACAAGAATGGTGGACTAATTCAAAGCTTCAAGAATCTTCAACTAGCAAACAAAAATAGCAACCATTCTTTTCTCATCTTTTTCCAAAATAAATAAATAAATAAATAAGAAAAAAGAAAACCCTAATCATAATCTTAACCATGGTCTAATTCTTTACACTAACCCTAGCTTGCATGTATCATCAAACATGATACAATCATGTGCACAAAATATATCACATATGCAATGTGCACAAACCAAGTGAGTAAATCCATTTAAAGTGAACCAATCCTAGTTAATGCAAAGTAATATATCAAATATATAATTATACATTAAATCATTAAATCAACACTTGATTTAACGATCCGGTCATATCGCATATAACCGACTAGTATCCTATGTATCGGCTTATCGAATCAATCCTTGATTCGATAACTAGGTTATATCGCATACAACCATTCGACACATTCATCGCGAGAATGAAATACGGTATCACATACACGCATTATTCTCGGTCCCGCACATTGTAAGTGCACGGCGGCGCCCCGGCCGTCAAACCGACGCCGGAATGCGGAAGCGGTGAATAACTTAAATTTTGCGGACTTAGCAAACCGGCACCACCGCGCACTAAACACCCGGATCGTTACCATTAACAAGTCTAAGCTAACTAGAAGATGGGAAAGAGATATACCGACGATCCAAGTCCTCCGGTCTTCATCTCCACTCCGATCTCCTCGCGGGATCTCCGTCCGTCTCCTCCTCGTCGCCGGAAGTGCACCACATCGCCTTCTTCGTTTACGGGCTCCCACCTCAATGCCGAGGCAACTCGGGCACGATGCTGGCTAGTCAACGTGCCCAAGATTCGTTGTAGAATGTGTAGTAGAAGAAGTCTCATTTGGGGTTCATGGAGATGCCATTTTGGTGGAGGGATGATACAAGAATCATGTGGAGGAACTAGGGGGTTTTTGGAGCATGAAATGAACAAGATTTTCACCCTCAAAAACTTGGACCGCCCTTGCCTAATTTGGCCGGCCTCTCTTGGTGGGGAAGTGAGTGAGAATGAGAGAGAGGTGATAGAATAAGAGAGCCATCCCATAATCCCATGGAGAGAGAGAGAGAGAGGGCTATCATGCAAAAGGAATCATCACAAAATAAAACCCACACTCAACAAACAAATCATCTCTCATCATCAACAATCATGTCCACAAAAGTCATGCCATCATAACAAGAAGTCAAGGTATGGAGCAACCATGATGAAGTCAAAAAGTCAAGTGATCATGACATGGCAATAAGCAAAAGACCCCCTCCACAAATGCTTATTTGCAACAATGCAAATAAGCCCTCCTCCACCAAACTTCGGCCAATGAACGGAACAATGGAAATCGGCCGAAACTAAAAGCAAACTGGCAACTCCATAAAACTGGTCCCGTAATAAATTACAGGAAAACCCCGATACTATGCATACACACCCGTATCTGTATTTCGACCGAAATACAAATGCAATGAGACAAAATCTACACCGTACTATACTAGGATCCGGCTTATACCAAAACCGGCTAGTAATATCTGTTCGATCCTGATCCGTGCAATACCGCACGTATCTGATCAAACCCTGCCATATAACCATACGGCCTATAGTACAAACTGTCCGATCCTGATCCGTGCAATACCGCACGTATCTGATCGGACCCTGCCATATCTCCATACGGCCTCTACAACCTTTCGCCCGAAAGCTGAGTAACTGAATGTGGGGGACTCTAAAGACTCGTCAACACCTTGGTTGTGGATTTAACCACTAGCACGTCAGAGGTATAAGCCAATACGTGACGGGCTACCAGGTACTGACCAAATGGGACGTCGATGAGGAAGCTCACCCCGACACCCAACTGAGCCTGTCAGTGACAATATCCGTGCAGTCCGGTCCGTTCGTCTATGAGCATCGCATGGCGGGCCTAGGGGGTTGGTAAAAGTCAGACCCCCAAAAGCGGTACAAGTCGTGTCGGAGTGTAGCCCAGAACACCCTGAGATACTACTGGAATACCTACCAGTAAATCTCCTTGCCTTGGCCAAGGACTTTGTGTAATGGCTCTCCTAGACACAGCACGACCTCACCCCCAATACCGGGAGAGACGAACCCCTGAAGATACGCTCACTGCCTCCATGTGGCTCGGGACTGTACCCAACTAAAACCTGTTTGCACGACTCCTTTGAGCCGTGGTAGGGTAGTAATCAAAGTACAGTGGGAACTCACACGAGACAAATGACGATCCCCAGGTCGATGAACTAACCTGCACACATGTCACCAGGGAACTGCCATCTGACGTCTGGTATATGACCAACTAGCATGTTCCCGGCGAGTCCTGTCCGGTGTACTCATAACCCAATGAGCACCTGTATACATCTTAGGTGATCCAACTGACACCAGTGGCTTGTGAGACCGGCCACCGCCCCTCGTCGGGGTCTCGACTGTATACACTAGTCTACTAATGGAGTATCGATGCCCAGTCTCGAAACTCCCACGACTAGGGACCCTTTAAGGATATGCTTATAGACCCCAGCTCCCACTTATATGATCGCCCTCATACTGCTGGTGGTCAAGCAAGAATCCTAGGAGCTCTATCAACGTGTAATAGCGACGTGTCAGGTCACTTAAAGCAGTACACGATGATAAAGGTAAACCAGATAGCATACTATCATCTCGAGTAAGACTGTCCTACCGGGATAGGTCCTCCCTCAATCATTACAATCACGTAGCTGTGACCTAATAATTGACTCTGAGGGCACTATCTCCAACAATCTCCCACTTGTACTCAAGGCTAATTATTGCGATGTCGCATACTCACAGCCCGTGTGATACCGAACATCCAACTCCTCTACTAGTCAGTCTCACAAAGCTCGTTTGCGGAACTATTGCGTTCGAGGAATAGCCTCAGTGAGTGGATCCGCTTAGTTGTTTCTTTCTATGTCTCTCTATATCTCAAGTTCGCGGAGAAAGCCATCTCCCGAAATGAGCAATACCTGTCTTAGAATGTGTCTGGATGTCTGATGGGACATAGCTCATAAATGAACTCCAAATCCAAACTTCTTAGACTGTATCGTTAACTGAACTTAATCAGTATCCTGCGCCATGCCACCCTCAGTATTGCCTTGGACCACCTGTCCAAAATACTGCCCCTCATCAGAAGGAAAACTATAACTCTGACAACCTCCTTGTCGTCCATGTCACCTTGGAAGCCTGGAATGATAACTGTCTCCTGAATGAGGCTGTCGTTATCATATCCCTAGAACATCCACTTATGTTCTAAAACTGCTTCCGACTGTTTCTCCAGGATTGGATTAATGTCAACTTATTGCATCTAGTGCAAGAACAACATCTGGTGTGGTACTTGACATCTCATGATTGACTCAATTGCCTGAGCAAGTGATCTGCCAATCATGCACGTCCCTCTCCCCTTTAGTCTGTAAGACACCTTTGGAGAGGGTGACTCCATTACCTGCAGGTACACTACCGTGCCAGGAGTCGTCCATCCCAAATACTCTTAGAATGCTGTCAAGTACCCTGATTGGGAAACCACCCAAATCTAGATCTAAAACCATAGATCTAGTAACCAGTATGTCTGATATAAAATCCATTTCCTTTGTGGAGAAACCACTGTGTGACGACCAAAGTATAACCGATCGTAGTGTAGGAGTTTCTTTTCCTACTTTGTGTATATCATCCAAATACCAGGATATCACACCCTACTACCTTCTCAACAGATCCATCCCCTATTCTGATGAAGTCAAACCCATGACTGTCACGTCAGAAATAGATGATCTTTCTCCACTACATCTGCTCTAGTCTATAAATAGACATAAGCTACCTGTCCACCAATGCTTCCGCTGCTCCCACTGACTACGACAACCCTCTGGCATAGTCATATAGACGTGCACTTCTAAAACTAGTTTAGAACGACGCTATACTCATCCTCCCGCCGGGTCTCGCAGCCTGGAACAACAGCAATGGTAATTGTGGGTAAACAAGAACTTCCCTGTCACCGTCCTTGAGGCTACCGGAGTACCTCTCGGGTGCCTGAAGTTACCCACCTTATCTGCGGAGTGGCCAATGGAATGTCAATTCAGATTGAATCTTTAGGTTCCTTATCAAATCTTCAGTAATCGTTTGTGGTTCTGGAATCACTTCCAGTTCTACCATACTCCCACTACTGTTTTTCTGAAAAAATCCATTTTTAATAAAACTGTGGCGAGTCTAGAACAATATCGCTATTGTTCGTCCAGATGGTAGAAAATCAACCCTCGTCATAGCCTGGGTCAACCCACAAACAGCTATTACAGAAACGTGCCTTGAGTCGTCCAGTGTCTGGTTTTAATCATAAACAAGACAACTCCCCGTACCTTAACATCGTTAAGATATGAACTGTTCTATATCCAATATAGAAACAGAGGCACTGATTTAATTGAACCAGATTCAAATCATGCAGCTGTCCCCAGCGCATGTCAACTAAATGGAAGAAGGCCGATCAGCGTAACTCAACTTAGGAATGCTTCCAATTATGAGTAACCTGAAAGAGAAGCAAGTTCTCTTTATCATTACTATCAACTGAATACCATATACAAGTATCTACATCTTCGATCACTTTGAAGAATCCCGATACTTGCTACACCTGGTTCTCTACTCTATTCAAATACCTATAACTTCTCAGAATTCAGACCCTGTGTTTCCACGAAACACCTGTCTAAAAGGTAGAGAAGTCATAAGTAAACCGAATATAGTACGAGGACCAACCCCTCTGTCCTGATGGACCCTGGACAACATACAATCCTTTGTATAAGTCCCTTAAGTCTGATAACTCATTCACTGTGTGTCGTAGGTTGAAAACTGTACTTATGGTTAAGAAGAATTACACCGCTGTTTAATGCTCCTTACCTAACCATCCACTGATATAGGTAAATGTCGTAGACATAATTTCAGAAAGGTATATCTCACTCTATAAAAATAGACGTACAGATATATCAATTTGAAATTGGTGCATAACAGCGGATATTCAAAACCAAATATTTGCCGACCGGCAAACAGCCCAGGTGATTTCCTCAAATATCACCGATTACAACGAATCCCGATATAATGAGGATAATCACCCAATTCCCAATAACTTACTCCCACTCATCATCTGTAAAACCATACAGATGTGAGAATCGTACCTGGTAAATACATACCCTGGAGTAAGTATCTAATCGGGAAATCAGTTTTCCTTTAACATTACACAGTGAAACTGAAACATTGAAATGTTCCGATGGGGTATTCTGGTATTCCTAGTAATGCCTCTTCCAGATTCACGACTGTAACCGTATAGTTCTTTGCCACCTCTCCAAATCCCTTCATATGTCTTTAGTCTTTACCTTCTGCACACCCTTTTAGGCCAAATGGTTTTCTTCCTTCCCTACCGTTCGGCACCAGCCTATGGTTTGGAAGAAGACTATCCAATAAGCATAATGGGTGTACTGTCCGCATCCTAGGAACACTCGCAATGAGAGAGAGGGTGAAGATAAAAGACAACCGAATAAACCTTATTCCTATTTCTCCTGAACCAGAATCCATCCCCGAACTGGAACAAGTTCCATTCGAGTTCGTATATAACCATACGATGGAGTATCCAAATAAACTGTGGATCTTCGTAGTGATACGGAGTGTCCTGGAGAAATACAAAGGTGATGTGGGAGTGGTAATGAAATATTTGGTTTGGTCGTGAATATCTGTTGCAATTTACTTTGCCCTCTTACTAATCCCTTGCTTTGTCTGAACTTAATACCTTCTGCACACCATCGTTATGCTAATTGGTTTTCTTCATTCCCTACCGGTCGGCACCAGCCTAAGGTTTGGAAGAAGACAATCCAATTTGCGTAATAGGTGTACTACCCCTAAATCAAGGAGTACTCGTAACCTGAGAGAGGGTAAAAGGAAAAGACAACTGAATAATCCTATCCGTTTTCTCCAGAACCGGAAACCATCCTCGAATAAATTCTTTCGAGTTCGTATCTAACCATACGATGGTTTTGTCCAATGGAAGTGGACGTTCGTAGTAATACGGGGTGTCCTGGAGAAAAAGGGTAAAAGTAGGAGTGGCAATGAGGTCTGCAACTCTGACAATCCAAAAGCCAGTGTTAAGTAAGTTCGGTCAACTTGGTCACTGAGTCATAGTCTTAGGGTCGGGTCAATGGTCGCTGCCAAAGAGAGAGAGAGAAAAGAAACACTCAGCGTGCACTCTAACCTAGATCAGAATGGTTACCAATTTATCTAATCTGGAAACCTCCCACTGTACCTCAAATTCTCCTCCAAACCTGAAAGAAGAATTAGTCGGGGTTACCCGAGGAGTAAACTAACTCATCAGTGGGAACCGGGATCCAACTATCATCGCATGATAACGTGACGGAATCCGCTCACGTCAACACACTCCAGAAGGTATGCGCATATCTGGCAAGTTTCAGTTCTTTTGAAACTCCCGATGTGAATTCTGCCCCATGCTCTTATGACCTTGGCGTGAGGTCAAAATATCATAAGTCACATGTCAAGTTCTGCCCATCATTATCCAGGTTAATTTGAATCCACCCGTACATACCCTTGACGTAGGCCAAAATAGTAGTACGACTGTCCCAAACCAACGCATCTATCTATGCAACAGATAAATACCCGGCAGCTACCAAACACTATGCCTTGGCGTGAGGTCAAAATACATAGCTTGAATACTACCGAATATTTAACTGAAATGACGGAGGGCTACGAATGGTTTCTGGCGAAAACCTTTAACGTAAAGAACTTGATATCGTCGAAGGAACGGATAGCTTTTAAAAATATAGTGACGAAAACCGTTGCTAAAGAGGTCACTCCCGGTGAAGGGATCTCGGCTCTTTCCCCGTAGAATGGGGTGCAGGATATTCCAACTGAATACCACGGTGCAAAGCAAAAGTAATCGGCTATAGTGAAGTTAATGCCCTGACGCAAACTTTTGTCCAAGGGGTCACTCCCGGTGAAGGGATCTCGGCCCTTGCCTCGTCGACTGAGGAGCAGGATATTCCAATGAATACCACGATGCAAAACAAAAGTAAACGTCCTTGCAATAACAGCTTTTTGAAAAGTGTTCCAACAACATCAGATTAGGTTTGTTTTTAACTTGCATTGATCCGAATCAATGCAGTCCCATCAATTGATCACACCACAAAGAACGAAAATATACTGATGTACGTATATGCCATCCGCATTCGCCACTGGGTCCCGTCATTACCCGTTAGGTTAGCTTACTAACGACAGAGCGGGGACTGGACTAGCGCGGATGCAAAACATATACAACATCTACTAATATATATACCAATATATTATATTTCGCTCAAGGCGTGAAAAGAAATGCAACATCACAGAAATGTACAGCATCACAGAAACAATACAGATATCTGAGATCCCTGGGTTTCACAGAGCCACTGCTGAAACCCGACGTTCCCCTGGTCGTGTGGATAGCCTGTGCAATGAAATCCTAGACCCCTACGGGCGCGGCAAGTCACCCGCCAAAACCTGAAGCGAGGCAGCCCCCTTCAGCCCCGTGAATGGACCACCCAGCACTTCACGGAATCCGGCAACTTGGGCACCCCTCCTGGGTCAACCTGTACCCCCTACGAGTGCGGCGAATAGCCCGCCAATCCTAGAGTGAAGCCCCCTCCGTCTCAATGCCATGAGATGCGGGCTTGTTGCCTTCCAGAACCCGGCTATCCGTGCACCCCTCCGCGGGGTATCCTAGTACAGAAAGTAAAATATACATACAACGGGTACATCGACCGCAACCAGGTCGTGCCCCAAAAGAATAATACAAACAGGCAGTGACGGCAGTCCACATGTCGGACGCTCGCCCCGCAATATCAAATGTACATAATACAACAGCACAGTACTAGCATTGCATCCAGGCTATCCCCCACGACCGATCCGCAACATCACAGCAAATACATAGAACATCAACGTGAAAGTCACGTTCGCAAATCCGTCTAACCGGGCTATAGCAGTTAGACCGGATTTACCGATCGAGTGACATTCACGGTCGCAGATATAATGTAAATACTGTGAAAAATGTGTTTAAAATTTTCCGATTGACCAAAAATTAACAAGTGGGCCCCAAACTAATACTGTAGCACTCACAGAAATAATTGGCCCAATTTTAATATTCCAAAACCCCTGAAATAAACCCAGAAGGCATCTGTAAAAATTTGGTGATGTGACGTGCACAGTGCGCCGCGGAAGGGCGGCATGTATGGGGTTTACGCGGCGGTTCCGCGCTCACACTGTAGCTTTACATCGTCGAATTTTTACAGAACTCTTATATTTTTTGGTAGATCACTTTTCTGTCACCTGAAAAAATTTTGGACACCAAAAAATCTTAACAGAAAACTGATGTGGGTGTATTGGGGTTTTCGGACATTTCGATCGATCGGAACAGAAAAACACATTACACAAAGCTAGACTAAGTTAATGGCGAGGCTCTGATACCACTGTAAGTGCACGGCGGCGCCCCGGCCGTCAAACCGACGCCGGAATGCGGAAGCGGTGAATAACTTAAATTTTGCGGACTTAGCAAACCGGCACCACCGCGCACTAAACACCCGGATCGTTACCATTAACAAGTCTAAGCTAACTAGAAGATGGGAAAGAGATATACCGACGATCCAAGTCCTCCGGTCTTCATCTCCACTCCGATCTCCTCGCGGGATCTCTGTCCGTCTCCTCCTCGTCGCCGGAAGTGCACCACATCGCCTTCTTCGTTTACGGGCTCCCACCTCAATGCCGAGGCAACTCGGGCACGATGCTGGCTAGTCAACGTGCCCAAGATTCGTTGTAGAATGTGTAGTAGAAAAAGTCTCATTTGGGGTTCATGGAGATGCCATTTTGGTGGAGGGATGATACAAGAATCATGTGGAGGAACTAGGGGGTTTTTGGAGCATGAAATGAACAAGATTTTCACCCTCAAAAACTTGGACCGCCCTTGCCTAATTTGGCCGGCCTCTCTTGGTGGGGAAGTGAGTGAGAATGAGAGAGAGGTGATAGAATAAGAGAGCCATCCCATAATCCCATGGAGAGAGAGAGAGAGAGGGCTATCATGCAAAAGGAATCATCACAAAATAAAACCCACACTCAACAAACAAATCATCTCTCATCATCAACAATCATGTCCACAAAAGTCATGCCATCATAACAAGAAGTCAAGGTATGGAGCAACCATGATGAAGTCAAAAAGTCAAGTGATCATGACATGGCAATAAGCAAAAGACCCCCTCCACAAATGCTTATTTGCAACAATGCAAATAAGCCCTCCTCCACCAAACTTCGGCCAATGAACGGAACAATGGAAATCGGCCGAAACTAAAAGCAAACTGGCAACTCCATAAAACTGGTCCCGTAATAAATTACAGGAAAACCCCGATACTGTGCATACACACCCGTATCTGTATTTCGACCGAAATACAAATGCAATGAGACAAAATCTACACCGTACTATACTAGGATCCGGCTTATACCAAAACCGGCTAGTAATATCTGTTCGATCCTGATCCGTGCAATACCGCACGTATCTGATCAAACCCTGCCATATAACCATACGGCCTATAGTACAAACTGTCCGATCCTGATCCGTGCAATACCGCACGTATCTGATCGGACCCTGC
The DNA here is from genome assembly GCA_030015575.1 of Agapanthus africanus. Taxonomy (NCBI): domain Eukaryota; kingdom Viridiplantae; phylum Streptophyta; class Magnoliopsida; order Asparagales; family Amaryllidaceae; genus Agapanthus; species Agapanthus africanus. The sequence continues at coordinate 358,766,971 of CM057337.1, read as the reverse complement.
CATATCTCCATACGGCCTCTACAACCTTTCGCCCGAAAGCTGAGTAACTGAATGTGGGGGACTCTAAAGACTCGTCAACACCTTGGTTGTGGATTTAACCACTAGCACGTCAGAGGTATAAGCCAATACGTGACGGGCTACCAGGTACTGACCAAATGGGACGTCGATGAGGAAGCTCACCCCGACACCCAACTGAGCCTGTCAGTGACAATATCCGTGCAGTCCGGTCCGTTCGTCTATGAGCATCGCATGGCGGGCCTAGGGGGTTGGTAAAAGTCAGACCCCCAAAAGCGGTACAAGTCGTGTCGGAGTGTAGCCCAGAACACCCTGAGATACTACTGGAATACCTACCAGTAAATCTCCTTGCCTTGGCCAAGGACTTTGTGTAATGGCTCTCCTAGACACAGCACGACCTCACCCCCAATACCGGGAGAGACGAACCCCTGAAGATACGCTCACTGCCTCCATGTGGCTCGGGACTGTACCCAACTAAAACCTGTTTGCACGACTCCTTTGAGCCGTGGTAGGGTAGTAATCAAAGTACAGTGGGAACTCACACGAGACAAATGACGATCCCCAGGTCGATGAACTAACCTGCACACATGTCACCAGGGAACTGCCATCTGACGTCTGGTATATGACCAACTAGCATGTTCCCGGCGAGTCCTGTCCGGTGTACTCATAACCCAATGAGCACCTGTATACATCTTAGGTGATCCAACTGACACCAGTGGCTTGTGAGACCGGCCACCGCCCCTCGTCGGGGTCTCGACTGTATACACTAGTCTACTAATGGAGTATCGATGCCCAGTCTCGAAACTCCCACGACTAGGGACCCTTTAAGGATATGCTTATAGACCCCAGCTCCCACTTATATGATCGCCCTCATACTGCTGGTGGTCAAGCAAGAATCCTAGGGGCTCTATCAACGTGTAATAGCGACGTGTCAGGTCACTTAAAGCAGTACACGATGATAAAGGTAAACCAGATAGCATACTATCATCTCGAGTAAGACTGTCCTACCGGGATAGGTCCTCCCTCAATCATTACAATCATGTAGCTGTGACCTAATAATTGACTCTGAGGGCACTATCTCCAACACACATATCTCATATGCGCTCCTATTTCGTTTCGCTTGAGCTAGGAAACCTCTGTGTACGACTCTAAAGACTCGTCAATACGCCGGCAGCAGATGATGATCATATCAAACACCCACAAGCCGCAAGCGGTCTACTAAACGTAACGGCCACCCGGGTATTGAGCGATCAGAAGATCGACGAGCAAGCCTGCTCACACTCCTGTGAATCCAACCAGTAACACTTACCGTACAGTCCGGTCTGTTCGTCTGATATGTCGCATATCTCTCCTAGGGGTGGTAAACGTCAGACCCCAATAGCTCGATAAGTCATGCCGACTTGAGGTCCATAACATTCATGAAACTACTGATAACTCTTACCAGTATATCACTGCAACCCTGGCCAAGGATTTCCTGTTATGGCCAGTCGAGCATAGCACAACATCAACCCCCAATACCGGGAGAGACGAATCCCCTCCTATCGCTCATTGCCTCCATGTGAATCGGGACTGTATCCAAAAACCACCTGTTTGCACGACTCAGTAGAGCCGTGGTAGGGTGGAAATCAAAGCACAGTGGGAGACACACAAGACTCTATGACGATCTCGGGTCAACAGACTAAGCTGTACCAGTGTCACCAGAGAACTGCCATCTGACGTGAGGTATAATACCATCTGGGAGTTCTCGGCGAGTCCGTTCAGTGTACCCAGTCTCCACTGAGCACCCGTATAGCATCTCTGAAGTCAAACACCAATGGATATGGGATCATCCATCGCCCATCACATGGGTCGAGAAGATATACGCTAGTCTACTCTGGAATATCGATGCCCCGTCTCGATATTCCCTCGACTAGGAACATTTCAAGGATGTACTCATGGACTATCCAGGCCCCGCTAGTATGATCTGCATCATAGTCCTGGAAGTCGAGTACACATCCTAAGGGCTTTATCAACATGTAATAGAGAGACGAAAAGTATACACGTTAAGACAAAGAGCAACCAGATAGCGAACTATCATGTCGAGCAAGAAAGTCCTACCTATATATGTCCCAGCATCCACCACAATATACATCCAATGTACATGTAACGTTTTGAAAATCGTTTCGGTGAGATTTCGAAAAAAAAACGGTAAAATAAGGGGGGTTTCTGTAAAAAGTCAAAATGCAAATATCTTTATTATAAAATTAAATATACATATTCTAGCTATGTAATTGCGAGTACTTGGTGTTTATTGAGCCACTGCTGAAATTTCAAATTTTCTGAAAATTTTTCCGTTTTAAGGTAAAATAGTCAGTATTTTCCGTTTTAACCCGATTATGATCAAACGTCCGTAAAAACTTACCGGCACCTAATTTAGCTAAAATAAAGCTAGTGCGCAAACTTTGGGGGTATATGGGAGGTTTTGGTTCAGATAAAATTTTTCCCAAAAAAAATATTATTTTAAGCGGTAAATTGTACACGTAAATCGAGAAATTCCTTATTTTCTACTCTTGGCCGAATTCTTTGAGGGGGGGATTCATTTGGATGGTTGAGTCATGGTTGTAAAGTTTTTGGAATTGATGAGGTGTTATTTGACTCATTTGTTGCATTATTAGAAGCTTTAATTTGCTTTTGGAAAGGGATATTTTATTATATGGTGTGCTCACCCCCTCCACCTTGGCCCTGCACATGAATTCAGCCCCCCCCCCTCCTCTGTGAATGGCCGGCCCCCACATGATTGGCATAGCAAGAGAATTGTTTATATTAATTAAGATGGCTTCATTCAATATGATTCATTCTCCACTCTACATTCCTCATTCCACAGAGAAAAAAAAAATGAGCTCATCATTTTGGCCGAGCCCCCCAAGTCTGTCCCATCTTTTTCCTTGCTCATTTTCTTCATCTCAAAGCTCATTTTATCTCCAAAATTCCTTCAATAAATCCACAAAACTCCTAAATAAAAGTAAACGCATCATTTCCCTTCACAAATCTAGCTTGGATCTACAAGAAAAACATCATTTTTGGAGGAAAAAAATGATGGATCTAGTTGCTTGTTTGTGTTCTTGAAGAGGTATAATTTTCAAACCTTAATCTTTATGTAATATGTTTAAATCTTTATTTAGCTATTTAATTGGTTATTATAGCTTTTTAAACTCTTGATTAATTCATTATTCTTAATTTTTAGGAAATTCAAGTTAGGGAAAAACTTGATGAGGTGTTTAAATGTTAAATTGTGTTTAAGAAAACTTATTCTTGTGATGGAATATGATAATTATTGTTAATTACTATTTTTTTTCTAATTGAGTTAATTAGCATACTAGGTTTTTCTAAATCATTTTTGGGCAAGATTAAAAATTATGAAAATGGTTTGGATCACTAAATTAAGTTATTTTGTGTTGTTGGAAATTGCTAGAATTGTTAAATTTCTAACTTGTGTTAAATGAGCTAAAATGATATAATTTGCTTACTAGCTTTTCGGAAAAATTTGGCGTGGGTTTTAGATGAAATTGGAGATGACGTAAATATTAATACCTACGATATTTATTATGTTTGTAAATGTGTATTTGTATTATTGGGTTTTAATGTGGCAGTTTTCATGTATAGAGACCCTATTTAAGGGTTTCGGCTATGTTTATGGTATTTGGATTCTTGGTTTTGAGTTTGGGATGTTGTACTTGGCCGTTGGATGTTTGTACGTCAACGACAAGTGTAGTTGATTGTTTTGGATGTCTAAGCTATAGGTTCTAACCTATGAACACACCACGTGCCGTTTTGAATTTCGGAATTTGATGTTAATAGCGTTGCGAATTCGTATTGATTGTAGGTACCTTCACGTGGATTCCGAGACGACGAAGTGCATCGACTACGGCTAAGCGAAGAGTTAAAAGGTGAGTAGATTTATATCTACGGGGAGAAGTCGGGTGGATGGCGTATAGCACCCCCGCAGTCCGTGGTGATGTATACGGATGCGTATACACACCTATGATTTTTATATTGTTGTTGGGATATTATTGATATTTAGGATGGATAATTGGTAGACTTGGATGATTTAGTATTGCGCACCCTAGGTAGTGGGTGCACTACACATACCTATACACACATACATACTTGCGTACATCCTCACTCATATGTACTTTGGGATTCTATATTGTCATGTGTTCATATGGGTATGAGACCATGTGCTCACATGCAGATTGAGGATGATACATGGGATTGAGGTGAGTCGATAATTTTTGATCCGAGTTTATGATATCGGTGATATGGTAAAATTCGTATTTGAGATACGACATGATGTTTTAGCGGGTCCTTTGGCGTAGTGTTTCATACACCTGCTTGCTTACATAGATGGTATCAGTATTGTACTAGGCGTAGTTCATTACCCTGGATCATGATATTTGATAAAGATGATACCGGATGAATAGTGTGATTGATGTGACTTTGACCCGTACCCAGATTTGGGGATGCCGTACGACGGATTTACGTACGAGCTATATATTGATGATTGATCCGCACTCTTGACTTGGGATGTCTGATTATAGATATGGTATGGGATATGATATTATTGAGGCGGGATCACCGACTATACATCTACAGGTATGTATATGTACCGACTCAGATGATAGGCGGTTTCCTTACCTGTAGTTCAGCCGTATAGTTTAGTGTAATTGTTAGACTAGATTATATTTCTTACCTATTTCAAAAACTAACGAATCGTGGATATTTTAAAAGACAGCCCAAGGGATCCTACGGATATTTCAAAAGACGCATCTTTTCATAAAAACACCGTAGCCCCTATTTTCAAAACCCCATGATTCGTGTTATTTCAAAAGGGCACCATTTGTAGGATTTATTAGGGTAATGCAGTTTAGTTATCGTTGTGTCTTGTATTCCGTTCATTATTGCTGTTCGCTTCATATCGCATACTTATGTTATAATTTCTTATTGCATTGTTGATATCATATTGTTAGGACACCAGCACCATTACCGATGATGCGTATGTACCACGTACACTTACTTGCCGGCTCACACACATCTTCATCGGTAATTGCCATGTCACGTACACCTTAGAAAATATTATTGCTTAACTTAGCTTGATAACCAATAGTATGACATAATATTAGTGTGCATACCTTATATGCCAGCTTAGATATTGTAGTTATTACTTGTCGCTTCATGCATACTATTATTCATTCTCATGCTTATAATCATGGTTTTACATGCTATTGATGATTCGGATTTCCATGATATTTTCTGGATTTGGAGGAAAACCGCAAAACATATATAAACTGCTTTCTCTCTTTTTAAATAAAAATGCGGTTTTCCTATGATGTATGAGTCGTCCACCATGAGTTTGCTGATGGATTTCGAGACCCGATTCGAGGAGTTGGATGAACCGTTTCGGGTACATGGTGGACCCGGTGCGGTACCCCGGGGCAAGATGAATGTGGTGATGACGTTGAGCCTGGCAGGGGAGCACTACCGAACGGTGATTTTACCCGACGAGTCGGATATCCGGAGGATACCGTCGTGGTCTTGAGATGGATGGTAGGGGCCGGTCTGGACTGACGGCGCCCTAGATATTGTGATTGAGACATTGAGATTTCGAGATTTTGAGGTACAGAGACTGTGATACAGAGATATCGAGGTAGGGATTACGTTTTGTGCCAATGCTAGGCACTGTTTTATGCTGATTTCATTATGATACCTCATTTTAAAATTGTTAGTTATATGTATGCCCTAGAGTCCATTACTGTACATACGATGTATATTGTAGTGGATGCTAGGACATATATAGGGAGGACTTTCTTGCTCGACATGATAGTATGCTATCTGGTTGTACCTTATCTTAACTTGTACTCTGATTGTCTCTATGTTACATGTTGATAAAGCCCTTAGGATATGTACTCGACTACTGGGACTATGATGAGATCATACTAGTGGGGCCACGGTAGTCGGTGAGTACATCCTATAACTGTTCCTAGTCGAGGGTGTATCGAGACAGGGCATCGATGCACCAGAGTAGACTAGCGTATACGCATCTTGACCCATAAGATGGGCGATGGATGATCCCATATCCATCGGTGTTTGACATCAAGAATGGTGTACGGGTGCTCAGTGGAGACTGGGTACACTGGACGGACTCGCCGAGAACTCCCAGATGGTATTATACCATACGTCAGATGGCAGTTCTCCGGTGACACTGGTACAGAGTAGTCTGTTGACCCGAGATCATCATAGAGTCTTGTGTGATTCCCACTGTGCTTTGATTTCCATCATACCACGTCCAAGAGGGCGTGCAAAAAGGTGGCTTTTGGGTACAGTCCCGAATCACATGGAGGCAATGAGCGATAGGGGGATTCGTCTCTCCCGGTATAGGGAGTTGATGTTGTGCTGTGTTCGATTGGCTATAACCGGAAATCCCTGGCCAGGGTTGCTGAGATTTACTGGTAAGTGTTATCAGTAGTTTCTCGAACTGTTATAGACCTCATATCGACACGACTTATCGAGCTACTGGGGTCTGACGTTTACCACCCCTAGGCGAGATATGCAACATATCAGACGACGAGACCGGACTGTACGGGAGTGTTACTGTTTGGATTCACAGGAGAATGTACAGGCTTGCTTGTTGATCTTCTGAGCGCTCAATACCTGGGTAGCTGTTACGTTTAGCTGACCGCTTGCAGCTTGTGGGTGATTGATATGAGCATCACCTACTGCCGGCGTATTGACGATTCTTTAGAGTCCTACACAGAGGTTTCTTGACTCAGGCAAAACGGAGTAGGGGCACATATGTGATATGTGCGGGACCGAGGATAATGCGATATGTGATACCGTATTATATTCTGGCGATATTTGATATCAGCCGGGTCATCGGATCAAGTGTTGATTCGATGAATCGGTACGGATAAATATTAGTCGGTTATATGCGATATAGCCGGATTGTCGGATCAAGTGTTGATTCGATAATTTAATGTATAATAATATATTTGATATATTAAATTGCATTAACTAATATTTGCTCACTAAAAGATTCTTTTTCTCACTCGGGTAATACATTGATATATATGCGATATATGTTAATTGTATTATTTTATTTGGTTACAATAAATATTATATATGTGATATATAATATTGTAACATGATATGATAAATAATGCAACATGTTTAGTGGAGATTAAACAAGATTAGGGTTTGATTTGGGTTAATGGTTTCTAGATGATTCTAGAAGGTTTTTGTTTTGTCATGATAAAGATATTTTCAAGTGAGTCATTCTTAACTCAACCCAAAACCCTAACCCTTGGTTAATTCTCTACAATGGTTAAGTGAACCATGGTTGCATAATTGATCATTATCTCCTTTTCCTATTCATCACAAAAGGATTAACAAAAAATATTGTTCATCTTCTTCCTTCATTCTTTCATGGAAAAAAGCTTTCTTGATTTTTCCAAGTGATGAATAATTGTGAGAAAAAGATAAATAAATAGAGCAAAAATCCTACTTCATCATCCTCATCTTCCCTTGCCATTTAGATGAGGGTGTTCACATCATTTCATGAGTGTTAGCTTGTGTTAAAGAAACTTCAAGGTAGATCATCTTAGTATCGAAGATCGGAAGCAAAGGTTGCATCTTTCTCTTCGTGGAACCTCTCGAGAGTCCGGATCCCGATGATCACAGCGAAGGGACCACAACACGGAGCATATGAAGTGAAGGACCGGATCTACAAAGGTTGTAATCCCTCTCACTTAGTGTTAAAGTGTTTAGCATGCTAGTTTTCGCCTAATCTCTAGTTTAAAGTTCCGTATTCGGGTTGTTCGGCACGGCTAAATTTTTATTCGGGCATGGTTGATGCCTTGTAGACCCTTGTGCGCGTGCGTAGTAACCCTACAGTGGTATCAGATCCAAGCTAGAGCTTTAGGCGAAGTCTAGACGGATTTTGAAGTCCGATCGAACCCGAAACCCCGAATCCAAATTGCTCTCTGTCCTTTTTTGAAAATTGTGGATTTTTCAATATTAAAAATGCTTAAAAAATTCAGCAGGGAATTCTAAGAATTACGATGCAAAAAGTTTTCAATGAACAGTGAAAAGCGCGGCGGAACCGCGGCAGAAGCATGCCTTCTGCGGCGGAACCGCGGCAGAAGCATGCCTTCTGCGGCGGTTCCGCGGCGCAATGATGACGTCATCAACCCAATTTTGCACAGTAACTTCTTTTATTCAGTGCTGAGTTCTCTGGGAATTTTTAATGTTTATTCTACAGTTGAGTTTTCTGGGGTTGTTTTGGGGATTCGATGTTTCGATCGGAGTATCAGATTTCGTCTTTTGTGTTTTGTCCGGGTAATTTATAGAAACTGTTAAAAAGTTCGAACGGATATCAATAACTCACTTTTTCCCCTGTCGGAAAATTTTTCAAAAGTTGGATTTTTTCTCGTGTTTAAGAATGTTCTAAGTCGTGCAAGTAACTCGGTGGACCCTCTAGAAGACAACAAACCTTAACTCGATTATGTGACCGTCTTGAACTGCCTTTTGAACTTTAGGGTTTGGGGCAGTACGGCGTGCCACATGTGAGGCGTTGGCTTGACCCTTCTACGGCTGGACCATTGGTACTGTGGCATGTGATGAATGTTTTTAAACTGATTTCAAGTATTGAGATATATTGGGGAAATCTTGGGTGCTTGATGATTCGATCGGACAGTTTAACTTTTTCTATTTATCTGGAATGTGATACAATATTTGGAATCCACAGATAGTTATGAGATAACTAATTTGAATATTATAAACATAGCAGTTTAGTCTCAGATGATCGGTTGCCACGGAATTTTGATGTGATCAAAAGTCCGTCGCAATCACGTAGTGTACGCGGATACTCGCCGGATAAACTTAATAGACAGCTACGCCCCATAGCCCCGACCAAGTGACTGTAGGAGAACCCCATCGCCGAAAGCATCCGTTCGGGTGCTCGCGGTAGCGGTGTTCCGCCTTGGTGCACTTCGTCGACGGTATCAGGGGTGCGGCCGTCTACTAAAGTTTGCGACGAGCATTCGATCAGGACAATCGGGAATCTTGTTGAATTGCCCGACTTGATATTGAAAAGAGTTTTCGATAATGAGACTAAAATGCGGGGTTTATAATTGTTAGGCATGCGATGTCTAAGGAATTCATTTGGTTAGGCATGCGATGTCTAAAGAGGTTGCGGATTCCAACTGTTGTAGTTTTACACTTTCTTTTCTGTGACCGTAAGCGTAGTATGTGGTGTATCGCCGGCTTCGTTGCTATACATCAACGACAATCGGGATACGCATACTTGCTTACGTTGATGATATGAGATATTATGTGTTGCTGTGATATGTTGTATTGGATCGTCGCGTTTGAATAGCCGGGGGTTTTATGTGAGATGAGAGTTTTTCTTTTTCATTCATGTAAAATTCATTTGTATGTAATATTCTTTTATTGGGGCACTTCCAGGTAGCGGAAGATGTCATCGTTGTATATTATTTACTTTTCCGCATTAGGTAGACCCAAGGCGGGGAGCACAAGTAACCGGATTCTAGGGTCCAGTGGGAGACCATCTCGAGGAGTCGAGACCGGGTCTCCTAACCCTAGAATTGGCAGTGTTACTTGCCGCTCTTGTAGGGGTCTAGGGATGTGGGTTTGGCTATTCAGCGCGACCGTGGAATCCGTGTTTTATACTGGCTCGTATTGAAAACACGGACGTCCTAGTATATCCAATATTTCATATATGTTCTTCTGCTGCAATGTTCTGTGATGAGATTATATTACTGCCTGAGACGAATGTTTATATTATATATATGAGATATATGTTATATTGCAGATTTCGTTTCAAAAGAGATGCTTGTGAAGCATAATAAAATGGGACTTCATTAATGAGATTAATGAAATAAAAGAAACCTAAGATGTTGTAGAAACTTGTTTATAAAAACTGGTAGCTCTAGTTCTTGCTTTGCACAACGGTGTTCCTTATAGAACATCCAGCACCTTATTCGATAAGGAAAGGACCAAGATCCCTTCACCGGGAGTGACTCCTTTAGTAATAACTGGCAGATGCTACAAACTCGGTTTGTCTTTTGATTGCTTCTATAGTTCTTGCTTTGCACAGCGGTATATATGATATATCCTGCACCTTATTCGATGAGGAAAGGGCCGACGATCCCTTCACCGGGAGTGACCCCTTTAGCAAAACTAGAAAAGCCTCAAAAACACTCCATTTAAAATCACTCGATTCTACAACGATATCAAGTTCATTACGCAAAGGGTTTTCTGAAAAACCCGTCATAGCCCTCCGTCATTTCAGATAAGTACTGGTTAGTATTCGTGCTGCGTTTGTTGACCTTAGCCAAGGCGTAGTGTACGGTAGCTGATTAGTGCTTATCTGCATAAGCATATGATGCGATTGAGTTAGGGTAGTCGTGCGACTTTGTTGACCTTACCCAAGGGTCGTGCGGGTGGGTTTAATTCAATCGGGAAATGACGGGTTGAACTTGGCTAGCACTTATGATTTGTTGACCTTAGCCAAGGTCATAAGATGCTAGGGGCAAAATATTATTGGGAATTTCAAGTGTTGAAATTTGCAATGAGATTGCATACCTTCTATAAGATAGTTGGATCCCGATACCCGCTGCGAGTAAGAGTTACTCCTGGGAGAGTTTTACAAATTACAATTAGCCGATCAAGTAGGTGTCTAGAAAGGTGTTAACGGGGTTACGCCTCTGGGAAAACGAGGTTTACATTAATTAGGTTCGTGCGAGAGCACGGGGGACCTCCCTCAAAGTACCGACACTAGCCTGGCTGAAAGATTGGCGAACTTGTAGCGTGTAATTAATCCCGGCTAGTCTTTCCTTTTAGGGTTTGAAGGAAGATTTGATTAAAACAGTGGGAGACATCCTGATTAGATATATTAGATAACCAATCTAATCTTGCAAGAGCATACGCTGAGTGTTTTCTTCTCTCTCTCTCCAGGTAGCGACCATATCATGCCTTAATCAAGATAATAAAACGGATATATTGACCGAACCCGCTTGTTATACTGAGCTGGGGAACGTTGGTCCCGCTCCAACTTATAATTGTTATAAGACAGAGCAGGAAATTGAGGAATACTAGATTTCCCGTGCCGCCCAAACGAAGAAAGTGCATGTTGATGCATCATCTTCGGGTGTGTTCATTACACAGAACTGTTTCTCAGTATCCTTTACGTCCTGGGTATGTGATACCGGATCAGGATCCCGTATATGTAATCTGTTACATGAGCTACAGATAGGTAAAGAACTGAGAACGGGTGATAAGTTTCATGAGACAGAAAACGGTGCAAGTGTTGCAGCAAAGTCTGTTGGTCACTATCACCCTGTATTACCAGAATACATTGATTCTGAACAAATGTTATTAGATACCGAACCTGATATACAAAATCATATCAGTCTCTTTATTAGTAAAGAAAGGATATAATTTTGTATTGTTGGATAATGTTTTGAACATTTCCTATATCAAGAGTTGATCGGTTCAGGCACGTCATCTAAAAGCATTGTCGTTCTAAATCAAACTACAGTTCTTAGTATACGGAACACACACAAGAGGAAGAGTTCAGATATGAACGAATCCTTCTTGAGGTATTGTAGACTAGGTCATATCAATGCGACCCGACTAGCTAAGTTATATATAGATGCATATTTAAATTAGTTTGAATTTACATCTTGTGAAACTTGCCGGTCATGTCACAATGATAAGATGACCACAGCTCTGTTTATTGGAAACAGAGAAAGAGTTAGTGAACTCTTGGGATTGATACATGTTGATGTATGTAAGTTCCCCTGTCTACACATGCCAAGATCGGTTCTTTCTACTTCATTACATTCTCTGACAATCTCTCAAGATTCAGACATAAGTTTCTGTTGAAACACAGGTCCGAAGCTTTTGAGATATTCACAGAATGTAAGTTAGAAGTAGAGAACCAAAAATGGGTAAAAGTATTATGTCCTTTGATGTGATCAAGGAGGAGAATACTTGAGCACGGAATTCCTGGACTATTCTAAAGGAGAATGAGATTCTCTCTCAGCATTACTCCTCCGTATACACCACAGCACGTCGGTGTATCGGGGCGGAGCAATAGCACCCTATGTGATATGGTGTGCTCTATGATGAGTACTACTGAGTTTCCTATTTCCTTTTGGGAGTTATGCACTTGAGAAGTTGCATACCTATTGAATAGGGTTCAAATCAAATCAGTTGCCTACCACTTCATATGTGATATGGAAAGCGAAGAGCCCATATCTTAAGCTTGTTAAGATTTGGGGTTGTCCGGCCTATGTCTAAAAGAAAAATCCGGACAAGCTCGAGGCAAGGTCTGTTATGTAGAACTGGAAATGTTCCAGCTATACAAACTGCAGCTGATGATTTGGTAGAACCAAGGGATTCAATAGTTTCCAACGAACCTCAGCCTCTCCGCCGATCTTGTAGGGTTCCTCACCCACCTGAGAGATACTTCGGTTTCTCTATGACAGTGGGAGCGAGGATTACATCATAAGATGATGACCCAACTAGTTTCGAGCTGGCCATCAGGAGTGGGACTCTGTAAGAATGGCTGGATGCTTGTCGATCTGAGATGGAATCCTTATACACCAACAAAGTATGGACTTTGGTTGCTTTATCTGAAGGGTTAAATCCCCATCAGGAGCAAGTATATCTTGAGAAGATTACTTGGTGTACATGGAAAAGTTGAGACTTTCAAAGCTAGATTTGTTAAAGGTTTGCATCATAGACCAGGTATGGATTATGTTGAAACCTTTTCTAAGGATATATGCTTAAGTCCATCCAGATCCTACTTGCCACGGCTACATACCATGACTACGATATTTGGTGGTTGGGTGTCATGACTGCTTTTCTAAATGATGTTTTAGAAAAGAGCGTCTATAAGTACACAGCCAGAGGGCTTCGTAGACAGTGGGAGCAGCGGAAACGTGTGCAAGATGTTCTATATGATAAAACAGGCATCGCGGAGTTGGAACATCTGTTTTGATGTGGTAGTCAAAGAGTTTGACTTCATCAAAATGGTAGATGAACCTTGTATATACGAAAAGGTAGTAGAGAGTATGGTGGTGATCCTCGTAGAGTACGTGGATGACATACTCTTGATAGGGAAGGAGTTTCCTATGCTACGCTCGGTCAATCTCCGCTTATCACAAGGATTCTCCATATAGGATCAAAGTGATACCTCCTAAATCCTGGGTTTTTGGATCTATGAGATAGATCTAATTGGATGTTAGGATACTCACTAGATGTAGTGAGATCGTATCAATCGATCCTGGGGAGAATCACTGGAAAGGTTCCAGGGTGATAAGAACGACTGAATGTCAGTCGCAGGCATTGTCTATACCCTCAGAAGAGGGACGGTATGTTGGAAGAGTTCCAAGCTAGATACCGTGACATACTAGATGATTAAAGGCAAGATACATCGTTACCAAGGATGCTACCAAAGAGGCAGTCTGGATATATATATAAGTTCATGAGATGAACTTCGTTCCTACTATTGTGTGACAATGGAGTTGTGGCTATAGCCAAAGAACTTCCGTCCCATCAGAAATCCAGATACAATTCTTAGGCAGTATCACCTGATCAAGGAGATGGTTGATCTCCAGGGAGATCGAGGTTAGGAGAGTAGACACAGAGGACAACAGCGCGGATCCACTCATGAAGGCCTTTTCCCCAGTAGAGACTTTTATGGGATGGTTGAGTATGAGATACTTCAACCGCAGCTAATTGTTGGGTATGCGATACCATAACAGATGGCCCTAGTGCAAGTGGGAGATTGTTAGTTATATGTATGCCCTAGAGGCCATTACTGTACATACGATGTATATTGTAGTGGATGCTAGGACATATATAGGGAGGACTTTCTTGCTCGACATGATAGTATGCTATCTGGTTGTACTTTATCTTAACATGTACTCTGATTGTCTCTATGTTACATGTTGATAAAGCCCTTAGGATATGTACTCGACTACTGGGACTATGATGAGATCATACTAGTGGGGCCACGGTAGTCGGTGAGTACATCCTATAACTGTTCCTAGTCGAGGGTGTATCGAGACAGGGCATCGATGTACCAGAGTAGACTAGCGTATACGCATCTTGACCCATAAGATGGGCGATGGATGATCCCATATCCATCGGTGTTTGACATCAAGGATGGTGTACGGGTGCTCAGTGGAGACTGGGTACACTGGACGGACTCGCCGAGAACTCCCAGATGGTATTATACCATACGTCAGATGGCAGTTCTCCGGTGACACTGGTACAGAGTAGTCTGTTGACCCGAGATCGTCATAGAGTCTTGTGTGATTCCCACTGTGCTTTGATTTCCATCATACCACGTCCAAGAGGGCGTGCAAAAAGGTGGCTTTTGGGTACAGTCCCGAATCACATGGAGGCAATGAGCGATAGGAGGGGATTCGTCTCTCCCGGTATAGGGAGTTGATGTTGTGCTGTGTTCGATTGGCTATAACCGGAAATCCCTGGCCAGGGTTGCTGAGATTTACTGGTAAGTGTTATCAGTAGTTTCTCGAACTGTTATAGACCTCATATCGACACGACTTATCGAGCTACTGGGGTCTGACGTTTACCACCCCTAGGCGAGATATGCAACATATCAGACGACGAGACCGGACTGTACGGGAGTGTTACTGTTTGGATTCACAGGAGAATGTACAGGCTTGCTTGTTGATCTTCTGAGCGCTCAATACCTGGGTAGCTGTTACGTTTAGCTGACCGCTTGCAGCTTGTGGGTGATTGATATGATCATCACCTACTGCCGGCGTATTGACGATTCTTTAGAGTCCTACACAGAGGTTTCTTGACTCAGGCAAAATGGAGTAGGGGCACATATGTGATATGTGCGGGACCGAGGATAATGCGATATGTGATACCGTATTATATTCTGGCGATATTTGATATCAGCCGGGTCATCGGATCAAGTGTTGATTCGATGAATCGGTACGGATAAATATTAGTCGGTTATATGCGATATAGCCGGATTGTCGGATCAAGTGTTGATTCGATAATTTAATGTATAATAATATATTTGATATATTAAATTGCATTAACTAATATTTGCTCACTAAAAGATTCTTTTTCTCACTCGGGTAATACATTGATATATATGCGATATATGTTAATTGTATTATTTTATTTGGTTACAATAAATATTATATATGTGATATATAATATTGTAACATGATATGATAAATAATGCAACATGTTTAGTGGAGATTAAACAAGATTAGGGTTTGATTTGGGTTAATGGTTTCTAGATGATTCTAGAAGGTTTTTGTTTTGTCATGATAAAGATATTTTCAAGTGAGTCATTCTTAACTCAACCCAAAACCCTAACCCTTGGTTAATTCTCTACAATGGTTAAGTGAACCATGGTTGCATAATTGATCATTATCTCCTTTTCCTATTCATCACAAAAGGATTAACAAAAAATATTGTTCATCTTCTTCCTTCATTCTTTCATGGAAAAAAGCTTTCTTGATTTTTCCAAGTGATGAATAATTGTGAGAAAAAGATAAATAAATAGAGCAAAAATCCTACTTCATCATCCTCATCTTCCCTTGCCATTTAGATGAGGGTGTTCACATCATTTCATGAGTGTTAGCTTGTGTTAAAGAAACTTCAAGGTAGATCATCTTAGTATCGAAGATCGGAAGCAAAGGTTGCATCTTTCTCTTCGTGGAACCTCTCGAGAGTCCGGATCCCGATGATCACAGCGAAGGGACCACAACACGGAGCATATGAAGTGAAGGACCGGATCTACAAAGGTTGTAATCCCTCTCACTTAGTGTTAAAGTGTTTAGCATGCTAGTTTTCGCCTAATCTCTAGTTTAAAGTTCCGTATTCGGGTTGTTCGGCACGGCTAAATTTTTATTCGGGCATGGTTGATGCCTCGTAGACCCTTGTGCGCGTGCCTAGTAACCCTATAAAAAATACAAAGGAAATCTCACTAAATTATGAAAACAGTTCTTCATTTTCATGTATTCTGTTTTCATGCATTCATACCTCATTCATTTGATATATTGCTACCCTTGGGCACTGACACCGGCACAAGAGATTACACTCGAGTTAGATATTTACCCTAGCCTTGTTATAGGCTGCTGGTTATTTATTTTTGAGGATATATTATGATCGTATGACCTAGGATTGCGTCATACATGCTATTTCTGTTCGTAGATGTATTCTATTCACGAGTTGGCAACTCACCCCCGTTGTGCCCCAGTTTCTTGCAGGTTTGCCATACAGGTTTCATTACGGCTTTGCGGGCACAGTTTCGTTCGGGTGACTTGCTAGTAGGTGGGTTTATTGGTATCGTACCCATCATATTACCTTGTATTATATTATTCAGTTGTATCTAGTAAATTCCATCAACCAAACATGTACTTATTTGAGGTAGAGACCAGTGTTGATTATTCTATCGACCTTAGAGTCGCGCTATGTATTTTTACGGATTTCTTGTTGTTTTGAGTTTCTATTTGAGTTTTGATCCTCGCCCTTGGCGTTGTATATTATATTGCTTATGTGGTTGTGGCCGTCGTTTGACGAAGAGCTGGCTCCCGCTTGGGGATGCCTTTGTATTGATTTCGTATACTATTCATGTTGTATCCTGTTTGGAAGCCAGTATTTACAAAGGAGACTCTGCCGAAATTTTCAGGAAATACTTGATGTTTTAAAACTGCATAACTCGGCTTATGCTATTAAAACTACTTAATTTTAAATTGGTTTTCCTTCACTCTACTACTTTTCTTGGTTTGGATTTCTGGGTTTTCGGTTTACTTAGATTACGTACGCCTCAAGACGTTCGTAGTTTAAGTGCCGGTCATGTTCCGTACTTTCGGGTCGTGACAAAGTTGGTATCAGAGCGTTAGGTTTTACCTTCGGAGCGTAGGATGACCCTTGGTTGATGGAATAGGTGACTAAAGTAGAGTGACGTACCGTGGGTATGTTCCGCGGCATATTTACGACACGCCACTCCACTTAAGAAGCCTTAGGATGTACATTTCTTTGTTCAGTATCATATTCATTCCTGATCTAGCCTCATCAGTACCAGTATGGTTTTGCTGCCACGATTACGGGCAGGGAGAGCTATGGCTAGAGTTGCGGTCAGCATGAGCTCGTCACGAACGAGGACTGACCAGGGCGTGATTCCGGTGACACACGATTACAGAGGTGTGTCTTTTGTTTGTATTTTGCGCCACGAGCGTGGGATGGATCGCCGTATGAGATTACTCGGACATGCAGATTAGCACCAGAGGGTTGAGCCACCGGTAGAGGCCAGCCAGACTTTGATGATCGTTGGCGTATTGCTTGCTCATGATGATTGAGGCACGGTTCAGCGTGCAGACGAGTGAGCTAGTTGTTGCTGCGAACGACGAGATATCGCCCCAGACATTGGAGCTTCTGCAGTACAAGTTGTACTAAGAGATGATAGAAGATCACTAGTCACCGAGGATGAATGACTAGGACATGTGGTTCGTTCGCCTAACCGATGAGAGGTCATCAGATAGATTGATTCCAGCAAGAGACGACTTCACGTGGAGACGTTGAGAGTCGACAGAGACGATCGAATGTCAGAAACCTATCATTCCGAGTTAAAGTAGTCGGGAGGACATGCAGGCAATTCTATGGTCCCTCTAGAAGAATGAAACCCTAACTCGACTTAATGACCGTGTGAAAGCCTTTGAACCTTAGGGTTTGCGGCAGTTCTGCGGCGCCATTAGTGAGGCTTGGGTTTGCCCTTCTACGGCTGGACCACCGATGCTGTGGTATGTACTCGATACTATTAAACTGTGTCCAAGAGGTTGAGCTCTTAGGGGATTATGAAGTTTTGACGACTCGATCGGATGGCTTGACTTAATTCGGATGCTAGGTGGTGAGATGCACTTCTTGGGAGACTCCAGATACGAGGATAGCCGTTGGAGCTCAGTCCATGCAGCCCTGATAAGACAAGCCCGAAGCAGTCGACATTAGAGAAAAGTGGAGTAAGAGGTTCGTACAGGATCTGGATATAATGACGTTCCACTCCGCCGACATCAGAGGTGCGATGCGCATGCCTAGGCATGGTACTTGGATATACCTTCCAGAAGGAGTCGCGATGAGTATGCAGCCGTTCCGGAACAAGAAACAAAAATAGTAAAGGACAATGACTTCCGGACAGTTAGGCAGAGACGAGACTTGGAAGAGACCTTGAGCAGGATTCCTTCCAGGATACTGCTGCAATGATATTTGCACCCAGGATTTGATGTGTCATGTGCGTTCAGAGAACCAGAGGCCGACGCCAGTGATATGCTGCCTTACGAGTGGTCGCGA
This sequence comes from Agapanthus africanus, assembly GCA_030015575.1. Taxonomy (NCBI): domain Eukaryota; kingdom Viridiplantae; phylum Streptophyta; class Magnoliopsida; order Asparagales; family Amaryllidaceae; genus Agapanthus; species Agapanthus africanus. Next base: position 358,748,554 of record CM057337.1, on the reverse strand, counting down.
TGATTGACCGAGAGATGACCAGAGAAGTGCCAGAACGGAATCGTCCCCGTTAGCACATTTGACAGGGCCGATGAGCCGATGGATCGTGAGATTGGTAATCCACAGAGAAGACTTGGACCCAGGAGTGGTTTTGCTACGCACACCAGCAGGCCAGAGTTCAAGATCGTCGACGAGATATGCTATGAGTGACCACGACAGTGGGCCAGAGATTCTTGGAGGATGCGCTTGAGCGGAACTATTCCGCCATACTTGATTTCGGTATTTTGGGCGATTTATCCGCATGATTTGATTTTGATGATTGAGGATTTACGATTTTTGCACAGTTGTTGTACTTGATATCGTTTTCGAGCCTTGGTTTCACATGTTTGTGATGTTACGGTTTTAGACATTTGAGTTGGTTTTGTGCGTATGCACGCACACGATTTGGTTCCTGCACTCTGTATAGTTTATATATGCTTGCAGTGCAGTGATACGCCTTTTGTGCACTTAGATGCATTGGACTTTGATTTCGATGGTGATATTCGATATTTGTTTTGTGCACCTTGTGCACCTGATTTGATTTTGCGCATGTTCGGCACTTGATATTGGATTTCATGATTTCGTGCACGATGGATGCACCTGATTTGGATTTTCGCGCATATTGGGCGCATGTTTTGAAGTGTGATTTTGGTGCACACCAGATGCACTGAAGCGAGATTTTTCGTGCATGTCAGATGCACCTGATTTTGCTGTCAGGCACACATGTTGCCTATGACAGATGTTTCGTGCACACCCGATGCACTTAGATGTTGTTTTTGTGCATATGTATGGCACATATTTGGATTTTGATTTCCGTGCGCACAAGACGCACGTAGTATTCAGACGCGTATTTTGGGATTGCTTTTTCTTATAGAGCATGACGTTTTTATGATATTGCTATGTGTTTTCGAACTGAGCAGGACTAGTCAGAGGACAGTACCTGAATATATTTTACATGTATAGTTTCGAGTTATATCATATTGGTTTTGCTTTGGATTTGGTATTGATGTCTTCCCCATGACTCCGATGATTGCGGGATGCTTGACGGGGTTCTGATTTGAGTTATATGCTCATTTTTCATGCGCATGCGTTGCGCTACGATTTGTTTTATGTATTTATGATTTCGGAGCCCCAGCGATTTGATGGTTTTGGCTGAAATATTTTAGTATTTGGGGGAAGTTTTAATTTAAATTCGGGGACCGAATTTCTTTAAGGGGGGAAGATTGTAACGTTTTGAAAATCGTTTCGGTGAAATTTCGAAAAAAAACGGTAAAATAAGGGGGGTTTCTGTAAAAAGTCAAAATGCAAATATCTTTATTATAAAATTAAATATACATATTCTAGCTATGTAATTGCGAGTACTTGGTGTTTATTGAGCCACTGCTGAAATTTCAAATTTTCTGAAAATTTTTCCGTTTTAAGGTAAAATAGTCAGTATTTTCCGTTTTAACCCGATTGTGATCAAACGTCCGTAAAAACTTACCGGCACCTAATTTAGCTAAAATAAAGCTAGTGCGCAAACTTTGGGGGTATATGGGAGGTTTTGGTTCAGATAAAATTTTTCCCAAAAAAAAATATTATTTTAAGCGGTAAATTGTGCACGTAAATCGAGAAATTCCTTATTTTCTACTCTTGGCCGAATTCTTTGAGGGGGGGATTCATTTGGATGGTTGAGTCATGGTTGTAAAGTTTTTGGAATTGATGAGGTGTTATTTGACTCATTTGTTGCATTATTAGAAGCTTTAATTTGCTTTTGGAAAGGGATATTTTATTATATGGTGTGCTCACCCCCTCCACCTTGGCCCTGCACATGAATTCAGCCCCCCCTCCTCTGTGAATGGCCGGCCCCCACATGATTGGCATAGAAAGAGAATTGTTTATATTAATTAAGATGGCTTCATTCAATATGATTCATTCTCCACTCTACATTCCTCATTCCACAGAGGAAAAAAAATGAGCTCATCATTTTGGCCGAGCCCCCCAAGTCTGTCCCATCTTTTTCCTTGTTCATTTTCTTCATCTCAAAGCTCATTTTATCTCCAAAATTCCTTCAATAAATCCACAAAACTCCTAAATAAAAGTAAACCGATCATTTCCCTTCACAAATCTAGCTTGGATCTACAAGAAAAACATCATTTTTGGAGGAAAAAAATGATGGATCTAGTTGCTTGTTTGTGTTCTTGAAGAGGTATAATTTTCAAACCTTAATCTTTATGTAATATGTTTAAATCTTTATTTATCTATTTAATTGGTTATTATAGCTTTTTAAACTCTTGATTAATTCATTATTCTTAATTTTTAGGAAATTCAAGTTAGGGAAAAACTTGATGAGGTGTTTAAATGTTAAATTGTGTTTAAGAAAACTTATTCTTGTGATGGAATATGATAATTATTGTTAATTACTATTTTTTTCTAATTGAGTTAATTAGCATACTAGGTTTTTCTAAATCATTTTTGGGCAAGATTAAAAATTATGAAAATGGTTTGGATCACTAAATTAAGTTATTTTGTGTTGTTGGAAATTGCTAGAATTGTTAAATTTCTAACTTGTGTTAAATGAGCTAAAATGATATAATTTGCTTACTAGCTTTTCGGAAAAATTTGGCGTGGGTTTTAGATGAAATTGGAGATGACGTAAATATTAATACCTACGATATTTATTATGTTTGTAAATGTGTATTTGTATTATTGGGTTTTAATGTGGCGGTTTTCATGTATAGAGACCCTATTTAAGGGTTTCGGCTATGTTTATGGTATTTGGATTCTTGGTTTTGAGTTTGGGATGTTGTACTTGGCCGTTGGATGTTTGTACGTCAACGACAAGTGTAGTTGATTGTTTTGGATGTCTAAGCTATAGGTTCTAACCTATGAACACACCACGTGCCGTTTTGAATTTCGGAATTTGATGTTAATAGCGTTGCGAATTCGTATTGATTGTAGGTACCTTCACGTGGATTCCGAGACGACGAAGTGCATCGACTACGGCTAAGCGAAGAGTTAAAAGGTGAGTAGATTTATATCTACGGGGAGAAGTCGGGTGGATGGCGTATAGCACCCCCGCAGTCCGTGGTGATGTATACGGATGCGTATACACACCTACGATTATTATATTGTTGTTGGGATATTATTGATATTTAGGATGGATAATTGGTAGACTTGGATGATTTAGTATTGCGGACCCTAGGTAGTGGGTGCACTACACATACCTATACACACATACATACTTGCGTACATCCTCACTCATATGTACTTTGGGATTCTATATTGTCATGTGTTCATATGGGTATGAGACCATGTACTCACATGCAGATTGAGGATGATACATGGGATTGAGGTGAGTCGATGATTTTTTATCCGAGTTTATGATATCGGTGATATGGTAAAATTCGTATTTGAGATACGACATGATGTTTTAGCGGGTCCTTTGGCGTAGTGTTTCATACACCTGCTTGCTTACATAGATGGTATCAGTATTGTACTAGACGTAGTTCATTACCCTGGATCATGATATTTGATAAAGATGATACCGGATGAATAGTGTGATTGATGTGACTTTGACCCGTACCCAGATTTGGGGATGCCGTACAACGGATTTACGTACGAGCTATATATTGATGATTGATCCGCACTCTTGACTTGGGATGTCTGATTATAGATATGGTATGGGATATGATATTATTGAGGCGGGATCACCGACTATACATATACAGGTATGTATATGTACCGACTCAGATGATAGGCGGTTTCCTTACCTGTAGTTCAGCCGTATAGTTTAGTGTAATTGTTAGACTAGATTAGATTTCTTACCTATTTCAAAAACTAACGAATCGTGGATATTTTAAAAGACAGCCCAAGGGATCCTACGGATATTTCAAAAGATGCATCTTTTCATAAAAACACCGTAGCCCCTATTTTCAAAACCCCATGATTCGTGTTATTTCAAAAGGGCACCATTTGTAGGATTTATTAGGGTAATGCAGTTTAGTTGTCGTTGTGTCTTGTATTCCGTTCATTATTGCTGTTCACTCCGCATCGCATACTTATGTTATAATTTCTTATTGCATTGTTGATATCATATTGTTAGGACACCAGCACCATTACCGATGATGCGTATGTACCACGTACACTTACTTGCCGGCTCACACACATCTTCATCGGTAATTGCCATGTCACGTACACCTTAGAAAATATTATTGCTTAACTTAGCTTGATAACCAATAGTATGACATAATATTAGTGTGCATACCTTATATGCCAGCTTAGATATTGTAGTTATTACTTGTCGCTTCATGCATACTATTATTCATTCTCATGCTTATAATCATGGTTTTACATGCTATTGATGATTCGGATTTCCATGATATTTTCTGGATTTGGAGGAAAACCGCAAAACATATATAAACTGCTTTCTCTCTTTTTAAATAAAAATGCGGTTTTCCTATGATGTATGAGTCGTCCACCATGAGTTTGCTGATGGATTTCGAGACCCGATTCGAGGAGTTGGATGAACCGTTTCGGGTACATGGTGGACCCGGTGCGGTACCCCGAGGCAAGATGAATGTGGTGATGACGTTGAGCCTGGCAGGGGAGCACTACCGACCGGTGATTTTACGCGACGCGTCGGATATCCGGAGGATACCATCGTGGTCTTGAGATGGATGGTAGGGGCCGGTCTGGACTGACGGCGCCCTAGATATTGTGATTGAGACATTGAGATTTCGAGATTTTGAGGTACAGAGACTGTGATACAGAGATATCGATGTAGGGATTACGTTTTGTGCCGATGCTAGGCACTGTTTTATGCTGATTTCATTATGATACCTCATTTTAAAAATACAAAGGAAATCTCACTAAATTATGAAAACAGTTCTTTATTTTCATGTATTCTGTTTTCATGCATTCATACCTCATTCATTTAATATATTGCTACCCTTGGGCACTGACACCGGCACAAGAGATTACACTCGGGTTAGATATTTACCCTAGCCTTGTTATAGGCTGCTGGTTATTTATTTTTGAGGATATATTATGATCGTATGACCTAGGATTGCGTCATACATGCTATTTCTGTTCGTAGATGTATTCTATTCACGAGTTGGCAACTCACCCCCGTTGTGCCACAGTTTCTTGCAGGTTTGCCATACAGGTTTCATTACGGCTTTGCGGGCACAGTTTCGTTCGGGTGACTTGCTAGTAGGTGGGTTTATTGGTATCGTACCCATCATATTACCTTGTATTATATTATTCAGTTGTATCTAGTAAATTCCATCAACCAAACATGTACTTATTTGAGATAGAGACCGGTGTTGATTATTCTATCGACCTTAGAGTCGCGCTGTGTATTTTTACGGATTTCTTGTTGTTTTGAGTTTCTATTTGAGTTTTGATCCTCGCCCTTGGCGTTGTATATTATATTGCTTATGTGGTTGTGGTCGTCGTTTGACGAAGAGCTGGCTCCCGCTTGGGGATGCCTTTGTATTGATTTCGTATACTATTCATGTTGTATCCCGTTTGGGAGCCAGTATTTACAAAGGAGACTCTGCCGAAATTTTCAGGAAATACTTGATGTTTTAAAACTGCATAACTCGGCTTATGCTATTGAAACTACTTGATTTTAAATTGGTTTTCCTTCACTCTACTACTTTTCTTGGTTTGGATTTCTGGGTTTTCGGTTTACTTAGATTACGTACGCCTCAAGACGTTCATAGTTTAAGTGCCTGTCATGTTCCGTACTTTCGGGTCGTGACAGTACAGTAATGGCCTCTAGGGCATACATATAACTAACAGTTGGATGAACCATTTTGGGTACATGGTGGACCCGGTAAGGTACCCCGGGGCAAGAAGCTCGTAGTGATGACGATGAGCCTGGCAGGGGGAGACTACCTACCGGTGATTTTACCCGACGCGTCGGATATCCGGAGGATACCGTCGTGGTCTTGAGATGGATGGTAGGGGCCGGTCTGGACTGACGGCGCCCTAGATATTGAGATTGAGACATTGAGATTTCGAGATATTGAGGTACTGAGATTTGATGATACAGGCCAGTCCGGATAGCCGGAGCCTGAGGTTTTGAGACATTGAGATTTATGTTTTGTGTCGATACTAGACACTGTTGATGCTGATTTCATTTATGATACCTCATTTTAAAAATACAAAGGAAATCTCACTAAATTATGAAAACAGTTTCTTTATTTACATGTATTCTGTTTTCATGCATTCATACCTCATTCATATGATATATTGCTACCTGAGGCACTGACACGGGCATATGAGATTACACTCGGGTTAGATATCACCCTAGCCATTGTTATAGGCTGAATGTTATACATATATTTGAGGATATATTATGATCATTGACCTAGGTTGCGTTATTTATGCGATTTCTATTCCTAGATGTTTTCTACTCACGAGTTGGCAACTCACCCCCCGTTGTGCCACAGTTCCTTGCAGGTTTTGCCGTACAGGTTTCATTACGGCTTTGCTGGCACTGCTTCTTTCGGGTGACTTGCTAGTAGGTGGGTTTATTGGTATCGTACCCATCATATTACTTGTATAATATTATTCAGTTGTATCTAGTAAATTCCATCAGCCAAATATGTATTTATTTTGAGATAGAGACCAGTGATGTTATTCTTTCGACCTTAGAGTCGCGCGTTATATTTCTATGGATTTCTTGTGGTTTTGAGTTTCCTTTTGAGTTTTTGATCCTCGTCATTGGCGTTATATATTATATTGCTTGTGTGGTTGTGACCGTCGATTGACGAAGAGCTAGCTCCCGCTTAGGGATGCCTTTTATTGATTTCGTATACTATTCATGTTGTATCCCGTTTGGGGGCAGTATTTACAAAGGAGACTCTGCCGAAATTTTCAGGAAATATTTGATGTTTTTAAAAAGGCATAATTCGGCTTATTCTATTAAAACTACTTGATTTAAATTGGTTTTCCTTCACTCTGCTACTTTTCTTGGTTTGGATTTTTGGTTTTTTCCGGCTTACTTAGATTACGTAAGCCTCGAGACGTTTCGTAGTCTAAGTGCCGGTCATGTTCCGTACTTTCGGGTCGTGACAAAGTTGGTATCAGAGCGTTAGGTTTTACCTTCGGAGCGCAGGATGACCCTTGGTTGATGGAATAGGTGACTAAAGTTGAGTGACGTACCGTAGGTATGTTCCGCGGCATATTTACGATACGCTACTCCACTTAAGGAGCCTTAGGATGTACATTTCTTTGCTCAGTTTTATATTCATTCCGATCTAGCCTCATCAGTAGCAATTATAGTTTTGCTGCCACGATTACGGGCAGGGAGAGCTACGGCTAGAGTTGCGGTCAGTATGAGCTCGTCAAGAACGAGGACTGACCAGGGCATGATTCCGGCGACACACGATTGCAGAAATGTGTCTTTTCATTGTGTCTTCACGCCACGAGCGTTGGGTAGATTGCTGTATGAGATTACTCGGACGTGCCGATTTGCACTAGAGGATTGAGCCACTGATAGAGGCCAGCCAGATTTTGATGACCATTGAAGTATTGCTTACTCCTGATGATTGAGGCACCGTTCAGTGTGCAGACGAGCGAGCCAGTATTGCTGCGGACGACGAGATATCGCCCCAGATGTTGGAGCTATTGCAGTACGAGTAGTACGAAGAGATGACAGGAGGTCGCTAGTCACCCGATGATGAATGACTAGGACAGGTGGTTCGTTCGCCTACCCCGATGCGAGGTCATCAGATAGATTGATTCCAGCTAGAGACGACTTCACGCAGAGACGTTGAGAGTCGACATAGACGATCGAATGTCAGAAACCTATTATTCTAAGTTTAAAGTATTCGTAAAGACATGCAGGAAATTCTATGGACCCTCTAGAAGAATGAAACCCTAACTCGACTTAATGACCGTGTGAAAGCCTTTGAACCTTCAGGTTTGCCGCAGTTCTACGGCGCCATTAGTAAGGCTTGGGTTTGCCCTTCTACGGCTGGACCACCGATGCTGTGTTATGTACTCGATACTATTAAACTGTTCCCAAGATGTTGAGCTCTTGGGGGATTATGAGGTTTTGACAAATCGATCGGATGGTTCGACTTCATTCGGATGCTAGGTGGTGAGATGCATTCTTAGGAGACTCCAGATACATGGATAGCCGTTGGAGCTCAGTCCATGCAGCCACGACGAGACGAGTCCGAAGCAGTCGACATTAGAGAAAGTGGAAGTAAGAGGTTCATACGAGATCTTGATGAGACGACGTTCCACTCCGCCGATATCAGAGATGTGATACGCATGCCGAGGCATTGTACTTGGATATACCTTCCAGAAGGAGTCGCAATGAGTATGCAGCCGTTCCGGAACAAGAAACCAATATAGTAAAGGACGATGACTTCCGGACAGTTCGGCAGAGACGAGATTTGGGAGAGATCTCGACAGGACCTTTCTGGGATGAATTACGAGAAGACTTGGACCCAGGAGTGGTCGTGTTATGCACACCGGCAGGCCAGAGTTCAGGATCGTCGACGAGACATGCTATGAGTGACCACGACAGTTGGCCAGAGATTCTTGGAGGATGTGCTTGAGCGGGACTATTCCTCCATACTTGATTTTTTGGTATTTTGAGCGATCTATCCGCATGATTTGATTTTGATGATTGAGTTTCATGATATTGTTTTCATGCACTATGATTGCACCTACTGAGTATTTACGATTTTTGCACAGTTGTTGCACTTGAGATAGTTTGCGTGCCTTGGTTTCTCATATTTGTGATTATATGGATTTCATACAGTTGAGTTGATTTGTGCGTATATACGCACACGATTTGGTTTTTGCACTCGGTATAGTTCATATATGCTTGCAGTACAGTGTTACGTATGTTGTGCATTTAGATGCACTGGACTTCGATTTCGATGGTGATGTGCGATATTTGTTTTGTGCACCTTGTGCATGTGATTGGATTTTGCGCGTATTCGGCACTTGATATTGGATTTCATGATTTCGTGCACGATGGATGCACCTGATTTGGATTTTCGCGCATGTTGGGCGCATGTTTTGAGGTGCGATTTTGGTGCACACCAGATACACTAAATCGAGATTCTTCGTTCATGTCAGATGCACCTGATTTTGCTGTCAGGCACAGACGTTGCCTACGACAGACGCTTTGTGCACACCCAATGCACTTAGATCTTGTTTCTGTGCACTTGTATGGCACGTATATGGATTTTGATTTCCGTGCGCACTAGACGCACGTAGTATTCATACGCGTATTTGGGATTGATTTTTCCTATAGAGCAGTATGATTTTATGATATTTGCTATGTGTTTTCGTACTGGGCAGGACTAGTCATAGGACAGTACCTGAATATATTTGGCATTCATTTCCTTCAGATATTTACATATATAGATTTGATATTTACATGTATAGTTTCGAGTTATATCATATTGGTTTTGTATTGGATTTGACATTTGTGTCTTTACCGTGACTCCGATGATTGCGGGATGCTTGATGGAGTTTTGATTTTGAGTTATCTGCTCATTACTCATGCGCATGTATTGCGCTATGATGCGTTTTATGTACTTATGATTTCGGAGCCCCGACGACTTGATGGTTTTTCTTAGATGTTTTTATATTTGGGGGAGTTTGAATTTAAATTCGGGGACCGAATTTCTTTAAGGGGGGAAAACTGTAACGTTTTGAAAATCGTTTCGGTGAAATTTCGAAAAATCGGTAAAATAAGGGGGTTTTCTGTAAAAAGTCAAAATACAAATATCTTATTATAAAAATTAAATATACATATTCTAGCTATGTAATTGCTAGTATTTAGTGTTTATTGAGCCACTGGTGAAATTTCAAATTTTTTGAAAAAAATTATTTTAATATTATTTTTAAGCCGTCACTAATACATTTAATTAGGGAAAATTACAAATTGGAATGAGTTGAAACAAATTTTGTTCATCATAACACATTAAACAAAATTTTAACATGTTGTTTTTGAAATGAAATGGTTTGCCAAAACGGCTTAGAAATTATTGAAGGAAAAAGGCTTTTTTTGGTGAAATTAGCGAAAACTTGCAATTTGGTAACTTGAGAGGGGTCTTTTTGCATAGAATTTTTTTGTTCACTCTCTCACAACCTCACCCCTCACATTTGGCCGGCCCCACCTCTGCTGGACAGCCACTTTCCCCCCCTCTTTTGGCTTTAATTCATGTGAGGAAATTGTTTTATAAAGAGGTATGGATATTGGGTTGACTTTGACAATTCCACATGCACCCACACCCACTCTCTCTCTCTCCTTTTCCCCATTTCTGCTGTCCAAATTCAGCAGCTCTCCCATTTGTTTCTCCTCTCATTCTCTTCAAAAAAAATCCTCACAAATTCATCAAAAATCAAAGTATAACCTCACAAAATCATAATCCAATCTCTACCCATTTCTTTTTGGCCTATTCTAGCATGGATTGTGGTGAAAAGAGAGAAAATTGGAGGCCAAGATTTTCATGCTAGATCTCTAATTAAGTGAGGTATAATCTTAGCATTTTACTTAAGTTATTGTTTAATTACTTGAATCTAGCTATTATGTGTTTAATTAGCGTTCTAAATTTGAAGTTTGAAATTTAAAGAAAAGGGAATTGAGAGTAAGTTAGGGTTTTTATCATGTGTAAAGGTTTGCAAGGTATAATTTAACATTTTTAGGAATGCTAAAGCTAAGCTACTTGCTATATTGCTAGATTGCTACATTTCAATTGTCCAAATTGCTTAAATTGCAAACTAGTTTTTTGTAAACCATGAATTTGATTAAGAGAAAAATGTAATTAGGTTTTTCATGACTTCATTAACATTATAAAATGTAGTTTAATGTTTTAGATCATGCAAATCCAAGCTAGATTGTTGTATGTGCATTTTTGCTATAAAATTGTTAAAATTGGTTAATTTGTAAACTAGAATTTTGGGGCTAATGAAATTTAATGAGATTAAATTATGGAAATGGTTTTTATGACTTATTTAAGATGTTTAATAAGTATTATGGCCATTAGAATTGTTTAAACATCGAGTTTTGTACTAAAACGGGTAATTTTTGCTTGCTAGATTTTCGGAAAAATGGCTTTTAAGGTGAATTTGGGGTTTTGTGAATTTTAACCTATTTTATATTATAATTAGTGTTCGTGAATGCGCAAATGAGAGTGTTTGGGTTTTTCTCGATGGTTTGACCTTTGTACATCGACATCGAGGGTTGGTTTGGCTATTCTTGCATGTGTAGACGATAGGTTTTGACCTATGCGTGATGCGCGTGCCGATTTGATTTTCGTATGCCGTTTCGATTTCGAATTTGGTTTTAATGCGATACGGTGCGTTATGATATGTAGGTACCCCATGTGGACTTCGAGACGACAAGCAAGCGCGTGGCAACGTCGGTACCGGCGAGCGAGGACCAGGTGAGTAGATTTATATCTACCGGGAGAAGTCAGGTGGATGGCGTAGAGCACCCCCGCAGTTCGTGGTGATGTATACGAATACGTATACACACATATATATATTGTTTATATATTGTTTGAGTATATTGATGATAATATGGATATTTGGGGTTCTTGGATATTTAGTGTCGCGAAACCCTAGAGTAGTGGTCGCACCCCGCATGCACACACCAACCCATACTTGCATACATTCTTCTTCCATTTGTGTTTACGGGAATATATATATAGTTATGTGTTCATATGGGTATGGGACTATGTGTTCACGTACGGATTTGAGGATGATACTTGGGATTGAGATGAGTCGATGAGATTTGTGTTGAGCTTGTGATATCGGTGATATGGCAGGATTCGTACTTGAGGTACGTCCTGGTGTTATAGCGGATCTTGGGGCGGCGATACGGGTGAATAGTGTTATAAATAAAATGGACGACATGTGATCGTGATATGAGGCATGATATGCTAGGATATTGATATTAGGCCGTATCGGGCGATGTATACCCCTTGATGATGATATGTGCTGACGATATCGGTTTGTACGAGATTGTCGATCAGTAGTCAGATCATGAGTATATTGAGGATATTAGTATTGTACTAGACATAGGTCAGTACCCTAGACTATGATCTTGGATAAAAAGGATACCAGAGGAATAGTGTGAGGAATATGATATTGATCCGTACCAAGATTTGGGGATGCCGTACGACGGATTTACGTACGAGCTATATCTTGATGATTGATCCGCACTCTTGACTTGGGATGTCTGATTATAGATATGGTATCGGATATGATATTATTGAGGCGGGATCACCGACTAATATATATACAGGTATGTATATGTATCGACTCAGATGTTAGGCGGTTTCCTTACCTGTAGTCTAGCTTGTAGCTTAGCCCTTTAGTTTAGTTAGTTGTTAGATTAGATTCGGTTCCTACCTATTTCAAAGCTTATGAATCGTGCGTATTTTAAAAGACAAGTCAAGGGATTCTACGGATATTTCAAAAAACGTATCTTTTCTTAAAAACACCGTAGCCCCTATTTTCAAAACCCTACGATTCATATTATTTCAAAAGGCACCATTGTAGGACTTATATTAGGTTAATGCAGTTTAGTTATCGTTGCGTCTAGTATTCAGCTCCCGCTCATTATTGTTGTTCGCTCCGCATCACATGCTTATATTATGCTTCATATTCTACTGTTGATATCTTGTGGTTAGGACACCAGCACCATTACCGATGATGCGTATGTACCACGTACACTTACTTGCCGGCTCACACACATCTTCATCGGTAATTGCCATGTCACGTACACTTAGAGAATATTATTGCTTCATTTAGCTTGTTAGCTAGTAGTTTTGACATGATATTAGTGTACTTGCCTTATATGTTAGTTTAGACATTGTAGTTATTACCTGCTACTTCATGCATACTGTTATTCATTGTTATGCCGCATTCATGGATTCTCATGCATATATTCACTTTTTACGTGCTATTGAGGTTTTGGATTCGGATTTCCATGAGATTTGCTGGATTTGGGGAAAACCGCAAAACATATACAAACTTCTTCTTTCTCTTTTTAAATGAAAAGCGCGGTTTTTCCCATGATGTATGAGTCGTCCACCATGAGTTTGCTGATGGATTTCGAGACCCGATTCGAGGAGTTGGATGAACCGTTTTGGGTACATGGTGGACCCGGTAAGGTACCCCGGGGCAAGAAGCTCGTGGTGATGACGATGAGCCTGGCAGGGGGAGACTACCTACCGGTGATTTTACCCGACGCGTCGGATATCCGGAGGATACCGTCGTGGTCTTGAGATGGATGGTAGGGGCCGGTCTGGACTGACGGCGCCCTAGATATTGAGATTGAGACATTGAGATTTCGAGATATTGAGGTACTGAGATTTGATGACACAGGCCAGTCCGGATAGCCGGAGCCTGAGGTTTTGAGACATTGAGATTTATGTTTTGTGTCGATGCTAGACACTGTTGATGCTGATTTCATTTATGATACCTCATTTTAAAAATACAAAGGAAATCTCACTAAATTATGAAAACGGTTTCTTTATTTACATGTATTCTGTTTTCATGCATTCATACCTCATTCATATGATATATTGTTACCTGAGGCACTGACACGGGCATATGAGATTACACTCGGGTTAGATATCATCCTAGCCATTGTTATAGGCTGCATGTTATACATATATTTGAGGATATATTATGATCATTGACCTAGGTTGCGTTATTTATGCGATTTCTATTCCTAGATGTTTTCTACTCACGAGTTGGCAACTCACCCCCCGTTGTGCCACAGTTCCTTGCAGGTTTTGCCGTACAGGTTTCATTACGGCTTTGCTGGCACTGCTTCTTTCGGGTGACTTGCTAGTAGGTGGTTTATTGGTATCGTACCCATCATATTACTTGTATAATATTATTCAGTTGTATCTAGTAAATTCCATCAACCAAATATGTATTTATTTTGAGATAGAGACCAGTGATGTTATTCTTTCAACCTTAGAGTCGTGCATTATATTTCTATGGATTTCTTATGGTTTTGAGTGTCCTTTTGAGTTTTTGATCCTCGCCATTGGCGTTATATATTATATTGCTTGTATGGTTGTGACCGTCGATTGACGAAGAGCTAGCTCCCGCTTGGGGATACCTTTTATTGATTTCGTATACTATTCATGTTGTATCCCGTTTGGGAGCAGTATTTACAAAGGAGACTCTGCCGAAATTTTCAGGAAATATTTGATGTTTTTAAAAAGGCATAATTCGGCTTATGCTATTAAAACAACTTGATTTAAATTGGTTTTCCTTCACTCTGCTACTTTTCTTGGTTTGGATTTCTGGTTTTTTTCGGCTTACTTAGATTACGTACGCCTCGAGACGTTTCGTAGTCTAAGTGTCGGTCATGTTCCGTACTTTCGGGTCGTGACACCGCTACTGCACCAACACCGGGCCACACCGTTCCAGCCTCCGTGCCACAGCGGACCCACTCACATATCGCGCCCCGTACCCACTCCCCGTGCTACACTGTACCTGATCCGGTGCGCGCGCCGTGCCGTTTCCGCACCACGCACCGATTCAAGACCGTGCCCAAAGCCGCGTCGCGCCGTGCCACGCACCGAGTCAGGACCACACCCACCACTGTATCGCGCCCGCGTCGCCACCGCATCCAGTATCGGATCACCGCGCATCGTGCTCGCGCCACGCGCCTGTGTCCAGCATCGCGCCGTCTCGTGTGTCGAGACAAACCCTGCAGCGGCGTCGCTTCCATATCAAGCGACCGAGACAAGTGATTTCCACTTGCTTTACATGCTATTAATGTTATACACATAATTATTTAAATCTTTCCATTACCAAAGTTTCGATCACCATACGTATACACAAGTATTTGATGCTAAACTCTAAGTGAAGACCTATCCTTAAATGACGGAACTTGTGATCATTAAGTCCGTTTACTGTTTACAGAAGTACTATAGAAATTTGGTTGAAAATCAATATCGTTTCACCTATAAAAAGTTACCCCCGATAATCCTTACGAAATCTAAACTTTTCCGGGTAGGTTAGACCGTTAAAATACTAATAAATCATTTACATATCAGATCTGAGCGTTCATTGGCTTGTATCGAAGATAACAGGTTAACCTACAGTACTCTATAGTTTATTTTTAAAATTGAACTAGTTATGATAGGGAAAACTAGGGAGAATTACGATTCTGGACTGCAGTCCAGAACAGAAATCCCAGTTGACCCTGTTTTTAAATCACTGTATATCCATGTTCAAATGCGAGAATGTGCGGAACCCTATATAGTTAAGTATAAAATTAAGTTATCTTTCTTAATCCACTGGTTTCACTGGATTCCTGTTCTTTATGATATTTTAACACATTTTATAATGTCAACGTGTCTAGCTGAATTCTGCAGTGACAGATTTTACACATCAACCTTAACCTGATCATAACTCCCTGTTGATATAGGATATTACTGATCCGCTAATTGTGTTGGAAGCCTAACTGATAAGACTAAATATTGTTCAACTATAGAGTCACCTAATTACGATCCCAACTAGGATTAAAACGTGTTACGAAATGGACTTTCGGTTCAGGAACTGAATTTCTAGCAGTGATCACTTAAATTGAAATGGCCATAACTAGCGAACCTGAAATCCGATTTATGCGAAACTAATTTTTATGGATAGATAATTAAATATACTATTTACCCCTTTTTCATTGTTTTGCTCGATTCTGCATGTATGATTTATAGTGAATTATGCAAGTGGTAGGACACTGGCTGATGACATTTTATTCATATCACAATTATTGCATTCTCATCATGTCATGTAAAGCTTATATACATTGGTAACCTAGTGATCGCGTGCATTACCCAGTATTAGATATTAGTGTTTTGATTGTGGCAGGTATGTTAGTGATAAAGTGTGAATGAATAAGTGAAAGTGATACGTACTTTTACACAATCAACGGACCCGGTTAATTTATTACATTGTCGACGTCTATGGGACATGTATAAGTGTGACTATAATTGGTATGGGACGATTATAGAAGCACTTATATTAGTGTCATAAGTAAGGCACCAAATACTGTCCATTTATCTTGGGTACCAGTCGAGACATGCTTGATGAAGACCATGTCTTCAGTCCTCGCGTAGACTTGTCATGGACTGACTAGTATTTGAGTTTATGGTTGGTATTTGATGTAGACCACGGGGTGTGGGGTAGTTTGAGTGTGAGTTCAACGGAAGCTCGGGAGCCCCATTTCCTGCATACACAACGATTCTAGGAGTTATATGAGTGATATTACTGATTATTAGCGAGCGACTCGGGTCCGTGTTTCCTTGCCCCTATGTCCCTATCCTTGGATGGGGGATACTCACGAGTGGTTGACTCTCACACTTAGACTGACGATAGCTTTAGCGATCTGGACAATGAGACTTAGAGACTGATAGGTTTAGTGGCATGCATTGATTACTGATTCGATACACCTGCCTTACCGTTTACCTGCCAAACTGTTTACATGTACTGGCACCTTCGTGCTTATATCATCACTTCATGCTTACTGTTTCATATTCATCATTATTACACTTGTTATACATGTATTTCTATTTATTGCTATTGTGTCGCTCTGACGACCTGAGTATGCATGCTCAGAGTAAGAGGTGGATCTAGCTTGGACCAGGACCTGACGTACCCCGAGGACATTGCGGACATCTTGATCAGCGACTCAGCGCTATACTTCCTTGATCTCTATCGGGTTAGTTTTTGGTATCTGTTTTGATTTAGTGAATGCATTTCTCATTACCTGTGCATTGATTATGGATTAGCACGTAAAGCTAGAAACCGAAGTGTGACTACGGCGGGATGTTTCCTCAACCGTAGGAGCATGGCTAGCCTTATTAACCCCTCGTATCCCGTATTTTGGAAAACGGGGCGTGATATGGTTTTGTTGCCCCATAGAATCTTCTTAAAACAATCAAAGATCTAAAATCTAAACTAATTTTTTTATATGGCACAAAGAATCCTTCAAATATCTGTTAGTTGGAATCAAATCGAGATTTTGGGGAGAACGAGATCTTATCTAGATTTGCCTCTGTTCGTCTCGATCTTCTCTTCCAGTAAGTTTGTCTCGATTCCTGAAATTTTAAATAGAAATTTTGCAGAATCAAACATACTAAAGGAAATATAATTTAATCTACAACTAAATCTAAAATTTAAATTTAAATATAATTAAACTACACCTCCCCGGCAACGGCGCCAAAAACTTGATGTAGATTTTATTTGTCTCCGAATTTAACCGTAAGTATACAACTTATCGTAGTTGTACTTGAGGATCGTTCCCACAGAGAGGTGTGTTAACTACTTTTAAATTAAGTTAAAGTTGAGTTTTCTTAAAATCTAAAAATTTAAATTCAAAATAAAAGTTGGTTTTCAAGAGAGAGGGAAGTTCTAAGGTTTTCTATTGTTTTATTTTCTAGGGTTGGTTTAAAAGATACTACTTCTTTTCTATATATATATATTTAATATGTTTTGTATTAATTCAAATAAAAACATAGATTATATTAATTAGATTAAAAATAACCTATCAATTACAAAATATCATTTAGAAACTATATTAAATATCTATATTTTTAGTTAATTAAAAGTACCCAAGGTTTAATATTCAATTAACAGTAGCAAATGATCAATCTATACTATTATATTATTGATTTAATCTAGAACCCTTTAACTACCTATGTGGAATTTATTTTGATTTAATCCTTTCTTACCGTTCCTAATTAGGTTTCTAATTTGTCAGACTGTCATTATGAAGGGTTACGGCAGCGCTCCGGCCATCGAAACGTGGCCAAAATGCGGAACAAAAATTTCTAAACTGGCGCTACCGTTACCCGATTCCCGGATAGACCTTAAACCCTAATCTAGCATGCTAAACTAAGAGTTAGAATCGTTATACCGAGTTGATACGTGTCCTTCGGTCTTCATTCCAAGCTCATAGTGGTTCCTAGATGTGGTTTGGTTTCCGGTCTTCCTTTATCTCCGATGATCCACCTGAGGGAAACGGCGCAAACTCCAGCCTCGTCGAACGAGACAACCGACGCTCCAAAGATGCTAATGATGGAGAGTCAAGGTGTAGTAGTGTGTCACTATATTTTCTCTCATACTCATTTGCTCAACTTAGCAACCATAGAAGATGAATGAGGTGATGATCAAGGGCATGAGCTAATAAAATTGGCTAAGTATTTTTTTAGTGTGAAAAATGAGAGAGTGGGAGAGAGCTAGTCTATCAAAATGAAAACGAACCCCTCACACCCCCAAAAAAAATGGTCGGCCCCCTCTCCTCTCTCATCTCCTTCACACAAAAAAATATATCATTTCCAATTACCATTAAACAATTGCAACCATACCTTGTCTCCATGCGTTGACCCATGCCTTGACCCATGTCACCTTTCCACCTCATTTAAAAGCAAATGATTTTCTAAAAATCAATAATGAGGTGGCATCTTCTAGAAGCTATTTCGTATAAAATACGGAATACTTCCCGGTATATGTATCGAAATACATATACGCGTATTCGTACAAAAATACGAATAGCCAAGAGAGAAAATAAATAGCGAACAATAATACTAGAATACATATATATAATATATATATAAATTATTAAATCAAAACCTAATTTAATAATCCGGCTTAATCCTAAGCCACTAGTATTATCAACCATCCGATTAAAGTCTGCGCAGCATGTGCATATATTTAATCGGACGCCTGTATGTACCAACATACACCATGTATACCATATCGCTTGAACCGTGAAAACGCTATGTGTGGGACTCTAAAGACTCATCAATACGCTGGCAGTGGGTTTAATCACAAGCACGTCAGCGGCACTAGCTGTAACGGCTACCCAGGTATTGAGTGAAAGGGAGGCCGACGAGCAAACTCATGCAGAACCCCTATTGAGCCTGAAAGTGGCAATATCTGTACAGTCCGGTCTGTTCGTCTGAGAGTATCGCATATCGAGTCGAGGGGGTGGATAAAGTCAGACCCCTAACAACGCGATATTTAGTGTCGGCATGTACCCCATCACCACCTGAGAAACTATCGATCCTGGATCGGTAATTCTCGTTCACCATGGCCATGGATTTCTGGTGATGGCCATCCATGCACAACGCGACATCAACCCCAATACCGGGAGAGACGAATCCCCGACGATCCGATCACTGCCTCCATGTGGCTCGGGATTGTACCCAACTAAAAGCTGTTTGCATGACTCCTTTGAGCCATGGTAGGGTAGTAATCAAAGCATAGTGGGAACTCACATGAGACAAATGACGATCTCAGGTCGACAGACTAACCTGTACACATGTCACTTGGGAACTGCTATCTGACAATAGGTATAATACCAACTAGCAGGTTCCCGGCGAGTCCGTCCAGTGTACTCATAACCCAATGAGCACATGTATACTATCTTATATGAACAAACTAACACCAATGGCTTGTGAAACCTGGCCACCGCCGCTCGTCGGGGTCTCGATCAGTATACACTAGTCTACAATGGAGTATCGATGCCCGGTCTTGATACTCCTACGACTAGGGACATTTAAGGATGTGCTTATAGACCCAGCTCCCACATATATGATCGCCATCATAATGTTGGCAGTCTAGCAAGAATCCTATGAGCTCTATCAACATATACATGATGATAAAGACAAATCAGATAGCATACTATCATCTCAAGTAAGACTGTTCTATCGGTATATGTCCTCACTCAATTATCATAATCACAAGTCCGCGACTATGATAATTGCCTTGAGGGCACTATAGCCAACAATCTCCGACTTGCACTTAAGGCCAATTATTACGATGTCGCATACTTATAGCCCGTGTGATACCGAACACCCAACTTCTCTACTAATCAGTTTCGCAAAACCCGTTTGCGAAAATGATTGCGTTCAAGAAATAGCCTCAGTGGGTGAATCTGCTCCAATGTTTCTTTCTGTATCTCTCTATATCTCAACTTCACGGAGAAAGCTACCACCCGAAATGAGCAATACTTGTCTTAGAATTTGTCTGGATATCTGATGGGACCCAGTTCACAAACAAACTCCAAATCCAGCAAACTTCTTAGACTGTATCGTCCACGGAATTTAATCAGTATCTTGCGCCATGCCTTTCCTCAGTATCCGCTTGGACCACCTATCCAACATACTGTCTCTCAGAAAAGGGAAAACTATAGCTCTGACAGTCACTCTGTCATCCAGGTCACCTTGGAACCCTGAAATGATAATCGTCTCCCGAAGGATGCTGCCATAATTACTTCCCAAGAACATCCATTTATGTTTAATAACTGCTTCCCAATATTTCTCCAGGATTGGATTAATTTATGTTTATTGTGGCTAGTGCAAAAACAACATCTAGTGTGGTACTTGACATTTCATGATTAACTCAATTGCCTAAGCAAGTGATATGCTAATCATGCATACCCCTCTTCCCTTTGGTCTGTAAGACACCTTTAGAGAGGGTGACTCCATCACCTGCAGATACACCACCATATCAGGAGTCATCTATTCTAAAATACCTTTAGAATAATGTCAAAGTACCCAGATTAGGATACTTCCTAAATCTAGATCTAAAACCATAGATTTAGTAACCAGAAACCCTGATATTACATCCATATCCTGTGTGGAGAAACAACTTTATGACAACCACGGTATAACCGCTCGTAGTGTAGGAATATCTCTTCTTATCAAGTGCATGTCATCCCAATACCTGGACATCACACCCTACTACCTTCTTACTAGATCCATCTCCTATTCTGATGAAGTCAAAGCTTATAACCGTTACATCAAAAATAGATGATCTATTTCCGCTATGCCTGCTTTAGTCTATAAAAAGACATAAGCTACTTGTCCTCTATGCTTCCGCTGCTCCCACTGACTCAACAACCCTCTGGCAGAGTCATATACACGTACACTTCAAAAACTAGTTTAGAACGATGCTATACTCATCCTCCTGCCGGGTCTTATAGTCTTGAACAGCAGCAATGGTAAGTCTGGGTAAACAAGAACCTCCCTATCACCGTCTCTGAGAAGACCGAAGTACCTCTCGGGTGCCTGAGGTTACCTACCAAATCTGCGGAGTGGCTAATGAAACATCAAATCCAATTGAATTCTTAGGTTCTATTAAATTTTCAGTAATCGTTTGTGGTTCTGGAATAACTTCTAGTTCTACCATACTCCCATTTGTGTTTTCTGAAAAAGTCCATTTTACTAAAACTGTGGTGAATCAAGAATAATATAAATATTGATCTTCCTGATGGTAGAAAATTATCCCTCGTCAAAGCCCGGATAACCCACGAACATCCATTACTAAAACGTGCCTTGAGATTATCTGTATTCTGATTTTAAGTATCAACCGGACAACTCCCTATACCTTAACATCGTCAAGATATAAATTGATTCTATATATATATATATATATATATATATATATATATATATATATCTGATATAGAAACAAAAGCACTATATAAAACCAGATTCAAAATCATACAGCTGTCTCCAGTGCATATCAACCAAATGGAAAGAGGACAATCAGCATTACTCATCTAGGAGTTCATCCATATATGAGTAACCCGAAAAAGAAGCAAGTTCTCAAAACCATTACTATCAACGGAATACCAAACACAAGTATCTACATTTTCGACTACTTTGAAGAATCCTGATACTTCTAATAAATGGTTCTCTACTTAATTCTTATACCTATAACTTCTCAAAATCTGAACCTTGTATTTCAACGAAATACCTGTCTAAAATAAGAGAAGTCATGAGTAAACAGAATATAGTATGAGTACCAGCCCCATTTTCCTAATGGTCACTGGACAACATACAATACTTTGTATAAGTCTCCTGAGTTCAACAACTCAAATCTTGTGCGTCGTAGATTGAAAAACTGTACTATGGTTAAGAAGAATTACACCGCTATTGAATGCACCTTACCTAATCACCAACTGATATAGGTAAATGTCACAGACATAATATCAAAAAATTATATCTCACTTTATAAAATAAATATACAGATATATCATTTTGAAATTGGTGCATAACAATGGATATTCAAAACCTAATATTTGTTGTCCGGCAAAAACCAAATGATTTCCTCAAATATCACCAATTACTACGAATTCTGATATAATGAGGATCTAATCACCCAATTCCCAATATCTTACTCCCACTCACCATCCGTAATAACATACAGATGTGAGAAACTGATCTGGTAAATACATACCCTGGAGTTAGATTCCAATTGGGAAAACAGTTTTCAATTAATATCACACAATGAAACTAAAACGTGAAAATGTTTCAAAAGGGGTTAACTGGCATTCCTAGTAATGCCTCTTCCACTATCCTGATTCATGACAGTAACCATATACTTACCTGCCCTCACTGCAATCCCTTTATTATGTCTTTAGTTATTACCTTCTGTACACCTCCTTTGCGCTAATTGGTTTTCTTCATTCCCTACCCTTCGGTACCAGCCTAAGGTTTTGAAAAAGACTATCCAATAAGAGCAATAGGTGTACTGTCCTAATCCTAGGAGACCTCGCAACCTGAGAGAAGGTAAAGAGAAAAGACATCTGAATAATCCTATCCAAATTCTCTTGAACCGGAAACCATCCTCGAATCTGGAACGAATTCCTTCGAGTTCGTATGTAACTATACGATGGCATATCCAATGGAAGTGGATATCAGTAGTGATACGGAGTGTTCTAGAGAAATGCAAAGTGGATGTAGGAGTGGCAGGGGTATACACCGTCTTTGTTGTGAATGATGGTGGTCGCAATTTCTTTTGCCATTATTCTAATCACTTTATATGTCTTTACTTATTACCTTCTGTACACCACACTTAAGCTTAATTGGTTTTCTTCCTTCCCTACCGTTCGGCACCTGCCTATGGTTTGGAAGAAGACTATCCAATAAGCTTAACAGGTGTACCCTCTCCTAATCCTAGGAGCCTTCACAACCTGAGAGAAAGTAAAGATAAAAGACAACCGAATAATCCTATTCATTCTCTCCAGAACCAGAATCCATCCTCGAAAAAGTTCCTTCGAGTTCGTATGTAACTATACGATGGATTTATCCAATGGAAGTGGATACTCGTAGTGATACGGGGTGTTCTGGAGAAAAGCAAAGGCAATATAGAAGTGGCAATGATTTATACGACACCGTGACATTCCAAAAGCCAAAGTGTTCTAAGAAGGTTCGGTTAACTTGGTTTCATGAGTTTTAGTCAAAGGTCGTGTCATAGTCGTAGCCAAAGAGAGGGAGAAGAAACACTCAGCATGCACTCTAACCTAGATCAGAATGGTTAATCATTTTATCTAATCTGGATGGCTCCCACTGTTTCCTCAAATTCTCCTCTAAACCCAAAAGGACAATTAGTCGGAATTACCCGAGGAGTAATCCTACTCATCAGTGGAAATCGGGATCTAACTAGCTTCGCATGATAACTTGATGGAAGCCACTCAAGTCATCACACTCCAGAAGGTATGCGCATGCCTGGCAAGTTTCCTGTATGTTTGAAACTCCTGATGTGTGTTTTTACCCATAGGACCCAAGTGACCATGACTAAAGATCAAAATGTCAAAAGGTCCTAATCAAGTTCTACCCGTCATTATCTTGACTACATTAAACCCACCGGTACGAGCCTTGACTAAAGATCAAAATGATCGTACGACTGTCCTAACCAATCGCATTATCTCTGCAATAGAAAAGCACTACATAGCTACCGAACACTATGCCTCGGCTAATGCACGACATACGTAGCACGAATACTAAGCAATACTAGTCTGAAATGACGGAGGGCTACGGTTGGTTTTTGGCGAAAAACCTTTAACGTAATGAACTTGATATCGTTAAAGGAACCGGGTGGTTTTTAAAAATTTATAGTGGCAAAAATTTTTGCTAAAGAGGTCGCTCCAGGTGAAGGGATCTCGGCTCTTTCCTCGTCGAATGAGGTGCAGGATATTCCAAACTGAATACTACGATACAAAGCAAAAGTAATCGACTATAGTGAAGTTATTACATTGACGTAAACTTTTACTCAAGGGGTCACTCCAGATGAAGGGATCTCGGCCCTTGCCTCGTCGAATGAGGTGCAGGATATTCCAAACTGAATACCACTGAGAAAGTAAAAGAGAACGTCTATAATGTTGGTTTTTTAAAAACTTGGTTCCAACAACATCATATATAGGTTTTTTTTATCTTTGCATTGATAAGAATCAACGCGGTCCCATCAATTAATCACACCAGAAAAGAACGAAAATAAAATGTACGTATATGCCATCCGCATTCGCCACTGCGTCCCGTCATCACCCGTTAGGTTACTTAACTAACGACAGAGCGGGGACTGGACTAGCGCGGGTGCAAAACATATACAACATCTACTAGTATATATATAAATATATATAACAATCGTCCCAGGCATGATATAAAGCAACACCATAGAAACATCACAGAAGTAACACAGAATGGTGGATAATCTGGAGCCCCGGGTTTCACTTGAGCCACAAATGAGACCCGACGTTCCCTGTCGTGTGGATAGCCTGTGCAATGAAACCTAGACCCCTACGAGCGCGGCAAGTTACCCGCCAAAACCAGAAGTGAGGCCCCCTTCAACAATGTGAATGGTCCACCCGGCACTTCATGGAACCCAGTAACTTGAGCGTCCCCCTCCATAGGTCATACCTATACCCCCTAAGAGTGCGGCGAATAGCCCACCAATTATAGAGTAAGGTCCCCCGGTCTCAACGCCATGAGATGCGGACCCGTTTCCCTCTAGAACCCAGCTATTCGTGCACTCCACCGCAGGGTAATCCTAGTACAGAAAAGAAAATAATATACAAGGGTAACATCGACCTCAACCCGGTCATGCCCCAAAAGAATAATATACAAACAGGCAGTGACGGCAGTCCACATGTCGGACGCTCACCCCGCAATATCAAATGTACAAATGAAACTAAAATGTACTAATATTGCACCCAAGCTATCCACCACGACGATCCAACCAACATCACAGCACAACACAGAACATCAACGTGAATGTCACGTTCGCAAACTCGTCTAAAAGAACATATAGAAATTATACGGGTTTACCGATCGAGTGACATTCACGGTCGCAGATGCCAATCTAAGTACTGATATTCACACACTTAAAATTTTTATCGACTAAACTTTCCCAAATTGGCCCCAAGTGCATAACCAGTACTCAAATGAATCTGTGCCAAAACCATATACCACAAAAATCATTTTTCCACTAACTAGAGCTCTAGAAAAAAATTTGGTCACTGTAGCCCCAAAAGGGCCGCAGAAGAGCCGCAAAATGGCCATTTTGCGGCGGATCCGCCGCTGAATTTTGGAGTTACGTACCCAAACGTTTTGAGTAGCTATAGTTTTGCCTGCACATATTTTTAAGATGCCTGAAAATATTTTTTGACCACTTTGAAAAATCGACCACAAACACATCAATTTGGAAAAATGATTCGGAAAAATTTGTCGATCGAGATTTTAAGCTTGTGTAAACTTGCTAGTAGGGTTAAAAGGGTGGCTCTGATACCGTGAAGGGTTACGGCAGCGCCCCGGCCATCGAAACGCGGCCAAAATGCGGAACAAAAATTTCTAAACTGGCGCTACTGTTACCCGATTCCCGGATCGACCTTAAACCCTAATCAAGCATGCTAAACTAAGAGTTAGAATCGTTATACCGAGTTGATCCATGTCCTTCGGTCTTCATTCCAAGCTCATAGTGGTTCCTAGATGTGGTTTGGTTGCCGGTCTTCCTTTTTCTCCGATGATCCACCTGAGGGAAACGGCGCAAGCTCCAGCCTCGTCCAACGAGACAGCCGACGCTCCAAAGTTGCTAATGATGGAGAGTCGAGGTGTAGTAGTGTGTCACTATATTTTCTCTCATACTCATTTGCTCAACTTAGCAACCATAGAAGATGAATGAGGTGATGATCAAGGGCATGAGCTAATGAAATTGGCTAAGTATTTTTTTAGTGTGAAAAAATGAGAGAGTGAGAGAGAGCTAGTTTCTCAAAATGAAAATGAACCCCTCACACCCCCCAAAAAAATGGCCGGCCCCCTCTCTTCTCTCATCTCCTTCACACAAAAAAAATATCATTTCCAATTACCATTAAACAATTGCAACCATACCTTGTCTCTATGCGTTGACCCATGCCTTGACCCATGTCACCTTTTCCACCTCATTTAAAAGCAAATGATTTTCTAAAAATCAATAATGAGGTGGCATCTTCTAGAAGCTATTCCGTATAAAATACGGTATACTTCCTGGTACATGTATCGAAATACATATACGCGTATTCGTACAAAAATACGAATAGCCAAGAAAGAAAATAAATAGCGAACAATAATACTAGAATATATATATATATATAAATGTATATGTAAATTATTAAATCAAAACTTGATTTAATAATCCGGCTTAATCCTAAGCCGCTAGTATTATCAACCGTCCGATTAAAGTCTGCGCAGCATGTGCACATATTTAATCGGACACCTGTATGTACCAACATACGCCATGTACACCATATCGCTTGAACCGTGAAAACCCTCTGTGTGGGACTCTAAAGACTCGTCAATACGCTGGCAGTGGGTTTAACCACAAGCACGTCAGCGGCACTAGCTGTAACGGCTACCCAGGTATTGAATGAAAGGGAGGCCGACGAGCAAACTCATGCAGAACCCCTATTGAGCCTGATAGCGACAATATCCGTACAGTCTGGTCTGTTCGTCTGAGAGTATCGCATATCAAGTCTAGGGGGTGGATAAAGTCAGACCCCTAACAACGCGATATTTAATGTCAGCATGTAACCCATCACCACCTGAGAAACTATCGATTCTGGATCGGTAATTCTCGTTCACCATGGCCATGGATTTCTGGTGATGGCCATCTGTGCACAACACGACATCAACCCCATTACCGGGAGAGACGAATCCCCGACGATCCGATCACTGCCTCCATGTGGCTCGGGACTGTACCCAAGTAAAACCTGTTTGCACGACTCCTTTAAGCCGTGGTAGGGTAGTAATCAAAGCACAGTGGGAACTAACATGAGACAAATGACGATCTCAGGTCGACAGACTAACCTGTACACATGTCACCTGGGAACTGCTATCTGACAATAGATATAATACTAACTAGCAGGTTCCCGGCGAGTCTGTCCAGTGTACTCATAACCCAATGAGCACCTGTATACTATCTTAGGTGAACAAACTTTTACCACCAATGGCTTGTGAGACCTGGCCACCGCCCCTCGTTGGGATCTCGATCAGTATACACTGGTCTACACTGGAGTATCGATGCCCGGTCTCGATACTCCTACGACTAAGGACATTTAAGGATGTGCTTATAGACCCCGGCTCCCACATATATGATCGTCATCATAATGCTGGCAGTCAAGCAAGAATCATATAGGCTCTATCAACATGTACATGATAATAAAGACAAACCAGAAAGCATACTATTATCTTAAGTAAGACTGTTCTATCGGTGTAGGTCCTCACTCAATCATCATAATCACAAGTCCGCGACTATGATAATTGCCTTGAGGACACTATAGCCAACACATTAGCCTAATGAGATTTTAAGTGTATTATCGATCCCTAGATCTAGTTCAAAGCGTCAATTATCCCTATAAGATCTAGTTTATATGATGAAAATATAAAAAGAAAGGAATTAAATCAAAAGAAGCTTCAAAAATTAATCATAAGAAAAGAAGAGTTTGAAAACGTCCAACCACTGGAATTAAACAACATAAAGCCTAGAATGAAATTAAGTACTCATTATAATTAAAGATAAAAGAAGTTTTATTGATATAATGAAATACTTACAAATATAATTGATCTCCCTCTAAAAAACCCTAGGTTGAAGACAATGAGAGAGATATGATGTTGGAGATAGTGCCCTCAGAGTCAATTATTGGATCACAGGCACGTGGTTACAATGATTGAGGGAGGACCTATGCCGGTAGGACAGTCTTACTCAAGATGATAGTTTACTATCTGGTTTATCTTTATCATCGTGTACTGCTTTAGGTGACCTTACATGTCACTATTGCGTGTTGATAGAGCCCTTAGGATTCTTGCTTGACGGCCAGCAGTATGATGGCGATCATATACGTGGGGAGCTGGGGTCTATAAGCACATCCTTAAAAGGTCCCTAGTCGTGGTAGTTTCGAGACAGGGCATCGATACTCCAGAGTAGACTAGTGTATACAGTCGAGACCCCGACGAGGGGCGGTGGCCGGTCTCAAAAGCCACTGGTGTCAGTTGGTTCACCTAAGATGTATACAGGTGCTCATTGGGTTATGAGTACACCGGACAGGACTCGCCGGGAACATGCTAGTTAGTCTTATACCTGACGTCAGATAGCAGTTCCCTGGTGACATGTGTACAGGTTAGTTCATCGACCTGAGATCGTCATTTGTCTCGTGTGAGTTCCCACTGTACTTTGATTACTACCCTACCACGGCTCAAAGGAGTCGTGCAAACAGATTTTAGTTGGGTACAGTCCCGAGCCACATGGAGGCAGTGAGCGGATCTGCAGGGGTTCGTCTCTCCCGGTATTGGGGGTGAGGTCGCGCTGTGTCTAGGAGAGCCATTACACGAAGTCCTTGGCCAAGACAGGAGATTTACTGGTAGGTATTCCAGTAGTATCTCAGGGTGTTCTGAGCTACACTCCGACACGACTTGTACCGCTTTTGGGGGTCTGACTTTTACCAACCCCCTAGGCTCGCCATGCGATGCTCATAGACGAACGAACCGGACTGTACGGATATTGTCACTGACAGGCTCAGTAGGGTGTCAGGATGAGTTCGCTCATCGACGTCCCTTTTGGTCAATAGCTGGTAGCCCGTTACGTGTGGCTAATACATCTGACGTGCTAGTGGTTAAATCCACAGCCAAAGTATTGACGAGTCTTTAGAGTCCCCCACAGACAGTTTCTCAAGTTTCGGGCGAAACGCTGTAGAGGCCGTATGGATATATGGCAGGGTTCGATCTTGTACGTGCGGTATTGCACGGATCATGATCGGACTAGCGGGCTTTGGTTTAAGCCGGATCCTAGTATTGTACAGTGTAGATTTTGTCTCATTGCATTTGTATTCGGTCGGAATACAAATGCGGGTATGTATATACAGTCGCGAGGTTTTCCTGTAATTTATTACGGGATCAGTTTTTTGAAGTTGTCAGTTCGCATTCCGTTTCGTCCATTTTCCTTTGTTTCTTTCTTTGGCTGAAAATTGGTGTGGAGGGGCTAATTTGCAAATGTGCAAATTAGCAATATGGAGGGTGTTTCTTGTTAATGGTTGGTTCATGATGGTTCTTACTTCCTTTGACTTCTTTAGTTCATGATTGCTTGCTTTATATGATGGGAGTAGGTTGAGACTTTTTGGTGTGATCATGACTCCTCATCATCACCCATTCTTTTCTCTCTCTTGTGTTTTTTTGGCTCACTCCCTCTTCTCATTCTTAAAGTCATGGCCGGCCATTTTGATGGATGGGGGCTGTCCATATTTTTGGAGGTGGGATTTTGATCCTTTGGCTTTGCACAAAAATCCCTTTGATCATCTAAAAAGCTTATCACTTCACCTCCATTCCAAATGGCAACTTCTTATAACCCCATGAGACATAAAACATTCTACACTTAGCCTACAGCATTCTTGGACACGTCGACTCGCCAACTTCGTGCACGAATTGCCTCGGTCCAGAGGTAGGAGCCCGTAAAAGAACCTGGCGATGTGGTGCCCTTCCGACGAGGAGATGAAGACCGGAGATTCCGCGGGGAGATCGGGATGACGATGAGAAGACCGAAGGACACGGATCGCTCGGTATATCTCTTTACCCATTCTTTAGTTAGCTAGCATTAGATTAATGGCTCGATCCGGGTTTAAAGTCCGCGGTAGCGCCGGTTTCTGTTTAAAGAAAAGTTTTTATATTCCGCATTTTGGCCTCGTTCAGACGGCCGGGGCGCTGCCGTGCACTTACATTGGTATCAGAGCCACGCCATTAACCTAGTCTAGCTTGCTCTAACGTGTTTACAAGTTCGATCGAACGGATTTTCCAAAAACCGCGTTTCCATGTCAAATTTCTGTCGAATTTTTCCAGTGCTCTAAAAATTATTTTGTATATTGTAAAAATACGTGCAGTGTTTTTTATGCATTCTGTGAAAATTTGGTAGCTCGATGGCACTGTTCCACCGCGGAACTGCGGCCAAACCCACGCATTGGCCGTGGTTCCGCCGCCATTTAAACTGTTCACAGTACCAAATTTTTACAGTGGGCTTCTGACATGGAAATAGGGTTTTTGGTATGTTCTGTTTGGGCCCAGATTTATTTTGAGTGCTACAGTTATGCTTGGGGCCCACTTCGGGAAATTTAGTCGATCGAAAATTTTAAACATGTTAGTTCACAGTATTTACATTATATCTGCGACCGTGAATGTCATTTGATCGGTAAATCCTGTCTAACTGCTATAGCCCTTTTAGACGGATTTACGAACGTGACATTCACGTTGATGTTCTGTGTTGTGCTGTGATGTTGCGGATTTGTCGTGGTGGATAGCCTGGTGCAATGGTAGTACGTTTGGTTGTATATGTACATTTGATATTGCGGGGCGAGCGTCCGACATGTGGACTGCTGTCACTGCCTGTTTGTATATTATTCTTTTGGGGCACGACCGGGCTGAGGTCGATGTACCCGTTGTATATTTTACTTTCTGTACTAGGATTACCCCGCGGAGGGGTGCACGGATAGCCGGGTTTTAGAGGGCAACGGGCCCGCATCTCATGGCGTTGAGATGAAGGGGACTTCACTCTAGAATTGGCGGACTATTCGCCGCACTCATAGGGGGTACAGGTTGACCCAAGGAGGGGTGCCCAAGTTACCGGATTCCGTGAAGTGCTGGGTGGTCCATTCACGTTGCTAAAGAGGGCTGCCTCGCTTAAGGTTTTGGCGGGTAACTTGCCGCGCCCGTAGGGGTCTAGGATTTCGTTGCACAAGCAATCCATACGACTAGGGGAACGTCGGGTTTCAGTAGCGGCTCTATGAAACCCGGGGATCCCAGATATCTGTATTGTTCTGTGATGCTTATTACATTTCTGTGATGTTGCATTTTATCACGCCTTGAGCGAATATTATATATTGATATATATACTAGTGGATGTTGTATATGTTTTGCACCCGTGCTAGTCCAGTCCCCGCTCTGTCGTTAGTTAAGTAACCTAACGGGTGATGACGGGACCCAGTGGCGAATGCGGGTGGCATATAGTACATCGTATTTTCGTTCTTTATTGGTGTGATCAATTGATGGGACTGCATTAATTCGGATCAATGCAAGCTAAACAAACCTATTCTGATATTGTTGGAACATTTTTCAAAAAGCTGTTATTGCAAGGACGTTCTCTTTTGTTTTGCACAGTGGTATTCGGTTATGAATATCCAGCACCTCAGTCGACGAGGCAAGGGCCGAGATCCCTTCACCGGGAGTGACCCCTTGGACAGAAGTTTGCGTCAGGGCAATAACTTCACTATAGTCGATTACTTTTGCTTTGTATCGTGGTATTCAGTTGGAATATCCTGCACCTCATTCTACGGGGAAAGAGCCGAGATCCCTTCACCGGGAGTGACCTCTTTAGCAAAGGTTTTCGCCACTATATTTTTATAAAAAACTATCCGGTTCCTTCAACGATATCAAGTTCATTACGTTAAAGGTTTTTCGCCAAAAACCATTCGTAGCCCTCCGTCATTTCAGAAAGGTAGCACTTAGTATTCATGCTATATATGTTAGCCTTCGTCAAGGCATAGTGTATGGTAGCTATTTATTACTTTTCTGCAGCATAGATAGATGCGTTGGTTTGGGACAGTCGTACTACTATTTTGGCCTTCGTCAAGGGTATGTACGGGTGGGTTCAAATTAACCTGGATAATGACGGGTAGAACTTGACATGTGACTTATGATATGTTGGCCTTCGTCAAGGTCATAAGAGCATGGGGCAAAAATCACATCGGGAGTTTCTAAAGAAACTAAAACTTGCCAGATATGCGCATACCTTCTGGAGTGTGATAATGTGAGTGGATTCCATCACATTATCATGCGATGATAGTTGGATCCCGATTCCCACTGATGAGTCGGTTTACTCCTCGGGTGATCCCGACTAATTCTTCTTTCAGGTTTTGGAGGAGAATCCGACTAATTCTTCTTTCAGGTTTGGAGGAGAATTTGAGGTTACAGTGGGAGGTTTTCCTGATTAGATAAAGTGATAACCATTCTGATCTAGGTTAGAGTGCACGCTGAGTGTTTCTTTTTCTCTCTCTCTTTGACAGCGACCATGACCCAACCCTTGGCTATGACTCAGTGACCAAAATTAACCGAACCTTCTTAAACACTGGCTTTTTGGATTGTCAGAGTTGCATACCTCATTGCCACTCCTACTTGTACCCTTTTCTCCAGGACACCTCGTATTACTACGAACGTCCACTTCCATTGGATAAAAACCATCGTATGGTTATATACGAACTCGAAGGAACTTGTTCCAGATTCGAGGATGGTTTCCGGTTCTGGAGGAAAACAAATAGGACTATTCAGTTGTCTTTTCCTTTTACCTTCTCTCAGGTTTGTGAGTGCTCCTTAGATTAGGGGATAGTACACCTATTACGCTAATTGGATAGTCTTCTTCCAAACCATAGGCTGGTGCAGAATGGTGGGGAATGAGGAAAAACCAATTTAGCCTAACGATGGTGTACAGAAGGTATTAAGTAAAGACAAATAAAGGGATTAGAAGGAGGGCAAAGTAAACTGCGACTGCTATTCACGACCAAACCAAGTATTTCATTACCACTCCCACTTCACCTTTGTGTTTTCTCCAGAACACTCCGTATCACTACGAAGATCCACAGTTTATTGGATATTCCATCTTATGGTTATATACGAACTCGAAAGGAACTTGTTCCAGTTCGGGGATGGATTTCTGGTTCAAGAGAAATAGGAATAAGGTTTATTCGGTTGTCTTTTATCTTCACCTTCTCTCGCATTGCGAGTGCTCCTGGATTAGGACAGTACACCTATTACGCTTATTGGATAGTCTTCTTCCAAACCATAGGCTGGTGCCGAACGGTAGGGAAGGAAGAAAACTATTTAGCCTAAGAGGGTGTACAGAAGGTAATGACTAAAGGACATATAAAGGGATTTGGAGAGATGGCAAAGAAAATATACGGTTACAGTTATGAATCTGGATAATGGAAGAGGCAATTACTAGGAATACCCGGATACCCCTACGAAACATTTCAATGTTTCAGTTCAGCTGTTGTACTGTTAAAAGAAAAACTGATTTCCCGATTGGACACTTGCTCCAGGGTATGTATTTACCAGGTTTTGATTCTCACATCTGTATGGTTTTACAGATGATGAGTGGGAGTAAGTTATTGGGAATTAGGTGATCATCCTCATTATATCGGGATTCGTTGTAATTGGTGATATTTGAGGAAATCACCTGGGTTGTTTGCCGGACGACAGATATTTGGTTTTGAATATCCGTTGTTATGCACCAATTTTAAATTAATATATCTGTACGTCTATTTTTTATAGAGTGAGATATAAACCTTTTTGAAAATTATATCGATGACATTTACCTATATCAGTGGATGATTAGGTAAGGGGCATTAAAACAGCGGTGTAATTCTTCATAACCATAGTACAGTTTTTCAACCTA
Source organism: Agapanthus africanus (assembly GCA_030015575.1). Lineage (NCBI taxonomy): Eukaryota > Viridiplantae > Streptophyta > Magnoliopsida > Asparagales > Amaryllidaceae > Agapanthus > Agapanthus africanus. The sequence continues at coordinate 358,714,795 of CM057337.1, read as the reverse complement.
CGCCACACAGAGGAATAAGTTATTCAACTCAGGGGACTTATACAGAGTATTGTATGTTGTCCAGTGTCCATGAGGACAGAGGGGTTGGTCCTCGTACTATATTCGGATTACTTGTGACTTCTCTAGCTCTTAGGCAAGTGTTTCGTAGAGATACAAGGTCTAAGTTTTGAGAAGTTATAGGTATAAGAGTAAAAGTAGAGAACCAGGTATTGCAAGTATCAGGATTCTTCAAGGTGATCGAAGATGTAGATACTTGTGTATGGTATTCAGTTAATAGTAATGATTAAGAGAACTTGCTTCTCTTTCAGCTTACTCATAATAGGAAGCACTCCTAAGTTGAGTAATGCTGATCGGCTTCTCTCCATTTAGTTGACATGCACTGGAGACAGCTGCATGATTTGAATCTGGTTCAATTAAATCAGTGCCTCTGTTTCTGTATTAGATATAACAGTTCATATCTTAACGATGCTAAGGTACGGGGAGTTGTCCGGCTTATGCTTAAAACCAGACTCTGGATAACTCAAGGCACGTTTCTGTAATAGCTGTTTGTGGGTTGACCCGGGCTATGACGAGGGTTGGCTTTCTACCATCTGGAAGATCAATAGTGATATTGTTCTTAACTCGCCACAGTTTTAGGAAAATGGATTTTTTCAGAAAACGGTAGTGGGAGTATGGTAGAACTGGAAGTGATTTCAGAACCGCAAACGATTACTGAAAATTTGATAAGAACCTAAAGATTCAATCTGGTTTGATATTCCATTAGCCACTCCGCAAATATGGTGGGTAACCTCAGGCACTCGAGAGGTACTTCGGTAGCCTCAAGGACGGTGACAGGGAGGTTCTTATTTACCCAGTTTTGACACTACTGTTGTTCCAGGCTATGAGACCCGGCAGGAGGATGAGTATAGCGTCGTTCTAAACAAGCTTTAGAATTTCACATGTATGTGATTTTGCCAGAGGGTTGTCGTAGTCCGTGGGAGCAGCGGAAGCATAGTGGACAAGTGGCTTATGTCTATTTATAGACTAAAGCAGATATAGCGGAGATAGATCATCTATTTCTGATGTGACATTCATAGGTTTGACTTCATCAGAATAGGGGATGGATCTGTTAAGAAGGTAGTAGGGAGTGAGTGATGTCCTGGTATTTGGATGACATACACAGAGTAGGAAGTGAAGTTCCTATACTACGATCGGTTATACTTCGGTTGTCACATAGTGGTTTTTCCACATAGGAATTGGATATTATATCAGACATTCTGGTTACTAGATCTATGGTTTTATATCTAGATTTGGGTAGTTTCCCAATCTGGGTACTTAGACAGAATTCTAAAAGTATTTAGAATGGACGACTCCAGGCATGGTAGTGTACCTGCAGGTGATGGAGTCGCCCTCTCTAAAGGTGTCTTACAGACTAAAGGGGAGAGGGGTGTGCATGATTGGCAGATCACTTGCTTAGGCAATTGAGTCGATCATGAGATGTCAAGTACCACACCAAATGTTGTTTTTACATTAGATGCAATAAGTTGATATTGATCCAATCCTGGAGAAACAATCGGAAGCAGTTTTAGAACATAAGTGGATGTTCTAGGGATTTGATAACGGCAACCTCCTTTAGGAGACGGTTATCATTCCAGGCTTCCAAGGTGACCTGGATGACAGAGTGACTGTCAGAGTTATAGTTTTCCTCTGACGAGGGGCAGCTTTTTGGATAGGTGGTCCAAGCGGATACTGAGGGAGGCATGGCGCAGGATACTGATTGGTTTCAGTTGACGATACAGTCTAAGAAGTTTGGATTTGGAGTTCATTTATGAACTAGGTCCCATCAGACATCCAGACATATTCTAAGACAGGTATTGCTCATTTCGAAAGATGGCTTTCTCCGCGAACTTGAGATAAAGAGAGACATAGAAAGAAACATCAGAGCGGATCCACCCACTGAGGATATTCCTCGAATGCACTAGTTTCGCAAATGAGCTTTGTGAGACTGATTAGTAGAGGAGTTGGGTGTTCGGTATCACACGGGCTGTAAGTATGCGACATCGCAATAATTAGTCTTGAGTGCAAGTGGGAGATTGTTGGAGATAGTGCCCTTAGAGTCAATTATTGGATCACAGGCACGTGGTTACAATGATTGAGGGAGGACCTATGCCGGTAGGACGGTCTTACTCAAGATGATAGTATGCTATCTGGTTTATCTTTATCATCATGTACTGCTTTAGGTGACCTTACAGGTCACTATTACACGTTGATAGAGCCCTTAGGATTCTTGCTTGACGGTCAGCAGTATGATGGTGATCATATACGTGGGAGCTGGGGTCTATAAGCACATCCTTAAAAGGTCCCTAATCATGAGAGTTTCGAGATAGGGCATCGATACTCCAGAGTAGACTAGTGTATACAGTCGAGATCCCGACGAGGGGCGGTAGCCGGTCTCACAAGCCACTGGTGTCAGTTGGTTCACCTAAGATGTATACAGGTGCTCATTGGGTTATGAGTACACCGGACAGGACTCGCCGGGAACATGCTAGTTGGTCTTATACCTGACGTCAGATAGCAGTTCCCTGGTGACATGTGTACAGATTAATTCATCGACCTGAGATCGTCATTTGTCTCGTATGAGTTCCCACTGTACTTTGATTACTACCCTACCACGGCTCAAAGGAGTCGTGCAAACAGGTTTTAGTTGGGTACAGTCCCGAGCCACATGGAGACAGTGAGCGGATCTGCAGGGGTTCGTCTCTCCCGGTATTGGGGGTGAGGTCACGCTGTGTCTAGGAGAGCCATTACACGAAGTCCTTGGCCAAGGCAGGAGATTTACTGGTAGGTATTCCAGTAGTATCTCAGGGTGTTCTGGGCTACACTCCGACACAACTTGTACTGCATTTGGGGGTTTGACTTTTACCAACCCCCTAGGCTCGCCATGCGATGCTCATAAACGAATGGACCGGACTGTACGGATATTGTCACTGACAGGCTCAATAGGGTGTCAGGATGAGTTCGCTCATCGACGTCCCTTTTGGTCAATAGCTGGTAGCCCGTTACATATGGCTAATACCTCTGGCGTACTAGTGGTTAAATCCACAGCCAAAGTATTGACGAGTCTTTAAAGTCCCCCACAGACAGTTTCTCAAGTTTCGGGCGAAACGCTGTAGAGGCCGTATGGATATATGGCAGAGTTCGATCATGTAAGTGCGGTATTGCACGGATCATGATCGGACGGATAATACTAGCGGGCTTTGGTTTAAGCCGGATCCTAGTATTGTACAGTGTAGATTTTGTCTCATTGCATTTGTATTCGGTCGGAATACAAATGCGGGTATGTATATACAGTCGCGGGGCTTTCCTGTAATTTAATACGGGATCAGTTTTTTGAAGTTTCCAGTTCGCATTCTGTTTCGGCCATTTTCCTTTGTTTCTTTTTTTGGCTGAAAATTGGTGTGGAGGGGCTAATTTGCAAATGTGAAAATTAGTAATATGGAGGGTGTTTCTTGTTAATGGTTGGTTCATGATGGTTCTTACTTCCTTTGACTTCTTTAGTTCATGATTGCTTGCTTTATATGATGGGAGTAGGTTGAGACTTTTTGGTGTGATCATGACTCCTCATCATCACCCATTCTTTTCTCTCTCTTGCACTTTTTTGGCTCACTCCCTCTTCTCATTCTTAAAGTCATGGCCGACCATTTTGATGGATGGGAGCTGTCCATATTTTTGGAGGTGGGATTTTGATCCTTTGGCTTTGCACAAAAATCCCTTTGATCATCTAAAAAGCTTATCACTTCACCTCCATTCCAAATGGCAACTTCTTATAACCCCATGAGACATAAACCATTCTACACTTAGCCTACAGCATTCTTGGACACGTCGACTCGCCAACTTCGTGCCCGAGTTTCCTCGGTCCAGAGGTGGGAGCCCGTAAAAGAACCCGGCGATGTGGTGCCCTTCCGACGAGGAGATGAAGACCGAAGATTCCGCGGGGAGATCGGGATGACGACGAGAAGACTAAAGGACACGGATCGCTCGGTATATCTCTCTACCCATTCTCTAGTTAGCTAGCATTAGATTAATGGCCCGATCCGGATTTAAAGTCCGCGGTAGCGCCGGTTTCTGTTTAAAGAAAAGTTTTTATATTCCGCATTTTGGCCTCGTTCAGACGGCCGGGGCGCTGCCGTGCACTTACATATGAAATCCTAAAGCTATACAAGTGTTTATATAAGGCTTAGGAAGATTGGAGAACAAGTAATAGAAAATACAAAAGAATCTACTTGCTAACAATTATGATTATCTAATCTAATTGCTCTGTTGGATGCTGTTGCGAGCCTTTAGAATCTTCAAATGATAAATGAGTTAGAAATGAACATTGTCTTGCAATAAATTACACCAATCACATAAAAACAGAAATCGAAATCGAAACCACGAGCGAAGCATACATAGGTTAGAATCTATGGTCAACGCGTTCCAAAATGACAAATTACCCCCGGCGTTGATGTATGAACGTCGAACGACCAAGTCAAAACATAAAAATCCAAAAACCAAGTTTAAAAACCATAAGACATTGTCAAAAAGCTAAGTAAAACAATTTAGCATATAAAATAGGCTTGTATAATATGTAAAACATCTACTGGACAAACTCCAACACTTAATTCAACAATGGGACCACAGATAAATTCGTTTGGGCCGCAAATTGCGGTCCAACTTGGGAGTTAGGGTCTCGTTTTTATGGTGAGCTCTCCAAGTGGTCTAAATAGGTTAAATATATGTGCAAAATATTTTTCAGAGAACCCAACTTACACCAGATCCAAATCAAACTTCAAAACTCAAAGACAAGCAAGTTTTAAAACTTGAAACTCTTTAAATCCAATGATACTTGCACTAAAATACCCTAATCTATCACTAATTAGGTTGTGATCACTAATTAACCCACTACTACATTACCACTACCAGGTGTATCTACAAAAACTCACTTTTGAAATCTCAAATCAAAGAAAGCATGCACTTTAGCTCCAAAACTAATTTGTCATGGCAAATATTGTAAAACTTGTTTAAAAAGTGAGATTTTTACGTCCTTGAGGGGGATTAAGAAAAACTTCAAGCTTGCAAATGGTCTCAAGTTGAAAACTTGACCACTTCATCATGTGTAGAATGAGAATTTGAATATCTTTAGTGAAGGCTTCATGGTGATTGGAAAGGATTTGTGTTAGTGAATGAGGGTTTGGAGGTGAAGGTGGAGGGGAAGAAGAAGGAGAAGAAGAAGAAGAGGAAGAAAAGATACGAGGAAAAAGAATGATGGAACTAGCCATAACTCTCCTTCACTCTCTCTCTCCCCTCCATTCCCATTATAATAATACTCGTATCCAACCATGCCCTCATATCTTCCCCTCTCTTTTTCAAAAATAAAACCATTATAGAAACACAACTGAAATGTTAACCCTCTTCATTAACATGTCATGGCACCATAAACGTAGTTTAACAAATAAAGATTGGTTTAGTGTACGAAATAGAAAAATATCAATTAGTTTTAACATTATAACTTATATGGATATAATTATACGCTAATTTAGGAAAAGCTCAATTAAATAAATGCTTTCAAAATTATACGTTCATTTTAATTCCAATTACTTCCCAAAAATAGAGGTATATAATTATACCAAATTATGAAAACTCACATCCATACCTGGTTCATATCCGTAAAATCCAAAATATTATTATTTAATTTCCAAAATAATATTTACTATTTTTCTGAAATGTTACAATCGCCTCTCGTCGGGGTCTAAATACGTATACACCAGTCTACTCCGGAATATCGATATCCGGTCTCGATACTTCCACGACTATAGACATTTAAAGATGTGCTTATGGACTACCCAACCCCCATATGTATGATCGCCATCAAAACGCTTATGGTCAAGCAATAATCCTACAGGATTTATCAACATATATTAGCGATACATAATAACAAGTAAAACATACACTTATTAAGATAAAGACAAACCAAATGGTACATACATATGTCCAAGCATCTACTATATATATATATATATATATATATATATATATATATATATATATATTGGATGCGTGGATACACACACACACTCAATAATGGCCTCCACGGCATATATATCCAACACATATGGTTTTCCTGGTTCAGGTGAAATGATGTAGAGGTCGTACGTTGATACGTGCAGGGTTCCGATTAAATACGTATATTGACTATACGGACTTTAATCGGACGGTTGATAATACTAGTTGGCTTAGAATTAAACCGGATTATTAAATTAATTTTTGATTTAAAATGTCAAAATTGTATTATCGTTACAAATCAAAAAATTTTAAAATGTCAAAATTGTATGCATGACAATTTTAATATAATTTTATCTGATATTTGCTTGATATATGATTTTTTCATCAAAGCAAAAAATAAATATAACGTTCTATCATGTCATCGCATTTAAAAATCGAAAGAGAAAAAATAAAGTCTTGTAAGTGATCAAAATAAAAATAATAAAGATTTTAAAATTCAAATCCGATTTTAAAATCAATAACAACATAAAATACAATCCACATAAAAGTCCAAATCCAATCAAAGAATCCAAAACCTATAACCCTCTCCTAAGACACAAACAACATGGCCCTCGATTCTAACCCCCGCATTCAGGGTCTCTGCTAATGGAGCCAAAATAGCACTCATACTATTGGGTCCAACGTTTCAGATTCATTGAAAATCGAAATCAACGGTCGAGATTTATATAAAACAGAGGCCTTATATATTGGTGTATCCTACATGTTTTGGAGGTAGGACTATGGTGTGGATCCGTCTAGAGCCTCCAAGTTATTGTTTTTCACATGGGGTGGACTCTTTGTCCCTCAATCGGACGATTCCGACCCAATAGGTCCATTTTTTTGGTCGACTTTCAAATCTCTGCTTTCTCACAATTCCAGATATCAACCTACACGATGGGGGAGGAACAAGCTGGAGAATTCCTCTCCTCCATCTCTCTCTCCTCCTCTGATGAAGAAGATCAAGAAACAACAACAACAACAACAACAACAACAAGAGGAAGGAGAAGCATCTGCTACTCCGGGTGCGGCCGCCCGACGAGCGTCTGCCTGTGCCCCTACCTCCCACCCAAACCCATCCCGACCTCCACCACGATCATCCTCCTCCACCACCCCTACTCCCTCTCCCACAACAGCAGCAGCAGCAGCAACACCCTCTCTACCCTCCCTCCCCTCTCCTCCTCCCTCCTCAACCTCCATCTCATCCCCGGCCGCAGGCTCCGCCCCGGCCTCCACCCCCTCCTCGACCACCCTCCTCCCTCTCACCAACCCCCTCTCTTCCTCTTCCCCTCCCTCCCCTCCTCCTCCGCCCTCCATCTGCATTCCCTACAAACGATACACCTTCACTTTCCCACCTCCTCCGGTTTCGTCCTCATCGCGTTCGACGGCACGTGGACGCAGGCCAGGGAGATGGTGAAGGCCAGCATGCCGTTCTTGGAACGGATTGGGGCGAGGCACGTGACGGTGGGGGACTGTGTAGAGGGGGAGGAGGGGCCGAGCAGCTACGAGTCGGAGCTGGTGGTGAGGAAGGAGCCTGCCAAGGGGTGCGTCAGCACAATGGAGGCCGTGGCGAGGGCTGTGAGGGTCCTGGAGACGGACGAGAGGGTCGGGGTGGAGGTCGAGGAGCGGCTGCTTGCGGTGCTGAGGGCCATGGTTGGGTTTCAGGCGCGGCACTTGAAGCCGGCGAAGCCGAGGATCAAGATGAGGAAGAAGAAGGAGATGAGGAAACTGCACAAGGAATCGAGTCCTGCTTGGAATCTGTTTGATGAAATTCCTATGTGAGATGGATCTGTTTCAGGCGCGGCATTTGCGACTTAAGCGACTTATAAATATGAATGGAAAGGATCTTTAGCTCATATGGTCTCTTTGCAATCCACCTGTTTTCAGCTATGAATATTATTGAAGGATATTTTCTGCTCTTGCTTTCGACAAAGAAAGTTGAACTCAACTGTCAGCAAAGGATTGTTGAGTGGTGTGGATAGAGTCCGGTGCATTCGACTGTAATTGTAGGGTATTTGGCTATCTTATGGTTGGGTTTCTAGAGAAAATCTTTGCATTTCTTTGATGTCATTTTTTTTCTGAGAGTTTCGAACTAGTTTTTGCATGAAATGTAGAGTCATTGCGTCAGTCATTGTTCGGATGCAAAGAAATGATTTCTGTTGTGGAGCCTATCCTGCTTTGTGAATGTTCTCACCCAATTCTTTCATACAAATGCTTGGAAAATCATTTGTTTATAAGGATTTTCATTCCTGGTCCTCTTTCTTCCTTCAAAACAAACAACAGAAATGTGTTTTTCAGAATAAACTTCAGTGCTAAAGAGTCCATAGCTTTAGATCTTTCAGTCCCGATTCGAAAAAGTAAGCCATTGCCATCTTTCTGTCTATCGTTCAATCCTTTTTCCATAGAATGCAATTTTGATAGATATTTTTTAACTGCAATTATAATAGAAATTCATGATCAGCACATAATGAAATAATTAAGCCTCGCAATGATCAAACTAACAAATATGCTTTCATGAACTTATTACAGATTAGTGCCACACACTTTCATGAGCTTATTACAGATAAGTGCCATACATTAATCCCTTAAATTTTAATGGTTCAAAACACTCCAACAAATAGCAGTCCTCTTAAGGTTCTCAGTGGCAAATCAAATATATAATGCATCTCGATCCTTAAAATAAAATAAAATTGATTTTAATCATGTATAAATATGTAATCAAACAATTGCAATATACATCATCAGAATTTTCCCCTATCACCAATCTATCAGAGAAGAGACTCATTAGTTTCTGTCATACATTCAGTATTTCCTTCCTCTCGGCTATGCATTGAGCAACATAGGATGCTTGAGATCAGAGTAATTTTAATCCATAATGCACAGAAGGGAGCCGAACCTGAGATCAGCAAAGAAAGATGACAGATTTACAAGTCTTTAGCTCTTTGTCGAAGCTCATTGAGCTCGTTTTCGATCTCTGTGTCTCGAAATGGAAACGCTGAGTTTGAGCTTCTGACTGATGCTCTACCAGCTGGGAGCTCCCCTTTCTGCTCATGAGGTTAAGAGAAAAGATAAAGGAAATAGATTTTGTTTTACCCCAAATAAAAGCAGCTTAGATATCTGTTACATGATTGATCATACCAAAAACAGGTTTTTTAGTCTAGCATATAGAAAAGCAAAAAGGACAGGGTCATCAAAAGATGAACGTTATTAGATTTCTTTTTGCAATTTTTGGACAAATTTAATTAATCCTGTTACGAATAATTATGATAACAATTTTTTATATGACGATTCTGTATCTTCAAAATATAGATAAAAAGCTACAGGTTCTATGGTGATTAGGATATTCGTGCTCACCAAGTAACATTTCATCTTCTCAAGTCAATTAAAAAAAATTAAATTTATATGTTACAGAACATTTCAGTACTTAAATGTCAAGGCCATGTTTGTCTATGGAGTTAGGATAACCGGAGTTTATTTTTAAGTAGAGGTAGAGGAGATGGAAAGTCTAGTTTGGAAGGTCCTACCTTTATATTGAAATCTTAACTTTGATGGGGTATTTGGCTCTGGAATTATTTGAACTTAAAAATGAGTATTTCCCTCTCATGTTAAAAAATTGGTTGGATAAAAAATTGGTTGGATTGGAGTTTAGAAATTTCCGGTTATCTCTACTTTAGAGTTTATATAACCGGAGTTATCTAAGCTCCAAAATGAAATCTAAACATGGCATATTAGGATTTTGGAGTTAAGTTTGAGTAACTTGATGGAACTCTAGTTATCTAAACTTAACTTCATTCCCAAACCATAATCATTGGTATTCATCCAAACTATTTGGCATAAGCTTAATCTTTCATCATCAGTCATTCCTATTTTGGGGCTGTTAGGTTACTCGTAAATGGAGTTGCATGCAACATTTGTTGCAAAAAAATTTAATTTCCCATGTTTGGTTTACAACAACTTGAGTTGGATATAGAAATGGAGTTCCAAAATGGGTCAAATTCTTGCAACATTTGTTGCACCCAAAATGGTTGTAACAAATGTTGCAACTTGGGAGAATGTGTCCATGGTAATTATTGAATAAGTGTAGCATACTATGGGCCAATTCGGATGAGTGGTGTGAAACCATGGTTGTGAAACCACGGTTTTGTAACTAAACCATATTTTTGGGTGGGTTCGGGAGAGCGGTGGGAAAAGCTAAATTAAAAATTAAAAAAGGGGGCCTACCATTTTTTTTGAAACTTGGCCCTTTATAAAAAAAAAGTAAAAATGGATAGGACCCACCATTTTTTTGAAGCTTGAAAGGGACCGGTGCTCTTTAATAAATTAAAAAAACAAAATTAAAAGGGGGGCCCACCGGGCCCCCTTCTCCCCCACCGCTCAAATTGAGCGGTGGGGAATGGGAAGCGGCGAGACGTTGAACGGCAGTAGCTGCTCAACGCTCGGAGGAGCGGCTCTCGCCGCTCCCCCGAACAGGCCCTATGTTATAGCAAGAACTCTCATTTTCTTTATTATGAGTTGTAGAATTTGAAATTTTGTGTTAGTCCTAAGTCATCAGATTATTAATTAAGTTATTCATTCATAATGGTCTTCATCAATTCCCAAGCAAGATAATTTGCCAACTCAAACTTCATTATCTGTTCCTTAACATCTACCTCTTTCATAGCATCAGTAATGCTGCACCAATATTTTAATTCCATTAATTTTCTTTTTCATCCCCTTGTTCCCCTCATGGCAGAAGGCAATACACCCAAAAGATTTAAAATCAAATAAACATCATATTTCAGTTATCAAGATAAGATTTTTAAAGGTGGGTTGAAGCTACCACTCTAATAGACAGTGAACCAAAAAAAGCTTATATCACAAGTTCAGATACATGAACTATCACTATTATCAAAGAAATAGCAAGTGATACCGGTGAGGTTCCTGAAATTTCCCTTTTTAACTTGGCAAGATCATCATCTACCGATGAAGTTTCAAGAATCGCAAACTGGAAAAAAATAAAATCAGGATTTGGGTTATATGCCTGAATAACTTATGTAACACCAACATAATTAGATAACTCGAGAATCGAGAAGTTACCTTCCCTTCGAGATCATCGGTGGTCAACTGATTTAGGGCCTCTGCTTGGGACTCCATAGCCATAACTGTTCAGTTTTAGTTGGACAATCACATACAGAGCTATCAGGCTAATATAACACCTAACATACATGACATAAACAAAACAGGAAAAATTTATGCTCGCAAATGTAAAATTCTTCATATAATAAATTTAACTAACTTTAGTAGTTCTTAGTCGTAAAAACTGATATTTGATTAAAATTTGCAAGGAAAAGTTAGTCAAGAGAAAGTTGAATACAGGTATAGGAAGAGTATTGTCCCAAGATTCCAGAGCTGCATATATCTTAGGATAATTTCACTAAAATACCATGAGCATTCAGCATTTTTTAGATATATTTTGTATATGCAAATAAATACCTCAAACTTAGAATTTTTCAAATAAATACAATAAGCATTTGCCTTTCGGTATGATTATTCAAGGAAATGGTGAAGAGACGTAAAAAGTAAGGTGTTCTCCGAAAACAGCATATGATCATATGATATTAAATTGCAAAGTTCCAAAATCTCATGATATTTACGTAATAAAACACCAACTTCATGGTAATTGTTTGCAACTTATAAAGTTTACGGTATTTGTTTGTCACCGAAAAGTTATGGTATTTTAGTGAAATTTAACATATACTTAATTCTATTAGTCAGTTGGATCTATAGAATATATCTGTTACTTACCCCCCCCCACCCTCCACACACAAAAATAAAAATAAAAATCTACACATCTGTATGGTTCTCGAAAGCATACCTTTCTCTTCCATCTTTTCAAATGCTGAAAGTGCACCGGTTGTATTGACATTTCCCAACATTTCATTCACTTTAGTTGCAGTCCTGAGGAAAAACAACCACCAATGCAATAGGACTCTGAAACTACAGAAGGAGCAAAGCAAAGACCAATAAGAAAAGCAAAACATGTACAGACTTTGCGGACTGCGCACGAGCTTTCAAAGTGTCCTTCTTTGACCTAGCCTCTTGTATCTTGCTCTCCAAAACCTACAAAACATCAGGGAAATAAAGAAAGAAAATCATATAATAATGTTAAAACTTAAAAGTTCATTCTACGAGAACATTTGAAAATTGTAAGTAAACAAAGTTAACTACTTTTATTAGTTTGAACAAGGAAGCTATTTGGAAGAAGCAATAGCCGAATACAGCTTGATCATCATGTGTTCAAATAAAAGAAATCAAAGTTTTTATATAAATACGGTGATTCTTTCTAACTTTATAGTTAAGGTTTCTTGAGATTTTTATGCTGGCTCGCAACTTGCAATCTAACACATTCAAGTAGAGACTTGGTGAGCTCAATAAAGATTTTAGTAAACCAAATTCGCAATTATTACAGATTGGAAAAGTGCAAGAAGCATGTACATCAATAGCAATCATTGCGGGTTGCAATAGAAACAGATATGGCTCATACAACAAGGAAAAATGAAAAGAGAAGTCCAGAAAAATAAAAGGGAGTATACACTTCAATATTGGAAACATTATATTACAATATTGCATTTTATGATGAATTCAATGGGAAAGAGGACAATACCTACTGGATCCTTGTCCTGAAAAGGATAAGATGAGTTAGATTTTATGTGATTGATTGGGTTGAGGAATGAAATCCTTTCACAGCATTTCGTGCATATATTTTCCCAGCTGGGAATATAACATTATGCAATACCAATTTAAATAGATGGAAAAGAACGGTGCCAATTATAAACTTGATGTTTCAAATAATTTTGAGATCTAGGTAAGACTGAACACATTGAACAAGTCCATGGCCTAATATCTTAGAAATTTTGACGAAAGTATTGTAATAACCGGTCTAAGATTTGTTCCTTTTTTTTTCTTTTTCTTTTTTGCATTCTTTTCTCTTTGTGGGGAACATATCCAACAATAATACATATTCAAATAGGTTTTTCTTCTTAATTTTTCTTGTCATTTGTCATATTCACTGATACGATGAAGCTAATTAGATATAACAAAGTAGGGGAGTTAACACACTCTTAAAATTGACTATATATATTTGAATATTTCTTGGTTATTTTGTAAGTGTCCAGAGCCCTATTCCATTACATAAGCGAGGGCCAAGTATATGATGCTATATTTGGAGGAGACATGTATCCTTGTGTGTGCTCACATATTAACAGATATGCTAATCAGAAGGTTTCCAATCTCAGATATCGAGATCGTATCGAATAGGTGTTTTTAATATCGGAAAGTTGTTTCAGACAATATGATTTAGATGGGTCAATATTGGGAGTTCATATTGGATGTCCATATCGGGGCTTCTATATGTACATCAGGCGTATACCGGTATGTATCAGGCGTTACACGTATTTATAAAATATATATGAGGAATATAGGACTGAGGTTGGCTGCGGGCAACAGAGAGAAAGAGGCAGGGCAGGGGCCCACTTTGGTTTAAATGGTGTGGGCCCCACCATTCCCTTTGTCTCTGTTGCCCACGGCCAAGTGGCTGCGGGCAACCTCAGGTGCATTTAACTCAATATATATTTCATACAAAAAAGATACATCATAAGCTCCTAAAATGCCATCAATCATTAATATAACAATGAAACAACAAAAAGTGTAGGATAAATTGCTTTAAAATAGCAGAAGTTTACCTGCTGTGCATTTTAGCACCTTCCTAATTTTTGTTGCACTTAAATATCTTATTGTTTCAACCCCAAAAATTTCGTATGAAGGCTTGTTGTTGTTGTTGTTGTTAAATATCTTACAGTTTTTACTTTAACAACAAATTGGTATCTTCCTTTAACTTTATTAGACTGTTCACACTTGATTTTTTGAAGGATTATACCTTTGGTATTATACTACCAATTAGTCAAATTATACTTCATCTTCTTATGTCATTGGATCTGATATAATGAGATATTGGCGATAATTGGGCCAATACAAAGCAGACAATATATCGGCCGATATTCAAGCAAAATAATATTCATCTATTATCGCTTGTATCGTACCGCAATGGACCTTGGTCCGATATAACAACTGATTTTTTTAAAAAAAAGGTGCATATAGTCCTAGATATATTTTCCATTGACTCCATGTCTAGTCGAGATTAAAAAATTTCGTCATGTCACTTATCCATGGAGTCATGTGATGCTCATTTCAAGTACACTAGATAATGTTTATAAGCTTCATAAGTGTAGGTTCCATATCTTCAAGGATAGAAGAGTAAATTTAGATAATTTCCATACCCAGAACGAGGACTGAGAAAAACATCACACTCCTCTATCCGGCAATCTTGCAAGCAATGTTTAAAAGCGGAATAGAAAGAAAAGCGACCGAATGGTCTATCTAATCGTTTAAGCCACCTCTCAACAATCAACCTTCAAAATTCACCTACTTATTAGGTATGTCTCTAATTAAGTGTTTAATTATTCATTAGAAGTTATTATTTCATATCCCTTATGTTGTTTCTTTCATTAGTTACTACAATGTATTTTTCAAAGGTGTACAAAATAATATCAATGAGAAAGGTAGTATAAATTATTATGATTTCCCTTCAACGCAAAAACACAGAAAAATACAAATAAAATGAGCAAGAAGAATACAAAGAAAAGAAAAACCCAAAATCAACTATAAAATAATTATTCTTTTCTAAATGCAGTCATTATGTCTCCAAAGTATGTTTTGTTGGCAACAAATAAAAGATGAGATGCTAACCAAATAAAGAAAAAAGTAGATAAACAATACAAGTTGGTTTGTGAACCACCAAATGGTAAAGAGCTAAAAACAATACATTATTTAGGTCTAACATTTGGCTCGAGAATATCACACAATAGTTATATTCCAGATATAACTTTATCACGTCATTATAGAGTACAATGTCAAATAATAAGGTTGATAATAAATGTTGCTAGATAGCAACCTTTATATCTACAAAATTATAACTTTTAAGTAATAAAAGTCATGGACTTAATGCTGATAGAAAGGTGATTATAGAAGGCACTAGCTGGTCGTGTCACTTTTAGTAAGGAAGCCGGTGAGGTAGTCGCTCGTAAAGACCCCAGACCCCTTTCACTGAGCTCTTGGTTGCTCCCTAGTGTGAAGGTCAGTTCATTTTCCTAGCTAAGGCGCCATTTTCAGGCCCCAATCCAGAACGAGATTAAGTTGCGTCCACTTAAGCGGGCCTAGGTGAAGCGGTGAAGGCCCTTAACCTGCTTAAGCGGCCGCTTAAGCACTTAGGCGGCACTTATGCGCTTAGGTGTCTGCTTTTTAAAACACTGCTTACAAGAATCAGGGAATGTTGGGGGGGGGGGGGGGGCTGGGCTAAAACAGTCAAGGATCAGGGACCCTTAGTTAGCATTGTCTTCATAATCTCACCCAAATCATCAGGTCTTTATTGTTACAATTATATGATTTATATATCTTTCTGATAAATTGAAAAAAGAAGTGTTAAGGCACATGCAGAATACTAGTTTTACCATGTCCATATAATAGATTGGAGAAATGATAAATGCAACCCATAGTTAAATATATGACCAGCAACGAGAAAAATAAATGAAATAGCTAGACTAACCATTTGTAAATTTTTTGAACAATGACAAGATCTTGACGTTTGATTACCAAAAGGAAGAAAAAAGAACAATTAAAAAAAGGTAAAAATAAGATAATGAACTCACCTTAGTATTGGATACTAGATTATCAACTACACCCTTTTGTTGATCGAGCTGGGATTTTAAGGTACTTGCATTATCCTGAAACACATAAATACTTGAATTGAGCTAGACCTTAAAGAAATAAATCATTAAAAGTTTATAACCATATAGTGCCAACAAGTGGGAGGACTACTGGCATTCTTTTTTAGTGAGATTAAAAAGGAAATACTTACAGCATAAGATTTACGCCTCTTCAAAGCCTCACGGGCAAGATCTTCATCTCCTTTTGCAAGTGCAAGTTGTGCCCTTTTATACCTGTTGCAAAAAAGAAGCATATTAGAAATACAAATTCTAAAGAAGGCAGTTCAGTCATTACTGAGGTTACCAGTCATCAGAAGCTTGTTGAGCAGCTTTATATTTGTTCTCCAATCGTTTTTGAGATGCTAAAACCTAAAATATACAAGACCTGGTGATGGAGTTTTAATTTACAGCTGAAGAAAATGCAGCAATTTTCAATATGCAACCAAAGAAACATACTTGTGCTGTAGCCTGCCGCATCTTTGTCAAATCATCACTCATTTCGAGCATGGCTTGATCCAAGATTTTCTCTGGATCTTCTACAGAACTTAATACTGCATTTGCATATGACTACACTTGCAACAAACAATATTCATAGAGTGAAATTGCTACTAGTAGTAACTAATAAGTGAAACAAAATAATGTTCTTTGTATGTATCATGATTTCTAAATCCCACCTTGATTACCCTCGACAGCCGATCAAAAAGATTCATCCGGGCACCAAAAGCACCTCCACCATGTCGACTACATCTCAATACTTTGACTTTTAGACTTCCCACTGTAGAAGATGAACAACACAGAAAACATATTTCATTTTGTAATTGGATGATGAAGAGAGAAGATTATTTTTAACAAAGAAATTGAGATACGATGGCAGAGGATACGATATTGTGAGGTCTCTACATTCTTTTTTTCATGTCGGCCCTCTGTCGTAAGCAGCCAGGTGAGGAGGAGAGGGAGAAGCCTCAATTTTTTTGATGTCGGAATTCAAGAGTATATGCAAACTACATATCCTTAAGAATTCAAAATAATGAATTTGAAACTTCAATACATGAGAGTAGAACACCAAGTTCTAGTGCATGAGAGAGCCACTTTAATATTAAGCATGAAGGCATCAACCCTCGAAAACAGACTCCATTGCATTGAAGTGTCAGCCGCGGATATTGCAATGTTAGCCATAACGAAAGCTTTTTTTTTTAATAAGAACAATTCAAGTAATGCGCATAGTCCAATTAATAATGACGGAGAACAAAAAATGAAGAGAAACAAGAGGTCGGTTGCCAATTAATAATGATGGGGAACAAAACATGAAGAGAAACAAGAGGTCGGTTGCCAAGATGAATTCAAACCTCATATACCAGTCACTTAACGGAAATACTACTAGGATTTCATGGGCAACACCCCAGAAGTAAAGCCACATTTATCTGTTCCTGACTTCCAGTGCAGCATTAATATATATTATTATATGCCGCATAGACTAGTTACCTTTAGATCTTAGGGAACATATGTGATTGTCTCATGAGTCTTGAATATAATACACCTCTTTCACTTTGTACTGTTTATACCAACAATTTTTGAACCTCATGGCTTCAATTGTTTGTTGTACACTTTCTTTCTCCTACTATTATCTAACCATCAAGCCATACCTATTTTTTGTGGCCAGAAATCTATGTCAAGGTTGTAAAAAACGCTGCATGGTTCTAGGCAGTTGGGGTACCGCCTAGCACCTAGCACCTAGGCGGTTTAAGTATGCTTAGTTAAAAATGTTAGGGATGGAGAGATGAGGTTTTCTAGTAAGGAAAATGATTGGTTTGGGGATTTAATTGGGTTTGGGCCCAATCCCACTTCAGTGCCAAAACCGCTTCTTGTGCTGCTTCATCCTAAACAGACGCCAAGACCGCTTTTTACAACACCGATCTATGTGAAGAACCACTTTACCCAAAAGCTTCCGCATTTAGGTTGTGGAATAGCAATGTATATCAAACTAAAACAAAACACTTAACAAGCTTGATAATTTTTTTATTGTATTCCAATGAGGGCTGCCTGTGTTTCATTGCTTGCTCTTAGAAATTAGAATCCTTCTTTGCACTTTTGTGTGTACAGGAACTTCTCTACACTTGTTTCAAGTACAGCAAAGAATTATTCTTCTTCAACAATCCAATAGCTGTCCAAATTTTTCTTAGACCCCATCACCTCAAAAAAAAAAAATAATAATAAAATAAAAAATCTAACCCTGGTATCCTTAGTGGTTACCACTACCGTTCTTTCAATAATTGTCTGCATTATCCTCATATAAACAATTCTTCTAACTTATCTTCGACTATATCCAGATCCATGATGCACCATTGCCGATAATTAGACAAATTTATATGCTCTAAGCTTCTGACTGCATGCATTTATGTAGACAAGATGTGGCATGATATAATAAAGACAAGAATCAACTGCCAACATTCGTGTAGTGGTTAACAAGTAACATAATAAATGAATATGAAATACCATGGCATGCATGAAACAATGAAAAAAGTGTAAGTGCATGCGGAGAAAAAAAGTAAAAATTAAAATATAGATCCCAAGACATCGCCCAGCGAATAATTTTTTTAGATTCATCACAATTGGTTCCATCACCCTCAAAGTATTTTTGCAGATTAAGGATATTAAGTTATTAACCTCTCTATGCTTGGCTTTACAATCATCAAGAAATGGGAAAGAGTCCAAGACAAGTACACCAAATTAAACTCTAATTCAATGGATTTTTTTTTTAAAATCAACTTACTCTTAATTTTGGATAGCTTTAATGAGGCCTTGGCGGTTGCAATAGATCATCCTGATCCCATTTTCATCAATTCTCCCTCTTGGAGGGACATGACCTCGTCGACTTAAACTCCGATTCTACCCTCTAGAAACTTTGACCTAATTTTCCATCATGTCACCTCTGACATCTCTGAGATTGCCGACTTCTAGATTTGAACCCAAGACTTAGAACCTACTCTAATCACTAATTCAAAATATGTTCTTCACATTATTATTGGTCTGGTGCTATCTAGTTCACATAAGTACAAAAACAACAAGGCCTTGATCCGAAACTTTTGGGGTTGGCTATATAAATCCGTTTCTTTCATTCTGCTTCGATAAGGGTTGTCTCCTATTTAAATTGACAACCAATGTATTTTTTCCAGACTCTTATCACTGTTCGTTTAGGACTACCCTGGCAGGCTAGGCCTCATTGCACCATAACGTAGAGTATTCAAATCAAAACATGTTATTTATAAACTAACTTGCATGTTAAACAACGTGACCATAAAACTAGGATGCACTCGAACAAACAACATGAGGAATGACCACATTTGAGCATCAAAGTATTGGTCTTGTTATTTAAATTTATACTAGATCTACTCCATGTAGTTAAGCTGGTCATGATTCTCACTAGTGAATGTTTATATGCTTTATGCATATACTTCAATCGATTTTATTACAGTTTCCTATCGTTGTAAACATCCTTGAGACGAGTAAATCTCAACTAGGACTCGGCCAATAAATTTCAATAATTGTACAAACATGCATAGCTTGAAGCTCAGAACACATTTAGCACTCCTTATTCACTCATTCTTTATATTGATAATTTTCGGTACATCACCAATAACAGCATCTTTGTTGAGATGTGGTCATCTAGTGAAATCATCGCCATCAACATCTAAAGAACATTGCCACATACTCTTATATGATACAAGAAAAACTGAAAAATTGCACATATAATTCTGAAAATCCATCACTCTCAACGACACACATAACACAAAAATCCATGAAACTCACAGTTGGGATCAATTATGCTAATATAATACTGGGCGCATAAAAATAGCATACCTCCACCATTGAAGAAGGAAGTTTTGAGTGGTGGGCAAGCGACAGCAGCCCCATTCGCAGGGGCTCTCAGAGCTAAGCTTAATCCGCTAATGGGTGCCTTAATCGCCATTTCTTAGAGCAACCGACTTCCCTAATTGGAGGGGAATAGGCGAAGAGATTAGAGATTTTTGGGATTTTGTGGACGTGAGTGAGGAATTTTTTTGAGGCTGGAGGAAGGAGACAGAGGAGGGTGACAGGGTAGGGAACGAACGGATCGAATTAGGGAGAGACCCAATCGCGGATCCATATGTGGCTAAATTGCTCACAAAATACTCAGACACGGCTAGCTGGAGAGCATAAATATCTAATGTTTATTTTTTAACGTATAAATACCTAAGGTTTCACAATAAAACTTTGCTACTTAAAGACATTAACGGCAAGTGGAAATGACCCATTTACCTTCTTCTCCGCTCTTCCATTGATTTTGTTGACCATGTTAGAAATAAAATTAAACAAAAAAATTCTCTTTTCCCTCAACCTCTGTCTAGTAATTGAGCGTGATGGCGATGAGTGGAGAATTCTCCATCATATTTTCCCTAATTTGCCAGCTGACCTTAACCCTAACCCTAATCCTTGAATTGAGCGTAATCTCTTTGTGACAACCATCACAGTAAAATTCAAGAAGCATGGAGGTGAATTTGAAGGCTCGGAAAATTTATGAAGAAGCCGAGAGAAGAAGATATGGTTTGAAGAATTTGAGAAGAAGAAAGCAACTTTTTTTTATTTCAACTCCCAATTGCAGAAGAGTCAATAAAAAATCATGTAAGCCGCGTGTGGAAATCTAAAAAGAATATTCCAAAGCCAATGTAACGGCAGATGACAAAGTGCTAAGGCCTTGAAACTTTGAGTATGTAAAAGTCAAAAAAATATACATTGGATATTTATGTGCTAAGGCCAGCGAGCTTTGGGTATTTTTGAGCAATTTAGCCATTTTAAATTCGTATCGAATCTTCCCAATAAGGATTGCGTTGAGCATCGAGGTTGCGGTTTTCAAAACCATGATTTCGTGGAATTTCGAAGCTAGCCTTTAAAAACGGTAAGTTCATCGTGGTCTTTTTGATGATAACCTTATTTAAAGTTGAAGTGTCGAAAATCATGTAACCGAGACCCGTTTGACAATAAAATAGAGTTTCCCAAATCGCGATTACACAAAGATTGGAAGGCTTAAAACCTCGTTTTTCTAAACTCCAAAAAGATTGGAGTTTTGGCAAACTTTTGTGCTATCTCTTTATATTATCTCTTTCCTATACTTAAAAAATACTCAAGTTAAAGGATACCTTGGTTTCATAAACCATGTTGCCCAAACGATCATAAAGTTTGCAAAATCTCAGAAATTTACAAAACCATTTTGCATGCATGCAAATTGCAATTTCATTTTAGCTTAATCGAAACCATGTTTTTCGAAACCTTGTTGCCAAACTAGGCCTAATGGAGCAAATAGGATTTTATTTTATTTTATTTTTTTATTTGGGGTGATGGGGTGAGGAGGCGAGGGGGGATTTCGAAACCGCGGTTCCGTGAGGTTTTGATACTAAACTCCAAAAATCACAAATATTACTCATTTGGCAACCAAATTATACTTTCCCAAATCGAGGTTTCAAAAAATTTCGAGGGCTAACATAATGGTTTGATGTGTGTATTAAAATGCATGCGTTTATTTTATTTTTTGGGCACTGGCCCTTAAAGCCCCAACCTATACACACAACACACCTATATGTAAGTCGATGTCGCATACTCCACATGGTTTGTAGAGAGGCGGAAATTACAAAAAATGATTTTTAAAGCAAGCAATATCGACTAAACTCTCAAGATCTACCATAAGCCCTAACTAGCAAAATTATCATAGGTTCTAATCTACTTATGAAGAGATTTATACCTATGTGTTCAAGTTCTTCGGGTTTTCTTTTTCTCTTCTTGAGCATCTTGTTCGTCAGGATCGAGCTTGGTCGTCAGCCTCCTCGTATCGAAGACAATCCACCCGAGAGTCTTTAATTTAAACTCCAACCTAAAAAATGAGGTAACTAAAGTACCTAGTTTGCTAATCTAGACACTTTAGAAGATGTAGAGTGTTAATTGGATTAATTTATCCCATTAACCCTAGGTTTCTCAACTCATGAGAGTGTTAGGGTTTGAGAAAGAAGAAGAGAGCAAAGGAGGAGAGAGAATGTCAAGTGTAGAAGGAAGTGAAAAATGGCTAAGCTCAAAACTATCAAGCATTTCATTTTCAATAAAATATAGTAACCAAATTTGAATAGTTATTGTCACGACCGAGAAATTGGCACATGACCGGCACTTGGATCACGTGAAGCCTATAGAACCCCACCGTAAGCCGAAAGCTCAGAAATCTAAACCTTTTAGGGAAATAATGGAGGCGCGGTTTTGAAATAAAGGTATAATATAATCAAGTTCTTTCTTTAAAAGTATAAGTAATGATATATGGAAATACAAATGAGTTGTATACAATAGTTGAAAACATTTTTATCATTTGAAATTTGGGCAGCACCTCTTTTATAAATTTTGATCCAAGACCAATACATAACAACAATAATATAGGTATCCCCAAATGGGAGCTGGCTATTCGCCAATTGGCGGAATCACAACCAC